>OX578151.1:99659199-99753510 GCA_951213105.1 Amaurobius ferox
TTCGATTTTTTTTCTACAAGTGCGACAAGTGTACCGAATATTGCTGCAGTGATTTTCCTTCTGAGTAAGAAAATTTTCGGCCTTAGCAAAGTTTCTGTTACAGACATCACCTTGGAAGTCCTCACTCATTTCATGCTCCGCTTTATTTAAACCACAAAGTAAACATTTTTTGTCTTTGAAGAACTTGTGAAAAGAATGTGTAGAGGTAGACATATCACTAATGTCTTTCAAATCACTTATGTCTTCCAAAACTCTTTCTTCTTTTCCGGTACTTATTTTTCCCGAATTTGCTTTAAAGACTTGAATCCAAGCCGATTTTGTTGACTCAGATCAGAGCATATTGTTATTTAGTTTGAAATGAGGTATATTGTCAGAGAAGTTGTCCATAGTTATCGGGAAGAATGCATTTTCTTCTGAATTTCCTGTCGTGCTTCCAGTTTCACTCCTTGTAGATGATTCTTCTGTAACAAAAGCTGCAGATGGAGTTGAATACTTGAAACACCTGTTGATTCTGGGCCATGGCACTTATGTTTGTTTGTGGAGTTTTGTGCTCCCTACTTTTGTGCAAATTCAAAAGGCTTGATCTTTTAAACTGCATGCATCTTGCTCTATTTTTACTGCTGAGATTATGGCAATATACCAGAGTCTTATATTCATATCGCATCAAATTTCCAAAAAGCACATCATTTATACCGATTCATTGAGTTCGCTACAACTTTTATCATCTAGGACTGCTATGAATTACCCTATTGCCTCTGATATTCTTAAGTATGAACATCGTCTAAAGGTACAGGGATACCATACTGAATTTTGTTGGGTGCCAGGACATGTTGGTATCAGAGGAAATGAGTTGGCAGATATTGCTGCTAAATCAGCTACTCAAAATTTAAACCTGACAATCCCTTTAACTGACATCAAACCATTCATTTTGAAAAATATATATGACAAATGGCAGTATTCCTGGAACCAGCAGTCTCGTAATAAGTTGTATGAAGTAAAGCCCGTAATACAAAAGTGGACTAGTTTCCAATGTAGGAAACTTGAGGTACTTTTAACACGTTTGCGAATTGGTCATACTCGTTTTACCCACAGACACTTACTTTTAGGAGAAGTTGAACCCTTTTGTAATAGTTGTCAGACCTCAGCAAGTATCAAACATATTTTAATTGAGTGTACTAAATATAAACAGTTTCGTTTCAAGCATTTTAAGACTTATACATTAAATTTGGCAGAATTGATTGGAGAAAATCCTCATTTGGAGCTTTTCCCATTCCTATTGGACATTGGTTTTTTCCATCATTTTTAACATCACCTTTTATAATCTTTTAGCCATTTTTCATATCATTTGCATTGTTGCACATGTTCCATAGTATTTTCACACATTATCACTATTTTAAATTATACACGTGTTATCAATACTATTTTATGTATCTCAGTACCATATGTCTGGCGCAGCATATCCTCTTTGGATCTTGTGCCATTAAACCATAATCAACCAACCAACCAATCAAAAGGCTTGAAGTTTCGAATTTTTTTCTACAAGTGCGACAAGTGTACCGACTATTGCTGCAGTGATTTTTCTTCTGAGTAAGAAAATTTTCGGCCATAGCAAAGTTTCTGCTACAGACATCACCTTGGAAATCCTCACACATTTCATGCTCCGCTTTATTTAAACCACAAAGTAAACATTTTTTGTCTTTGAAGAACTTGTGAAAAGAATGTGTAGAGGTAAACATATCTCTAATGTCTTTCAAATCACTTATCTCTTCCAAAACACTTTCTTCTTTTCCGGTACTTATTTTTCCCGAATTTGCTTAAAAGACTTGAATCCAAGCCGATTTTGTTGACTCAGAGCAGAGCATATTGTTACTTAGTTTGAAATGAGGTATATTGTCAGAGAAGTTGTCCATAGTTATCGGGAAGAAGGCATTTTCTTGCGAATTTCCTGTCGTGCTTCCAGTTTCACTCCTTTTAGATGATTCTTCTGTAACAAAAGCTGCAGATGGAGTTGAATACTTGAAACAGCTGTTGATTCTGGGTCCATGGCACTTATGTTTGTTTGTGGACTTTTGTGCTCCCTAATTTTGTGCAAATTCAAAAGGCTTGAAGTTTCGAATTTTTTTCTACAAGTGCGACAAGTGTACCGAATATTGCTGCAGTTATTTTCCCTCTGAATAAGAAAATTTTCGGCCATAGCAAAGTTTCTGCTACAGACATCACCTTGGAAATCCTCACACATTTCATGCTCCGCTTTATTTAAACCACAAAGTAAACATTTTTTGTGTTTGAAGAACTTGTGAAAAGAATCTGTAGAGGTAAACATATCTCTAATGTCTTTCAAATCACTTATCTCTTCCAAAGGACTTTCTTCTTTACCGGTACTTATTTTTCCCGAATTTGCTTAAAAGACTTGAGTCCAAGCCGATTTTGTTGACTCAGAGCAGAGCATATTGTTAGTTTGAAATGAGGTATATTGTCAGAGAAGTTGTCCATAGTTATAGGGAAGAAGGCATTTTCTTCTGAATTTCCTGTCGTGCTTCCAGTTTCACTCCTTGTAGATGATTCTTCTGTAACAAAAGTTGCAGATGGAGAGTATCTTCCAGGAATACTTGAAACAGCTGTTGATTCTGGGTCCCTGGGACTTATGTTTGTTTGTGGAGTTTTGTGCTCCCTACTTTTGTGCAAATTCAAAAGGCTTGAAGTTTCGAATTTTTTTCTACAAGTGCGACAAGTGTACCGAATATTGCTGCAGTGATTTTCCTTCTGAGTAAGAAAATTTTCGGCCATAGCAAAGTTTCTGCTACAGACATCACCTTGGAAGTCCTCACACATTTCATGCTCCGCTTTATTTAAACCACAAAGTAAACATTTTTTGTCTTTGAAGAACTTGTGAAAAGAATATGTAGAGGTAGATATATCACTAATGTCTTTCAAATCACTTATGTCTTCCAAAACACTTTCTTCTTTTCCGGTACTTATTTTTCCCGAATTTGCTTAAAAGACTTGAGTCCAAGCCGATTTTGTTGACTCAGAGCAGAGCATATTGTTATTTAGTTTGAAATGAGGTATATTGTCAGAGAAGTTGTCCATAGTTATCGGGAAGAAGGCATTTTCTTCTGAATTTCCTGTCGTGCTTCCAGTTTCACTCCTTGTAGATGATTCTTCTGTAACAATAGTTGCAGATGGAGAGTATCTTCCAGGAATATTTAAAACAGCTGTTGATTCTGGGTCCATGGCACTTATGTTTGTTTGTGGAGTTTTGTGCAAATTCAAAATGCTTGGGAGTTTCGATTTTTTTTCCACAAGTGCGACAAGTGTACCGAATATTGCTGCAGGGATTTTCCTTCTGAGTAAGAAAATTTTCGGCCATAGCAAAGTTTCTGTTACAGACATCACCTTGGAAGTCCTCACTCATTTCATGCTCCGCTTTATTTAAACCACAAAGTAAACATTTTTTGTCTTTGATGAACTTGTGAAAAGAATGTGTAGAGGTAGACATATCACTAATGTCTTTCAAATCGCTTATGTCTTCCAAAACACTTTCTTCTTTTCCAGTACTTATTTTTCCCGAATTTGCTTAAAAGACTTGAGTCCAAGCCGATTTTGTTGACTCAGAGCAGAGCATATTGTTAGTTTGAAATGAGGTATATTGTCAGAGAAGTTGTCCATAGTTATCGGGAAGAAGGCATTTTCTTCTGAATTTCCTGTCGTGCTTCCAGTTTCACTCCTTGTAGATGATTCTTCTGTAACAAAAGTTGCAGATGGAGAGTATCTTCCAGGAATACTTGAAACAGCTGTTGATTCTGGGTCCCTGGGACTTATGTTTGTTTGTGGAGTTTTGTGCTCCCTACTTTTGTGCAAATTCAAAAGGCTTGAAGTTTCGAATTTTTTTCTACAAGTGCGACAAGTGTACCGAATATTGCTGCAGTGATTTTCCTTCTGAGTAAGAAAATTTTCGGCCATAGCAAAGTTTCTGCTACAGACATCACCTTGGAAGTCCTCACACATTTCATGCTCCGCTTTATTTAAACCACAAAGTAAACATTTTTTGTCTTTGAAGAACTTGTGAAAAGAATATGTAGAGGTAGATATATCACTAATGTCTTTCAAATCACTTATGTCTTCCAAAACACTTTCTTCTTTTCCGGTACTTATTTTTCCCGAATTTGCTTAAAAGACTTGAGTCCAAGCCGATTTTGTTGACTCAGAGCAGAGCATATTGTTATTTAGTTTGAAATGAGGTATATTGTCAGAGAAGTTGTCCATAGTTATCGGGAAGAAGGCATTTTCTTCTGAATTTCCTGTCGTGCTTCCAGTTTCACTCCTTGTAGATGATTCTTCTGTAACAAAAGTTGCAGATGGAGATGAATACTTGAAACAGCTGTTGATTCTGGGTCCATGGCACTTATGTTTGTTTGTGGAGTTTTGTGCTCCCTATTTTTGTGCAAATTCAAAAGGCTTGAAGTTTCGAATTTTTTTCTACAAGTGCGACAAGTGTACCGAATATTGCTGCAGTGATTTTCCTTCTGAGTAAGAAAATTTTCGGCCATAGCAAAGTTTCTGCTACAGACATCACCTTGGAAGTCCTCACACATTTCATGCTCCGCTTTATTTAAACCTCAAAGTAAGCATTTTTTGTCTTTGAAGAACTTGTGAAAAGTATGTGTAGAGGTAGACATATCTCTAATGTCTTTCAAATCACTTGTGTCTTCCAAAACACTTTCTTCTTTTCCGGTACTTATTTTTCCCGAATTTGCTTAAAAGACTTGAGTCCAAGCCGATTTTGTTGACTCAGAGCAGAGCATATTGTTATTTAGTTTGAAATGAGGTATATTGTCAGAGAAGTTGTCCATAGTTATCGGGAAGAAGGCATTTTCTTCTGAATTTCCTGTCGTGCTTCCAGTTTCACTCCTTGTAGATGATTCTTCTGTAACAAAAGTTGCAGATGGAGAGTATCTTCCAGGAATACTTGAAACAGCTGTTGATTTGGGGTCCATGGCACTTGTGTTTGTTTGTGGAGTTTTGTGCTCCCTACTTTTGTGCAAATTCAAAAGGCTTGAAGTTTCGAATTTTTTTCTACAAGTGCGACAAGTGTACCGACTATTGCTGCAGTGATTTTTCTCCTGAGTAAGAAAATTTTCGGCCATAGCAAAGTTTCTGCTACTGACATCACCTTGGAAATCCTCACACATTTCATGCTCCGCTTTATTTAAACCACAAAGTAAACATTTTTTGTCTTTGAAGAACTTGTGAAAAGAATGTGTAGAGGTAAACATATCTCTAATGTCTTTCAAATCACTTATCTCTTCCAAAACACTTTCTTCTTTTCCGGTACTTATTTTTCCCGAATTTGCTTAAAAGACTTGAGTCCAAGCCGATTTTGTTGACTCAGAGCAGAGCATATTGTTAGTTTGAAATGAGGTATATTGTCAGAGAAGTTGTCCATAGTTATCGGGAAGAAGGCATTTTCATCTGAATTTCCTGTCGTGCTTCCAGTTTCACTCCTTGTAGATGATTCTTCTGTAACAAAAGTTGCAGATGGAGAGTATCTTCCAGGAATACTTGAAACAGCTGTTGATTCTGGGTCCCTGGGACTTATGTTTGTTTGTGGAGTTTTGTGCTCCCTACTTTTGTGCAAATTCAAAAGGCTTGAAGTTTCGAATTTTTTTCTACAAGTGCGACAAGTGTACCGAATATTGCTGCAGTGATTTTCCTTCTGAGTAAGAAAATTTTCGGCCATAGCAAAGTTTCTGCTACAGACATCACCTTGGAAGTCCTCACACATTTCATGCTCCGCTTTATTTAAACCACAAAGTAAACATTTTTTGTCTTTGAAGAACTTGTGAAAAGAATATGTAGAGGTAGATATATCACTAATGTCTTTCAAATCACTTATGTCTTCCAAAACACTTTCTTCTTTTCCGGTACTTATTTTTCCCGAATTTGCTTAAAAGACTTGAGTCCAAGGCGATTTTGTTGACTCAGAGCAGAGCATATTGTTATTTAGTTTGAAATGAGGTATATTGTCAGAGAAGTTGTCCATAGTTATCGGGAAGAAGGCATTTTCTTCTGAATTTCCTGTCGTGCTTCCAGTTTCAATCCTTGTAGATGATTCTTCTGTAACAATAGTTGCAGATGGAGAGTATCTTCCAGGAATATTTAAAACAGCTGTTGATTCTGGGTCCATGGCACTTATGTTTGTTTGTGGAGTTTTGTGCAAATTCAAAATGCTTGGAGTTTCGATTTTTTTTCTACAAGTGCGACAAGTGTACCGAATATTGCTGCAGTGATTTTCCTTCTGAGTAAGAAAATTTTCGGCCATAGCAAAGTTTCTGTTACAGACATCACCTTGGAAGTCCTCACTCATTTCATGCTCCGCTTTATTTAAACCACAAAGTAAACATTTTTTGTCTTTGAAGAACTTGTGAAAAGAATGTGTAGAGGTAGACATATCACTAATGTCTTTCAAATCACTTATGTCTTCCAAAACTCTTTCTTCTTTTCCGGTACTTATTTTTCCCGAATTTGCTTTAAAGACTTGAATCCAAGCCGATTTTGTTGACTCAGATCAGAGCATATTGTTATTTAGTTTGAAATGAGGTATATTGTCAGAGAAGTTGTCCATAGTTATCGGGAAGAATGCATTTTCTTCTGAATTTCCTGTCGTGCTTCCAGTTTCACTCCTTGTAGATGATTCTTCTGTAACAAAAGCTGCAGATGGAGTTGAATACTTGAAACAGCTGTTGATTCTGGGTCCATGGCACTTATGTTTGTTTGTGGACTTTTGTGCTCCCTACTTTTGTGCAAATTCAAAAGGCTTGAAGTTTCGAATTTTTTTCTACAAGTGCGACAAGTGTACCGACTATTGCTGCAGTGATTTTTCTTCTGAGTAAGAAAATTTTCGGCCATAGCAAAGTTTCTGCTACAGACATCACCTTGGAAATCCTCACACATTTCATGCTCCGCTTTATTTAAACCACAAAGTAAACATTTTTTGTCTTTGAAGAACTTGTGAAAAGAATGTGTAGAGGTAAACATATCTCTAATGTCTTTCAAATCACTTATCTCTTCCAAAACACTTTCTTCTTTTCCGGTACTTATTTTTCCCGAATTTGCTTAAAAGACTTGAATCCAAGCCGATTTTGTTGACTCAGAGCAGAGCATATTGTTACTTAGTTTGAAATGAGGTATATTGTCAGAGAAGTTGTCCATAGTTATCGGGAAGAAGGCATTTTCTTGCGAATTTCCTGTCGTGCTTCCAGTTTCACTCCTTTTAGATGATTCTTCTGTAACAAAAGCTGCAGATGGAGTTGAATACTTGAAACAGCTGTTGATTCTGGGTCCATGGCACTTATGTTTGTTTGTGGACTTTTGTGCTCCCTACTTTTGTGCAAATTCAAAAGGCTTAAAGTTTCGAATTTTTTTCTACAAGTGCGACAAGTGTACCGAATATTGCTGCAGTTATTTTCCTTCTGAATAAGAAAATTTTCGGCCATAGCAAAGTTTCTGCTACAGACATCACCTTGGAAATCCTCACACATTTCATGCTCCGCTTTATTTAAACCACAAAGTAAACATTTTTTGTGTTTGAAGAACTTGTGAAAAGAATCTGTAGAGGTAAACATATCTCTAATGTCTTTCAAATCACTTATCTCTTCCAAAGGACTTTCTTCTTTACCGGTACTTATTTTTCCCGAATTTGCTTAAAAGACTTGAGTCCAAGCCGATTTTGTTGACTCAGAGCAGAGCATATTGTTAGTTTTAAATGAGGTATATTGTCAGAGAAGTTGTTCATAGTTATCGGGAAGAAGGCATTTTCTTCTGAATTTCCTGTCGTGCTTCCAGTTTCACTCCTTGTAGATGATTCTTCTGTAACAAAAGTTGCAGTTGGAGAGTATCTTCCAGGAATACTTGAAACAGCTGTTGATTCTGGGTCCCTGGGACTTATGTTTGTTTGTGGAGTTTTGTGCTCCCTACTTTTGTGCAAATTCAAAAGGCTTGAAGTTTCGAATTTTTTTCTACAAGTGCGACAAGTGTACCGAATATTGCTGCAGTGATTTTCCTTCTGAGTAAGAAAATTTTCGGCCATAGCAAAGTTTCTGCTACAGACATCACCTTGGAAGTCCTCACACATTTCATGCTCCGCTTTATTTAAACCACAAAGTAAACATTTTTTGTCTTTGAAGAACTTGTGAAAAGAATATGTAGAGGTAGATATATCACTGTCTTTCAAATCACTTATGTCTTCCAAAACACTTTCTTCTTTTCCGGTACTTATTTTTCCCGAATTTGCTTAAAAGACTTGAGTCCAAGCCGATTTTGTTGACTCAGAGCAGAGCATATTGTTATTTAGTTTGAAATGAGGTATATTGTCAGAGAAGTTGTCCATAGTTATCGGGAAGAAGGCATTTTCTTCTGAATTTCCTGTCGTGCTTCCAGTTTCACTCCTTGTAGATGATTCTTCTGTAACAAAAGTTGCAGATGGAGATGAATACTTGAAACAGCTGTTGATTCTGGGTCCATGGCACTTATGTTTGTTTGTGGAGTTTTGTGCTCCCTACTTTTGTGCAAATTCAAAAGGCTTGAAGTTTCGAATTTTTTTCTACAAGTGCGACAAGTGTACCGAATATTGCTGCAGTGATTTTCCTTCTGAGTAAGAAAATTTTCGGCCATAGCAAAGTTTCTGCTACAGACATCACCTTGGAAGTCCTCACACATTTCATGCTCCGCTTTATTTAAACCTCAAATTAAGCATTTTTTGTCTTTGAAGAACTTGTGAAAAGTATGTGTAGAGGTAGACATATCTCTAATGTCTTTCAAATCACTTATCTCTTCCAAAACACTTTCTTCTTTTCCGGTACTTATTTTTCCCGAATTTGCTTAAAAGACTTGAATCCAAGCCGATTTTGTTGACTCAGAGCAGAGCATATTGTTACTTAGTTTGAAATGAGGTATATTGTCGGAGAAGTTGTCCATAGTTATTGGGAAGAAGGCATTTTCTTCTGAATTTCCTATCGTGCTTCCAGTTTCACTCCTTGTAGATGATTCTTCTGTAACAAAAGTTGCAGATGGAGAGTATCTTCCAGGAATACTTGAAACAGCTGTTGATTCTGGGTCCATGGCACTTATGTTTGTTTGTGGAGTTTTGTGCTCCCTACTTTTGTGCAAATTCAAACGGCTTGAAGTTTCGAATTTTTTTCTACAAGTGCGACAAGTGTACCGAATATTGCTGCAGTTATTTTCCTTCTAAGTAAGAAAATTTTCGGCCATAGCAAAGTTTCTGCTACAGACATCACCTTGGAAGTTCTCACACATTTCATGCTCCGCTTTATTTAAACCACAAAGTAAACATTTTTTGTCTTTGAAGAACTTGTGAAAAGAATGTGTAGAGGTAGACATATCACTAATGTCTTTCAAATCACTTATGTCTTCCAAAACTCTTTCTTCTTTTCCGGTACTTATTTTTCCCGAATTTGCTTAAAAGACTTGAGTCCAAGCCGATTTTGTTGACTCAGAGCAGAGCATATTGTTACTTAGTTTGAAATGAGGTATATTGTCAGAGAAGTTGTCCATAGTTATCGGGAAGAAGGCATTTTCTTCTGAATTTCCTGTCGTGCTTCCAGTTTCACTCCTTGTAGATGATTCTTCTGTAACAAAAGCTGCAGATGGAGTTGAATACTTGAAACAGCTGTTGATTCTGGGTCCATGGCACTTATGTTTGTTTGTGGAGTTTTGTGCTCCCTACTTTTGTGCAAATTCAAAAGGCTTGAAGTTTCGAATTTTTTTCTACAAGTGCGACAAGTGTACCGAATATTGCTGCAGTGATTTTCCTTCTGAATAAGAAAATTTTCGGCCATAGCAAAGTTTCTGCTACAGACATCACCTTGGAAGTCCTCACACATTTCATGCTCCGCTTTATTTAAACCTCAAAGTAAGCATTTTTTGTCTTTGAAGAACTTGTGAAAAGTATGTGTAGAGGTAGACATATCTCTAATGTCTTTCAAATCACTTATCTCTTCCAAAACACTTTCTTCTTTTCCGGTACTTATTTTTCCCGAATTTGCTTAAAAGACTTGAATCCAAGCCGATTTTGTTGACTCAGAGCAGAGCATATTGTTACTTAGTTTGAAATGAGGTATATTGTCAGAGAAGTTGTCCATAGTTATCGGGAAGAAGGCATTTTCTTGCGAATTTCCTGTCGTGCTTCCAGTTTCACTCCTTTTAGATGATTCTTCTGTAACAAAAGCTGCAGATGGAGTTGAATACTTGAAACAGCTGTTGATTCTGGGTCCATGGCACTTATGTTTGTTTGTGGACTTTTGTGCTCCCTACTTTTGTGCAAATTCAAAAGGCTTAAAGTTTCGAATTTTTTTCTACAAGTGCGACAAGTGTACCGAATATTGCTGCAGTTATTTTCCTTCTGAATAAGAAAATTTTCGGCCATAGCAAAGTTTCTGCTACAGACATCACCTTGGAAATCCTCACACATTTCATGCTCCGCTTTATTTAAACCACAAAGTAAACATTTTTTGTGTTTGAAGAACTTGTGAAAAGAATCTGTAGAGGTAAACATATCTCTAATGTCTTTCAAATCACTTATCTCTTCCAAAGGACTTTCTTCTTTACCGGTACTTATTTTTCCCGAATTTGCTTAAAAGACTTGAGTCCAAGCCGATTTTGTTGACTCAGAGCAGAGCATATTGTTAGTTTTAAATGAGGTATATTGTCAGAGAAGTTGTTCATAGTTATCGGGAAGAAGGCATTTTCTTCTGAATTTCCTGTCGTGCTTCCAGTTTCACTCCTTGTAGATGATTCTTCTGTAACAAAAGTTGCAGTTGGAGAGTATCTTCCAGGAATACTTGAAACAGCTGTTGATTCTGGGTCCCTGGGACTTATGTTTGTTTGTGGAGTTTTGTGCTCCCTACTTTTGTGCAAATTCAAAAGGCTTGAAGTTTCGAATTTTTTTCTACAAGTGCGACAAGTGTACCGAATATTGCTGCAGTGATTTTCCTTCTGAGTAAGAAAATTTTCGGCCATAGCAAAGTTTCTGCTACAGACATCACCTTGGAAGTCCTCACACATTTCATGCTCCGCTTTATTTAAACCACAAAGTAAACATTTTTTGTCTTTGAAGAACTTGTGAAAAGAATATGTAGAGGTAGATATATCACTGTCTTTCAAATCACTTATGTCTTCCAAAACACTTTCTTCTTTTCCGGTACTTATTTTTCCCGAATTTGCTTAAAAGACTTGAGTCCAAGCCGATTTTGTTGACTCAGAGCAGAGCATATTGTTATTTAGTTTGAAATGAGGTATATTGTCAGAGAAGTTGTCCATAGTTATCGGGAAGAAGGCATTTTCTTCTGAATTTCCTGTCGTGCTTCCAGTTTCACTCCTTGTAGATGATTCTTCTGTAACAAAAGTTGCAGATGGAGATGAATACTTGAAACAGCTGTTGATTCTGGGTCCATGGCACTTATGTTTGTTTGTGGAGTTTTGTGCTCCCTACTTTTGTGCAAATTCAAAAGGCTTGAAGTTTCGAATTTTTTTCTACAAGTGCGACAAGTGTACCGAATATTGCTGCAGTGATTTTCCTTCTGAGTAAGAAAATTTTCGGCCATAGCAAAGTTTCTGCTACAGACATCACCTTGGAAGTCCTCACACATTTCATGCTCCGCTTTATTTAAACCTCAAATTAAGCATTTTTTGTCTTTGAAGAACTTGTGAAAAGTATGTGTAGAGGTAGACATATCTCTAATGTCTTTCAAATCACTTATCTCTTCCAAAACACTTTCTTCTTTTCCGGTACTTATTTTTCCCGAATTTGCTTAAAAGACTTGAATCCAAGCCGATTTTGTTGACTCAGAGCAGAGCATATTGTTACTTAGTTTGAAATGAGGTATATTGTCGGAGAAGTTGTCCATAGTTATTGGGAAGAAGGCATTTTCTTCTGAATTTCCTATCGTGCTTCCAGTTTCACTCCTTGTAGATGATTCTTCTGTAACAAAAGTTGCAGATGGAGAGTATCTTCCAGGAATACTTGAAACAGCTGTTGATTCTGGGTCCATGGCACTTATGTTTGTTTGTGGAGTTTTGTGCTCCCTACTTTTGTGCAAATTCAAACGGCTTGAAGTTTCGAATTTTTTTCTACAAGTGCGACAAGTGTACCGAATATTGCTGCAGTTATTTTCCTTCTAAGTAAGAAAATTTTCGGCCATAGCAAAGTTTCTGCTACAGACATCACCTTGGAAGTTCTCACACATTTCATGCTCCGCTTTATTTAAACCACAAAGTAAACATTTTTTGTCTTTGAAGAACTTGTGAAAAGAATGTGTAGAGGTAGACATATCACTAATGTCTTTCAAATCACTTATGTCTTCCAAAACTCTTTCTTCTTTTCCGGTACTTATTTTTCCCGAATTTGCTTAAAAGACTTGAGTCCAAGCCGATTTTGTTGACTCAGAGCAGAGCATATTGTTACTTAGTTTGAAATGAGGTATATTGTCAGAGAAGTTGTCCATAGTTATCGGGAAGAAGGCATTTTCTTCTGAATTTCCTGTCGTGCTTCCAGTTTCACTCCTTGTAGATGATTCTTCTGTAACAAAAGCTGCAGATGGAGTTGAATACTTGAAACAGCTGTTGATTCTGGGTCCATGGCACTTATGTTTGTTTGTGGAGTTTTGTGCTCCCTACTTTTGTGCAAATTCAAAAGGCTTGAAGTTTCGAATTTTTTTCTACAAGTGCGACAAGTGTACCGAATATTGCTGCAGTGATTTTCCTTCTGAATAAGAAAATTTTCGGCCATAGCAAAGTTTCTGCTACAGACATCACCTTGGAAGTCCTCACACATTTCATGCTCCGCTTTATTTAAACCTCAAAGTAAGCATTTTTTGTCTTTGAAGAACTTGTGAAAAGTATGTGTAGAGGTAGACATATCTCTAATGTCTTTCAAATCACTTATCTCTTCCAAAACACTTTCTTCTTTTCCGGTACTTATTTTTCCCGAATTTGCTTAAAAGACTTGAATCCAAGCCGATTTTGTTGACTCAGAGCAGAGCATATTGTTACTTAGTTTGAAATGAGGTATATTGTCAGAGAAGTTGTCCATAGTTATTGGGAAGAAGGCATTTTCTTCTGAATTTCCTATCGTGCTTCCAGTTTCACTCCTTGTAGATGATTCTTCTGTATCAAAAGTTGCAGATGGAGAGTATCTTCCAGGAATACTTGAAACAGCTGTTGATTTGGGGTCCATGGCACTTGTGTTTGTTTGTGGAGTTTTGTGCTCCCGACTTTTGTGCAAATTCAAAAGGCTTGAAGTTTCGAATTTTTTTCTACAAGTGCGACAAGTGTACCGACTATTGCTGCAGTGATTTTTCTTCTGAGTAAGAAAATTTTCGGCCATAGCAAAGTTTCTGCTACAGACATCACCTTGGAAATCCTCACACATTTCATGCTCTGCTTTATTTAAACCACAAAGTAAACATTTTTTGTCTTTGAAGAACTTGTGAAAAGAATGTGTAGAGGTAAACATATCTCTAATGTCTTTCAAATCACTTATCTCTTCCAAAACACTTTCTTCTTTTCCGGTACTTATTTTTCCCGAATTTGCTTAAAAGACTTGAATCCAAACCGATTTTGTTGACTCAGAGCAGAGCATATTGTTACTTAGTTTGAAATGAGGTATATTGTCAGAGAAGTTGTCCATAGTTATCGGGAAGAAGGCATTTTCTTGCGCATTTCCTGTCGTGCTTCCAGTTTCACTCCTTTTAGATGATTCTTCTGTAACAAAAGTTGCAAATGGAGAGTATCTTCCAGGAATATTTGAAACAGCTGTTTATTCTGGGTCTATGGCACTTATGTTTGTTTGTGGAGTTTTGTGCTCCCTACTTTTGTGCAATTTCAAAAGGCTTGGAGTTACGAATTTTTTTCTACAAGTGCGACAAGTGACAAGCGGATAAATAGCACCGGACCCACTCTGACGTCATGATGTAACGTCACCCGACGTCAATATCGACGACCAATAGTAGCTTCAGTGAACTGCGCCTGTGCACGGAAATTGTAGTTTATTATACGAACTCATCATCTCTCAGCTGTTAAATTTACTATCGTATACTTGTATTATTAGATAGTTTAGAATATTAAATTCAAAGTTATAATTGATGCTTAAAATGAACTACGCCTGTACAAGGAGTATTTTGTTTTATTTACGATCTCGGTATTATTCAAGGAGATTTAAATATATTTAAATCTTCTTCGTATTATTGGATAGCATAGAATATTAAACTCTATAATTGATGGCTAGATGTGATATATAGATATAATTTAGTCATTTTGAGAGCCATGTGTCAATGGCACCTAACCAATTTTCCCCATTTGAAAAATTGTTCTACATAGATACAATTTAAAAATTATTTGCTTTGTTTGTATTATGCAACTCACAAAATCAATCTCCTTTTATTAGTCATGTATTAATTAGATTGTCAAAATGAAACATTGTTCTTTGCAAAATTCAAGTTGTCAAGTTCAACTTAAAATTTACAATCATGTGCAAATTCCTATAACATACTAAATGACATTGTTAATCAAAATATTCTATTAAAATATTTAATTTAATGCTCCTAAAAAGAAGTTTAAGAATATCTGTTCTAGCTATACAAAATTATCTTCACGAGCAGATCTGAAGAATAAAATGTCCTGGTCTTGTTTGTAAACAAATTTACAAAATATATAAAGTTGAGTAAATATATGCAAAATAAAAGAGCTAAAACTGTATAGGACCCATACTACAACTTATGAGTTTCTGAAATCTTTACCAAAATAAAACATGACGTAATAAATTCAAAATATCAATAATTCCGTAATCTTAAAACCTAAAAGGCCGTAATTGATTCCAATATATGCCAAAATATGTGCTAATATACTTGTACTGCTTATATTCTCATAGAGTAGAAGCAGCAGCGTATGCTTGGGGGGGGGGGGCACAGCCCCCCCCCTACTTTTCAAGGTTTTTTATTGTTAAGCGTATTTTTCATTTAAAATAACCCTGGCATAAGCAAATGCTAAACAGTCCCCCCCCACACTTTTTAGAGTCAGGATAAGCCACTGAGTAGAAGATATACCCATGCATTTGTAGAAGATTACTCGGTACTACGTACAATATATGAGTTTCAACAATTTTTGCAAAAATAAAACAATGACATAATAAACTGAAAATATCAATAATAATAATGTTTAAACCTGAAGACCATAATTGATATAATCCAGTCAAAAATGCAATATCGGTGAAATTTATTTTATATATATATCTTTATTATTTAAATCGGAAAGGATTTAATAAAAATCAGCTGCCGTATGAACAAATTGGATTTAAATTTGTTGCTAAACGACATGATAAAATTTTCTTCAAATAAATAGGCGGAAAAATTATAATCTGCTTAATGCTATATAAAAGGTTTAATTGTTCGTTTTTAATTTAATATCTGGGCAACCCCTGGTCTTAGAAACTCAAAACATGGACTAAATTTTAAGTCCGGATATTTCAAGGCTATCTACAAAATTTCATTTAAATTCGGTTCAGTTGTTCTCCCATGATGATGAGACACACATACAGACAGATTTTCAATTTTATTTATATAGATTTAGAGAAATAGATTGAAAATAAGCAAAATGAGTAAACTTGCATTATATCTATTAAAAGTCTTTTCAATTTTATTTATATAGATTTAGAGAAATAGATTGAAAATAAGCAAAATGAGTAAACTTGCATTATATCTATTAAAAGTCTACATTTGGATAATTTTAATCCAGAATCAGTCATTCATAAATGATATGTTTCAGCTGACAAATGTAAATATGTCAATGGTTAGGAAGAAATTGTTATCCACTCAAAAATTTTACACAATTTTGTATTTTTGTTATTTTCTTACATATCATTATTAGCTTATGTAGGAATGTACTAAAATTTGTATTTACACAAGACTTTACAGTTATGTGCATATTTATGTTATTTTATATTTTTGACTTAGCAATTTCATAATCTATATAAAAAAAATTGAAAATCTGTCTGTCTGTCTCATTATCACGGGAGAATGGCTGAACCGAATTTAATGAAATTTTATGGGTAACATTGGAATAACCCCACTTAAAATTTAGTACATGTTTCGAGTTTCTAAGACCAGGGGTTGTTTAAATATTAAGATATTAATTAAAAACGAACGATTAAACCTTCCATAGAGATAGCATTATGCAGACTATATTTCTTCCACCAATTTATTTGAAGAAAATTATGTTATGTCACTTAGCAATGGATTTAAATCCAATGTGTTTATGCAGCAGAAGAGTTTTATTAAATCTTTTCCGGTTTAAATAAGAAAGATACGTATGAAATAAATTTCATTGATATTGCATTTTTGACTGGATAATATCAATTACGGTCATTATTATTATTGATATTTTTGGGGCTTATTGATAGTTTCAATTTATTATGTTGTTTTATTTTGGCAAAAATTGTTGTAACTTGTAATCCGTAGTACGGAAAATCTTCCACAAATGCATGGGTATATCTTCTAATCTATGAGAATATCTTATATCTTGTATTCATCTTACATAGGTAACATTTTAAAATCTCATGCATTTCATCCATTCTTTGCATTTTTATATAAAATTATTTTATTTTATTCACCAATAAATAAAACTTATTGAAACAGAAGCTATGAAAATACGAACATACCTGAATAACTTTGAAAATCATTATCATGTTTTATTTCTTCCATGCCATGAACAGTGTTGTTGTTGTTGTTGAGACCCAGACCGTCCGACCTACACAGTGTTGAAGTGTTGAAAACTCAGACCACACGACAGACCCGAAGGTTTACTGTAGCTAAGTGTGTGGCCGGGAACTGACCTACACAGTGTGAAAATGATTGCGAAAATCATCAGACTTCAGTACTGTAAAATTACAATTTCTTTTCTTTACAAACATAATTTGTTTTTTCAGCAACTGGTGAACATTTTTTTTTATGTCTGTAAAAGGTAGATTTACTGGAAAATATCTTTTTGCAATTGCAGATTTTAGAAAACTTTTCCGTTTTCTGTGAGTTTTTGGCTTGTGAAGTGTTTGGTCCATCCTTAAGCTTTGAATCAATATTCATATTTCTCAAAAAGAAAAAATTCACGAAACTTAAATTTGCCGCGAATACTAAGTAAAAACTGAATAGAGTTTAGTCCAGAACAGAGCACCAGACGCGAAGCGCCTTTAATCTCCAATCTCTAGGTGTGGTTCTTAACTTCATACTGTGACATTATTTCATTGGTCCATAGTTGGAGGTTCGAGGTTTTTGATTTACTGTTTTTATTATTTGACCTAGCTCCTAGTGTTGCAGTTTGTTGCACATTTAGAGTTTAAGCAGTTTGGGGGGTTGATGCAGATCTGAAGGTTACCTAGCCTTTTAGCAGTTTAGGATTTAAGACATTTTGTAGAAAAGCAAAGATCGCGAGTTTTATTTAATATCAACTGATTAAGGTGGGACGTTCCTAGTACCGAATATCAAAGTTAAGTACCGAACGGGATCTCTTACGAGATTTAGCCTTGCGATGATCATAGTCATGCAGATTAAAAAATAGTTCATTTGGGACAGATGGCAGATTTTTGTAGAATTTAAGCGCTAGCTTTTTGATTTGGGCTCTAACAGTTTTTATTTTGAAGTCTTTCCTAATTACCGAGTTTCTTAAGTATCTAGGGGCTTTCCTTATAATCCTTAGGGTTTTGTTTTGTCTTGTCTCTAATAAGTCTATGGTAGTTTTACAGGCATATCCCCATACGGGTGCTGCATACAGCATTCCCGGGCGGATGACCGATTTATAAATTAGGAGTTTATTTTGATAACTTAGATTTCCGTTTCCTATCATTGAGTATAAGACTCCTATGGTTATATACGCTTTTTTGATTATGTTCGTTACGTGCAGTTTCCAAGTTAGGTGGGAGTCTATCGTTACACCTAGGTATTTAGTAGATTTTTCCGCTTTTAGGGCATGGTAAATAAAAACGCGAATGCTAAATAAAAACTCCGCTAACCAGAATCAACTTGTACCCTACGTCATCGGCTACGACAATCGCATCATCGTCAATAGTGGTTCCTTGTTGGTCGAATCGGAGTGGGTCGGGTGCTATTTATCCGCTCGTCTATTTATTTATCCGCTCGTATGTTTTAAAGTGCCTTGGCGTAGTTATAGAGATTAAAGATCAGATCAGATAGGGATGGATGACTTATAGGAACTCAGGGCGGAACTTCTAAGAATTCCTGGATTCAAGGGTAGATTCTCCTCAAAGAGCTAAAATCACTGAATGAATACTGGAAACTTATTGTTTTTAAAAGCAATCGAATGGTCAGAACCCCCCCCCCCCCCTACATTTTTGAGTGAAATTTTGAAAAAAATCATCAAAAAATTAAAACAGTTACGCAAATAGACATTTCTTATGTAATTTTTCCTTAGAAAACGATTGACTGTTCTCGAGATATTGCACATTTTTCAAATAAATTTATCAAAAAATCCCATAAATTAAAAAAAATATATTAACTGTTGAGAATCATATTCACTTTTCATATGTAATACCAAGCGATAAATTGGGTGACATCATTCTCGTGGATCTAGCTCGTTCCATTCATGAGAAAATATATTTTGAGTAATACTTTTGTATTTGAAACCCAATAATCATTTATCTACTATAAGAATAACTTATTTCTCCGTCCATAACGCCTGGAAATTTTGGCGAGGAATTTGGCGGAATGTCGCCAACTTGACAACTTTTTAAAATGTTGCCAAATTAACGAAAATCTCGCCAGATGGATAAAAATGACGCTAAATCAATGAAAATGACGATTAAATAACGAAAATTCAATAGCTTGAAAAGAATATAAGTATCTACATATAAGAATAACCTATTTTTTTTACTGTAAAAGTAGTAAATTCATTGCATTATATAAGGAACGCCATGTGCTGCCCACATCAGATCGAATGTTCAGAACTCCCCCTAAATTTTCGAATGAAATTTTGAAAAAATCATCAAAAAATCAAAACCTTTAATAAAGTTACGCAAATAGATATATCTTATGTAATTTTTCCTTAAAAAACGATTGACATAAACTTTAGAACGCTAGCATGAACCGTTCTCGAGATATTGCACATATTTCAAATAAATTATCAAAAAATCCCATAAATTAAAAAAACATATTAACTGTTGAGAAGCATGTTCACTTTTCATATATAATATCATGCGATAAATTTGGTGGTGACATTCTCGTGGATCTTGCTCGTTCCATTCATGAGAAAATATATTTTGAGTAATACTTTTGTATTTGAACGCCAATAGTCATTTATCTCCTATAAGAATAACTTATTTCTCCGTCCATAATACTAGGCGAGATTTTGGCGATTAATTTGGTGGAATGTCGCCAACTTGGCGACTTTCTTAAATGTTGCCAAAGTAACGAAGATCTTGCTAAATGGATAAAAATGACACTAAATCAATGAAAATGACGACTAATTGACGAAAATTCAATATCTTAGAAAGAATATAAGTATCTATTATAAGAATAACTTTTTGTTTTTGCTGTAAAAATAGTAAATTCATTGTATTATATAAGAAAAGTCATGTGCTGCCCACATCAGATTTTTTTTTTACTGTAAAAGTAGTAAATTCATTGCATTATTGTATAAAGAGATTTATGGTCTGCCCACATCAAATTTTTATCATCTTCTTGTGGGATACTGCTTCCACTAAATAAACAGAAAAAAAAAGTTTTAATCCATGAAAATTTCTGAAAATTTTCAAGCCAAGTCTTTGTTTATACAGATATTTAACACATGTATTTTGAAATTTGTGTCTATAAATATTGTTCTTTTACCCACTGAAACGGAATAGTATAATTTTCCTAAACAATAAAAGTTATTTGTACAGAATTTTGCAACGAGTGCAAGGCACTCACAGCAGATTTAATTGATAATTATCACCAATACCCTCGAATTATCAACAATACCCTTTTATTACCAATACCCTCGAATTTGTTACAACTTATTTTAAGTAGGATTATCCTAGATATGATAATGCACCCATAGTACGCATAGTCGAGCAAACAATACTGCCATTGTTCTTTTTAGCACAATAATTATCATATTTGAAAATTTTCACCTGTTAATATCACCACAGAAAGAGCACGGAGTTTTTTTAAAGCTTTATTTTATTGAATACTATTTAAAATTTAATACATTCAACACATTTTTATTAAAGTTAAATAATTTACATAAAGTTAATTTCGAGAGTTTTCAAACGCAATAAGTAAAAGGGAGAACAGAATTATGCTAGATAAGTTCTCATGAAAAATGCTTTTCCAGCAGACTTTCTACAGGACAGTAAATAATATTTTGGGTTACATGCTAGTCTTATAATATTATAATAACTATCACAAAAAATATTGTAACAGAATTGAACGAGCAAACATGAGCGGTTTTAGTGATATAGAGCATTAAACAATGCAAATTTTTTCTTAAAATGCGTTATTACTTTCTTTATATATATAGTATAATGTATAAGGAAGGTATTGTGACGGGGTCGAAAGTTCGAATTCGAATTTTCGACAGAAAAGCACGTTTCAAGCATCCCTGATCACGAATCATTTTTGAGGTCATGTCTGAAAGTATGTGTGTGTGTTTCAAAGAGTCTGTGGAGACGATATCTCACGAACGAATGGAGTGATTCGGATGAAATTTGCTACAGAAATTACATCTGCTGCAGCAGGTGCAATGTTTCTGTCGGTGATTTCCCCAAACGCTGGCTGAATTTGATATTCGCACATTGCCATTTCTGTTTTCGACGAACGCAAACGACTACGTTCACTGACACGCATTGTCTGGAAAAACTCTGCACAGCGGACCTGCTTCTTCCTTTTCACATCTCGCATCACATGTGCCTCTACGCCACGGTAAAATAGTTTCCGCTCTCCTCCAATCAGGGTTGGAGATATCAGCATAGTCTGCGAACTTTTTGATCCTACCCTGCATATGTAATGCAGTGTACATTGTTTATTCTATCAGAATATATTTACAAATGTTATATTTTATGCACATGCCTCGATTGATCAAATAAAAACAATACATGGATTTTCGAAAATGAGGGAGGGGGGAGTGCTGCGCATCTAGGGCCCTTTTCTTGAACTCACAAATTGTATGAATTGTAATACAATATACTTTATTTAAAGGCTACCAGAACATTAACGGAAAGTCTATTTGAGAAAACGCGTTCAATGCGCAAATGAAAATAGGATTTAGAGTTTTCCGACGGGGACCTTGGCCCCTGCCGCTTGGGCTTTCCTACTGAGTACAATTTAAAACTTAATAAAATTTAACATTTATTATGCTGAATGAACACTCATTAAAGCAATTAACCATGTAAATACAATGTAATGTTTCATGTTTTTGTTGAAATAAATTTTATAAATTTTAATTTTTAAACAATTTTTAGCAGTTTTAACAAATATGTTTGATAATTTCGCAAATTTTGAATAGAGGGCTCCCAAATAGCAGCCTAGAGGCCATTTCACTAGCCTGAAACACGGGATAGAATTACTTTTCCTAAACGAATTATTCGGCATTGTTTAATAATAATAAGATAAGCGCCCGTTATACTACTTGAATAATATAGAATCGCATCTTCAAGCGCAGAAGTTTTTCCCCAACTCCGAAAGGGACCGAGGTGCGATAAGGCAAAACGTATACTAATTCAGATCTGAAATTGAGACCGAGGCCGAACAATGTTAAAGTGTGATATGCACTCACTCCAGTTGTATAGCTCACTGTTTTCAAACTTTTTTGGTTTCGGAACCCCCCTTTTTGAAATTTAATTTAATAGTGGAACCCCAAAATGAGAGAAAGTCCAATGTGGTTCAAATTATGCATCAAAATTCTTTAATTTTCCGTAAATTTACACGAAACTATAACACGCGTTGAGGAACGCCGTATAGCTCAATGTTAGTTCAAACCAAATTTACAAGCATGCGATCCACGAGCCTGGAAAAATAAAAATAAAGAAAATAAACGATCCTTTCTCTAGGAGCGAGCTCGGGCATGCGCAATTCACCGGGGAGAAACCGCAGTCCTCCGCACTTCATGATATATTTGGGAGATGTATTTGGTGCTTTGATGCGTTTTTTAAAAAATAAAAATTGTAGAATTAAATTTTTGTTGTTGTTAGAATGCAAAGGTGCACACAACTTTTTGTAGAATCGAGCCAATTTTCCAGTTTTTAAAATACGGCGAAATAAGTATCAGATAACCTAAAAAATGCAATTTCAGTGTATTTAAGAATATGTGTATAGCCATATGCAGGTTAGGTTTTCTGGTGAACCATTTGGATTTTTTTTTTTTTACGATCGTGTTTAAAACAAATATCGAGAAAATGAAGCAACGACAACCCCTTATGACTCCGACCGTCCAAACAGTTACCTTACACCTTTCTGGTAGGTCGGACGGTCTGGGTTTCAACCCCTTATGACTGAGTACTATAAATCATATCATATTAATTTCCTTTAGACCATATATGTATGCTATTATGCACATTCCGTGTTTTACAAAGCTAATTCTTGGCCTAGAAACGCGCGTTCTTTGAGGAAATTATTTAGGAATGTCCAAAGTGCATTCAAAAATTAGAAAAAAATTAATAAAGTTTTTAGTTATTTACAAAACCCAATAAAAGCCCCAAATTCAGCAAAAGAAAAATGCATGTCCCGCAATTTACTCCGCCAATTCTTGGCATAGAAACGCACGGGTTTTTAAGTTAGGCAATCACCCTGGGAATGTATCAAGTGCATTAAAAAAAAAAAAAAATATCCCAAAACACGCGAAATTTAATATTTTTTCAAATACATATAAAATTTTGCTAATTCTTATCCTAGAAACTTCCCTTATTTTAAATGGCAGTTAAAAATCTGGACATTTGCACAACACATCCAATAATTAAAAATTGTACAAATATTTACAAGAAAAAAAAACCCTCAAACCGTTTTAAAACCAAAAATTTGGTTTTGAGACTGTTGTATGTTGATGGCTGTTGTATGATTTGTATGTTCGACAAAACACTAATTCTTAAGCAGCAAACTCGCGTTTATTGTTATTATTTTTTTAATTGGGGGTATGATTTGGACATGCACACAAATTACTCGAAAATAATAATAATAATAATAATAATAAATTGTTGTATATACTTTGAACAAAGGTCACTAAAAGAGATAAGCAGTACTGGCATATCTTCCCATACAACTGTAGGGCTTTTATTTTGGCATATATTGATTTAATTTCATATTTTTTGTAAATTTGTTTACAAGCGGAACCAGGATATATTTATTCCACAGATTTTCGTGGAAAGATATTTTTGTATATAATAAGAACAGATATTCTTTAACTTGTTTTTAGGAGCATTAAATTAAATATTTTAACAGAATATTTCGATTAACAATGCCATTTAGTATACGATAGGAATTTGCACATGATCGTGAATTTTAAGTTTCTTTATATCTCCGTACGAAGAACGGGTATATTGCTAGTTTTTTGAAAAAAAAAAGTGTATCTAGAGGAAACAAGAAATTTCTTTTCTTTTCTCACTTTGCATAAGTTCCATGGCACAAAATGACGCAAATAAAAAATTGTTAAACACGAAATAAAGGAATAACACGAACTTCAATATTTCTCACCCTCGTGCAGAGAGACCAACCGGTTTGGGCACAGACTATTATATTCAGGGGCTTGGAACTATCAGTATTAGTGGGAGTTAATAGCCAACACGTGCAATTGCCTATTTTGATAAGTGAAAGGATTATGGGGGCGCTCCCACCTGGCAGCTACTGCCATTGTTTTGGCACAGGTGAGAAAACTGGTTTTTGTCATTTGTTCCAAGACTTAAAGTTCTTTATATCAGCCTGTCATACTAGTACAACCACAGAATACTATATTAGTCTGTCAGTACAACTAGAGAACACTTAAAAATCGTCTTGTGGTGCATATAAGAAATTCTCTGTGTTATAGGTATCAAGGTGAAGATTATATCGACTTCCAGAACTTCAAAAAGAAAACCACCTGGAATTATTGCAGGTAATTTTGTTTCTCTGTGTTTAAAATGTGCTTTAAATGTGTTATTATATGTATTATTTAGTTTATAAGAAAAATATTACATATTTTCTCTGTTTTCAGATACTACGCTATGTTTCTATTTGGGCTAAACATTGGAATGAGATTTTGTTTTGTAAGACTTAAATTATGAAAATACTGCTACGACTATAAGCACATTATGATTCAAATACATTTTACTTAAAGTAATTGGTAAATTTATTTATTACTTTTGTATGTTTGCCGCTTTAAGACCATACACGTTACAAAATATTAACGAAACGTGATGTCGGTGCGTTAAAATTTTCCCCTTCAAGTCGCAAATAACAAGTGAATATACATAGAGTTTCTGCACAAATTTTGAAATTTCGTTAAGGTACAATCGTTTTTCGAAGTAGCGACTTTTCTTTATACTTATTTATGCGGACATTTTTAATTATATATGTCTATATTTGTTATGCGTAATGCTCAAGATGGCGTCAAGACTCGTTGGCAACAAAAAAATATGGCGGATTTAGCCAAATTCTTTATATCCAATCTGTTCCAAATACTGAAGCTTATGATACAATTTACTGATACTTTTTCCCAAAAGAAGTAACTCAATAATAATGCTCTTTGAAGTATATGTATTACTTTCGTAGTAGTGTTTTGAAGTATATATATTACTTTCGCTGTATACATAATATAATTATGGGGAAAGTACAGTAACGGGGTCAAAAATTCGAATTGGAGTTTTCGGAGGAAAAGCACGTTTCAAGCATCCCTGAACTCGAATCGATCTTTTTCTTTTTTTGGTGATGTGTGCGAGTTCATGAATCTGTGGATAGATAACTCACGAGTGGAGCTTTTCGAGCTAAATTAGATACACAAAAATTGCATTCAGTGAATACTAGAAGCCAATTGATTTTGATGAATTTCCAAAATTTGATTTATACGAAAATATATACATATTTGATGAATATACGAAAATACATACATCTTTGATTTATACGAAATTTGATTTTGATGAATACTAGAAACCAATTGATTTTGAAGCAATCAAAAGTTCAGAAGACCTCCCCCCCCCCCCTAATTTTTTAAAATAATTTTGAAAAACTTTGATTTTTCAGCTGTGTTACATAAAAATTCATTTTTTATGTAATGGATTTTTTATGTCATTGGAAAACGATTGACCTAAATTTTGGAATGCTAGTATGAACCGTTCTTGAGAAGTATTCTCCATTTATGCAACTATCTATTGTTTCATTTAGTATGCATATATTGAGACGGGGTGTCCAAATTACTACTTTCTACGTCTCCGCCTTCGGTCTTGCCCATAATGGGCAGCATGGAGGAGGAGACAATGTGACGTAACATATAAACGTAACGAGATATGTCAATCAAGGAGAGATTCACGCCATTATTTAACTAGATATAATTTTTTAAACAATTTAAAATTATTTGATGTATTTCAGACAGAAGATTTTCATAAATTCCCATTTGTGTGTTCTAAAATACAGAGATTTAATTTTTATTTTTCTCCATCGTATTACGGATGGATATATTTTTCTATTTACGTATGTATAATTATCGAAACTCATTCAAACTACGATTCGTATTAATTTGAGCACATAATGTAATTTTTGAAATATTTCAGGGAGCTGGGCATTTTTCTTTGGATTAGGTGGATTTTAAAACATCTGCTTCATTGTAAATTTATCTTGCTCGTATTTTTAAAATCATTTTAATCATCAGTATTATTTCGTGTTGAATTCGAGTTCCTCTTACTTTCAAGTTTTCTACAACATATTTAAAGCTTGCAAACATGAATATCAAATATTTTATTCTGTTTTTAATGTTTTCTTGCCACAATTACAAATGACAATTAGTAAATAGTATTGCATGATTCATGTATGTAGTTACAATATCACACAACTACCTAATATTTCACCCACTGCATTTTATAAACAAGTGGGGGCCATTAATCTGTTGCTTGTAGTACACTCCAAAATATTTAGTATAATATACCATTAAAACTTTGATAAATATACCACTTAAAGCATTGATAATCTAAATTATTTCATAGGAATGCTGTTGTGAATCTGAGATTTGGTTTAAACTTTTATGTCAGCTTTATATGTTCATGGCTTCAGCTATCTTATCTGCAATGCGAGCAGGGTGCAAAATAAGCGGTATCGCATCGCAAATTGCGATAGAAAATTTGTGTTTTGCTATGTAAAAATAAATGTGAATCGCATTTTAAGACTTGATTTTAGAAATCACAACAAATGATTCATAACGGTAAAAAAAAAAAAATCTTACCGCAAACGTGCATAGCTCCTGCAATATTCATGGTTTTTTTTTTCTTTTATATTTCAAACCCGACATCTCAATATGTTTATACGTACATTTTTTAAAAACTAGTGAAATAATAGATTTGAACTGCTAGTCAAAATATCGAAACTGCTATAGAAATGAAATTTTGATTACCAGTTTGCTAATGAAAAATATTCCCTTATTTTGCACCCTTTTTCCTCTTCGGCCAAACTGTCCGACCTACCAGAAAGGTATAAGGTATCTATTTGGACAGCCGGAAAGTGCCACCCAATTTAGACCGGAACTCAGTGGGGGAGGCATCTACAGGGAACATACCCTCCTTCCTCTACCACCAACCTCTCGGATGGACTTCCAGGCCCACATGTTTAACATGATCGTACTTCGCATGAACACGGCAGCAGTTTTGGCTGTGGCGGGAATAGAACTAGGGTCATCAGAGTGCAATTGCTCAGAGTTAACCACTGGGCTGTCGCGCCCCTTATTTTGCACATTGAATGAAAGACTGATTCAAACTTTGGGTATATTTTTACAGGCAAAGTTCTCTCAAGGGTTTAATTTTTAATTTAAATTAGAACCCGGCTGCATGGTAGCACTTAATATTTCAGTTCCCATAGAAATTCACATTATAGTGGCATATAGCAAAGCAAGTTTTATTGCCATTGCAGGTATTAATTATTCCATGTTGATAACATGTTTCTTTAAAATAAAATATGAATATCCCTTACTTCATATTACGTTAAACAAATAAGTAATTAGAATGTTAATGATATTGTACACAAATATTTGTTCAAAAATTATTTTAAACTTGTGCTTTGTGTACAGGGATAACTAAAATGTGTAAATCGATGAAAGTAAGAAAGTCAAATGTTTTTTTTTAAACCACACTAAAAATGTACATGTACAATGATTTAAAAAAAATTATATGCATCCTGAGATTCTTATTTAAAAACATCATATCAATTTCACACCAAATCTTTTTCAGACATAGTTAGAGATGTGTATCGGTAAATTTTCTATTTTTATTTCATTTTAATAGATTTGAAAATTAATTTTTTTTACACTGCTTTTTAAAAAGCAAGTAACTTTACAAGTTTTTGATTTTTTAATTTCAAGGAGGCTGGTTCAGTCACGATAACAGTCATGATGACAGATCAGTCATGTAAAAATAATTTGCGGAGACTGAAAAACGGAGTCCAAAATTTGCAAATATGAAGTTTCATGATATATATTTTTGCTACGTTACATTTAAGACTTAAAGTGGTGCCGGATTATCAGCTGTCGAAATGAGGTAAGAAATAAAAAAATTAATTTAAAACAAAATATTGGGCAATAAATATATTTTTTTCCAAAGGCATTAAACAAAATGGCCACTGTACAGTACGTGAAAAATATTTAAATTAATTTATATATTATAAAGTAAACTTCGATAAAGAGAAATCTGCATATAAAAGCATTTACTCTATTACAATAAATATGCCTTGGTACAGCTGAATGGACCTGAACATAGTCGCCGTCAGATATTTTGGGCATGTACAACGAATGTGTACTCCACCTTTTTTACAAGTTATTGATCTATTTTTACAAACGGTTTAGGCAAAAAGGGGTCTGGTTTGTGGAACAGTCTGGTGTTAGTGTACGGGGATTGCACTCGGATCACCCAAGTTTGACTCCCAGCTCTGCTCAAACTGTCTATGTATTCATGTGGAGTACGGGAACGTTAAATATGTGGGACTGTAAGTTCTTCCGAAAGATACAGTCCCAGTGGATGCTGTCCCTACTGGTTTCTGGTCTAAATTGGATGGCACTTCCTGGTCATTTAAACAGATACCTTACGCCTTCGAGTAGGTCAGATGGTGTGGGTAAAAAAATGAAGCCTCCCGAGCCCCTATGCAACGTATTCTTATGCCTTACCTATCAGTGCCTCTGTACTAGGCTGCGGTTTGAGAGGTATGGAATACTATTTTATGTAATGTTTCAGTAATAACTGAATTATAATTAAAACAAATTAATGACATTAACAAATTTATTGAAGTGAAACCCCGGTTTTGTAATACGAACATTACATGCAGGAAAACAAAACACAATGAAAACTCCATTTTAATTGGAATATAAAAATCAAGGAAAATATATAAGAAAATAAATAGACCACTTATCAAGCTTTACTTTTCCATTTTATAAAAATTTAATCAAGAACAATTCCAAATATATATTCGTATACTTCATTCAAGATTGATTTGGTTTCCATAAGAATTTTTTACCTTGACCTTAATACATAGACTTGTAAATTTCTTTATTATAAACTATGCTACTTCTAATTTATACAAAAAAATTGAAGCAAATAATAAATAAATATTAAAGAATGTAAGGCGAAATTGGATAAATTAAAACATCAGGATATTTGAAGTCAAATTTCCTATTAACTATTAAGAAGACAGCCACTTCCTTATAGCTTAGACATGTCTATCAAAGACTTGCTGTGGATGTCCCCCCGACTGGGTTCCGGTCTAAATTAGGTGACATTGTCCCGGCGGTCTAAACCTTCGACCATAGAATAGGATATTGAATAGACCAGAGGTGAAATATTCCTATATTTCACCTCGATGGTCTAAACAGATACATCATACCTTCGGACGGTCTGTGTCGAAAGAGAGAAATCAGCAGTTTTATTTACTGTACGATAAAGTTATACAAAGAATCCCTTTAGGCTTCACCATTCTAGTTTACCCGTTATACAACTTGAGCTCTTAGACTCCTGAACTCACTCTCTCTTTGACGGACAAGATACAATATCGTCTATGCAATGTATTTTCTCCCTTCGAGGAGCAATTGGAGATTGAATGGGGGAGGGGGGGGGGGCAGCTATAAGGTATTATAAGAGTCCGTCACATAATCTCTCCAGCATATTATTATTACCTACACCAGATCCGGATATGGTCGGTGGGATCTCTGGAGATTTCCGGGTGGGCACGGTCCATTGCATTTAATTTTTTCGTTATCAATGACATGTATCTCAATCATAAGGCTCCTCTATATACGAACTGACTCATCAAGCATATTGAAGCCGACCATAGCTGGAAGCGCAGTCCATCAGCATTAGATCTATTCGTATTTTCACTTTAGGAAGTATAATTGAAATAATTATGGGTGGTTGTTCTGCACCGAACTGCTGCAATCATTCTAGAAAGGGTTTTAGGCTATTTCGCTTTCCTAGAAACGAAGAAAGAAGAAAACAATGGCTAATAAATAATTAGATACCCGGTAATCCAGCATACTTCTGCGAGCTAAGTTCTACAATATTCTAAGTGAAACTTCTTTTTTTTATATAACGTTTTATTTTAAACACTTATTTTATAATTTCTGTAACTGTAGTATGGAACCCTATGGGCTTCAATATGCTTGATAAGTCAGCCTGTAGTAGAGGAACTCTAATCAATGACGTGGCGTGTATATCTAGAGTTCCTCTACTATATAAGGAGTCTTATGTATATCAATGACGTGGCCAAAGTTGAAAATGACGATCATGGCCTTTTCTCCTCTGCCAATCTCTGAGCTTGCATCCAAGCCTGACTGACATCTATTGAGGATAAAATAATAATATTGAGTTGTAAAACAATAAAATCAAAGTTCAAATTAGGATACGAAAGGAGGGAGGGGGGGGGGGGGGCGAATCCGAGTTAGGGACAAAACCTTTGGATTTCGTAACATATAAATTTATAGGAATCTGAATGTCCATCAGCTGTGTAATATCTGTAAAAACGAATTTCATTAAAAAAAAAAACATATACGTATAAATAAACTGGTTGGAACAACAACATGACGAGCGACATTTTTTACCAAACTGGGATTTTTCTATCAAATGATACCTAGCGGTAGTTATTTCAGGAACATTTTTAGTCAAATTGTAGAACTACCGTGTTTTAACAAGCCCTTTAAATAAAAGATCTAATATAGTTAAATTATTTAATTCAAAAATAAACTTATAAACACAACTTCACATAATGCGATTCGCAGAGCCATTATACTTACCAGATAGTGTTGTGCTTAAATCAAAATCCGCATGATTTTTAATATAATATGCAGGTCTTTCAGCAGTTTGGGGATTTCTTATACAAGAAGAAACTTTTGCTGCTCTGATTGAAATTTATCCGTGAGAAATAAGTTTTTTTTTTATTACAAACCGAAACGCAATCTTTATGAATAGCACAAAAATGTCATGTTCTTTTTACATCAGAACCAAAACACCACACTGCCTTCAACACTATAAAAATCACTCATCTGAGACCACACCAGTTGAAGATATGCCAAATCCTCCTACAAAAAGTAACCATTTTCCCACAAAGTTCCGAACGAATGGGGTATTTTTCATTTTCTCATAATTTATACTCTAACTCTCTGGTCTTAAACGGCTTGTGACTGATGACTGCCAAACGTAGCTCTTTAGGGCAAAGCTACCCGCGGGGTTCGCAGCTTCAAACGGATATACTATTATACACAATACCACCTGGAAGATGACATTGGTTTGGTAGGAGCAATTACAGATGTGAGCTCTTTGGAGGATCAAATAAGTCATCCCTATTTCGTGGTTATCCTTTATAGTTATAATTGGAGCCAGCTACTTTTAAAAAATATCCATCCCATGGCTGTAAATATTTCTATTTCTCTTTGAACTAAGAGATTAGTCTAAAAAGTTCTGGCAGGCAGGTGGTTTTGTCATTAGCGTAAACATGTTTACTGGGGGTAAATAGGCGCTAAATTTGTGTGCGAAATAGTTTATGGCCTTTTGGTAAGGAAGATGTGAAGAAGATAGAACTGAAACGTGACATTTACGTTTTAGAAGATTTTTTACAATTTTTTTTCTGGTTTAATAACTGAAAATTGCATTTTCTAGTTTTTAGTTAAATATGAAGTTAGAAAATAATCTTGAAATTTCCCAGAGGGGGCAATGCTCCCTCTGGAAAAATTCAGCGGAGGCTGGTGTCCCCCACCCCGTAGTCGGCGCCTATACCATCCAATAAAGGAGGTTAGGCTAGAGCCCCTAAACATTTCAAACCATTCACTGAAGAGACCTAAACAATATCAGTATGCTGAGGGGACCTTGACACCGATATTGGTTAAAATTTTGTTATCGTAAACTAACATTTGATTGTTTTGTAGAAAATTTCACGTTTTTAATACATTGCATTTCTTTATACGAGTAAACTGCTCTGCAAATATAATACTTATATCTACTTTTCTTTTTACAGGATAGGATGGCTTCAATTACAGTTATTGTTCAACTTATCCCGATTCCACATACAGCAGAAGCTTTACCCACAACTGCCGGAATCAACCCGTCCAGTATTAGTTCATTTATGGATACTAATAAAAGACAGTCTTATTATGTGCATACAACTTACATAGAAAATGCCACATCATCATCATCCACTTTAGAAGATAACGCCATGCCCATATATGAAAATAATCCATTCATCTGTCTTAATGATGACAGTCAGATTTCAACAAGTCAAACAGATAAAAATAATTCAAAAGGACTCTTGATTTCTCTTCCAGGTGTAATGCACAAAAGGAATGAGATAGCAAGCAACAATCAAATCGACTCGAAGATATATACCATTGACCCAGAATCCTCTGAAGAATGTTCTTCTGTTACTGAAGAATTACCTGCGATGAGGAAATTTGAGAACAAGACAGAAAATTCAAATTCACACAACTCGAGTGGCAATAGAAGTGCCATGGACCCAGAATCAACAGCTGTTTCAAATAGTCCTGGAAGATACTCTCCATCTGCAACTTTTGTTACAGAAGAATCATCTACAAGGAGTGAAACTGGAAGCACGACAGGAAATTCACAAGAAAATGCCTTCTTTCCGATAACTATGGACAACTTCTCTGACAATATACCTCATTTCAAACTAAGTAACAATATGCTCTGCTCTGAGTCAACAAAATCGGCTTGGACTCAAGTCTTTTCAGCAAATTCGGGAAAAATAAGTACTGGAAAAGAAGAAAGTGTTTTAGAAGACATAAGTCATTTGAAAGACATTAGTGATATGTCTACCTCTACACATTCTTTTCACAGGTTCTTCAAAGACAAAAAATGTTTACTTTGTGGTTTAAATAAAGCGGAGCATGAAATGTCTAAAGACTTCCAATGTGATGTCTGTAGCAGAAACTTTGCTATGGCCGAAAATTTTCTTACTCAGAAGGAAAATCACTGCAGCAATATTCGGTACACTTGTCGCACTTGTAGAAAAAAACTCGAAACTCCAAGCCTTTTGAATTTGCACAAAAGTAGGGAGCACAAAACTCCACAAACAAAAGTCTGTGAAATTTGCGAACTTGAATTTAGTTCATATGCAAATTATCAAAATCACTTAAGTAGCCATACAGTTGAGAAACCTCATCAATGTCCAGTGTGCTCAAAAAGATTCCAAATGAAGTGCTATATGACATCGCATTTACAGTATCACTACTCAGAGAGGCGTTTGACTTGCAGAATTTGCAAAAAACTTTCAAGACCCCAAAAAGTTTAACCCACCACAGGCGCCTGCACATGGAATCATTGATGTTTAAATGCAAACACTGTGATAAATCATTTAAATTCCATTCAAATCTTCTCCAGCATATGGTGGTACATTCTAAAAAACGCCCACACAAATGTGAAACTTGTGATAAGAAATTTAAGCTTCCTCATCATTTGAAAAAACATATTCTGACGCACTTAGTTGATTAATATCGGAATTTCGAAAATACGTCAATCAAATTGATTAAATACTCAAAATGAAAATGACAAATACAAAATTATTGCAATGTAGCTGCTGTGATAACTCACTAAGAGGGTAAACAACTCAACAGAAATTGCTCCAATGAATTTTGGTGTGATAAGTGAAAGCAAAATGCTTTGATTTTAAAAGACAATAACTTTGAAGAATGTGGACGTTGTGAATCAAAGTATCCTCAAATTAATTGACATCAGAACAGTAAGGAAATCCAATGACGAAAAAAGTCAGAATTTTGAAATACAAAAATTCTAGAATTTCTGTTATTTTGATTTAAGAAATACTTTCTCAGTTCTGAAATTGCAATAAATTATTAAAGAGAGCGATGCCATTAACTTAATGGAGTGATAATCCACAGCAATTCGTATTCAATCTTTTTGAAATTGACTGATATTTGGCAGAGCTATAGCAAGGAAGGTGGCAGTAGGCCTGCCCCCAGGACCATCGAATCAGTAACAGATATAAAATCTGACATTTGTTCTGGTAGTAGGGCACCAATTTCACGTCAATAATCTTATTGTGTCAAATAAATGTCTTTTGTAACAGTTTTATAGTCGATAGTTGATTTCTACTCATCAATGCTATACAACTTTGTAATTGGCTTTTAATACCCATTTCCGCTAGGGTCGCTAAAATCCATTTTATTTGGTCAGGCAAGGTCACTTTACTGTATATAGATATAATGTGCACACTCATGGACTTTATTTTACAAATTTATTTGGGTGCTAAAGGAATGTTCTAGGAGCCTTGATTCTAGCATACAATTCAAATTAGTTCTAATTCTAGTCTGTTATCTTCATGCAAAATTAAATATATACATGTTTTAATTCTGCTTATTTCTTATTTGAATTGTTCTATTTCATAATGGTGTAATTTAGAGATGGACTGTGAAAAATCATGATATAGTGTTAATACATACTATAGGGACATTTCTTCACCGCTGTGAATCAGCTGATTGAATTCTCTGAATCATCAAAAGCAATATTTGGTTTCGTTAAATATGTATCTTTTCTTTAATAAAAAATTTATAGTAGATAAAATACATTTATGCTTATGTTTTTATACACAAATTTTATAACAATTTTTTAAATATTAGGCAGTTACATTTTCCAGGATATATGTCCAAGTACGTAAACACATTGTACATAAAACTAGTAAACATAGAGGGTAAAATCTTTTATTTATAACTCATTATAAGCAGTATGACGTGTTAAACATTCTCTCTCTCTATATATATATATAGAAGTGAAGCCATATATTGAACTCTTTTTAAAATTATCTTAACAATGGTGTTATATAGATAGAAGTTAAGTGGCATATAACTATCTTACAACGGATTACGTATAGGGGATATTTGCAGATCATTTCGCAAAAAAATGCCAGATCTATTTTTAAAGATCCACCAAATTTTAATACATGAAAAATGTTTCACTGGATTAAGCTGTGTACTAAATTTTAGATCTTTAGGACATAGGGAAGTATGTTAAAAATGCCATCAAATAAGTTGAAACAGACAACCATGGGTCGTGACGAATTCAATAAAAGATTATAATAACCGTATTACTTGATTCGTTATAGCTTCTATCAGAAAAATTTAAAAATCATTAAGAGTTTTTTAGAACAATTTTGTCAAAAATAATAAAAGTTTGCATGTAAACAAACTTTAAATTGAAGGATATGTTTTTGCTCTTTCCGATGAGAAATACTCTTATTCTGTAATTAAAAACTACTGTAAAAACCATGGAATTTGCCATTCTAAATGCAAAATAAGCTATAATATTAATAATAAAGGAAAAAATATCAAGCATTTCTTTTAACTGGAAAATAAACAACGAATGAACATCCAAAGAAAGTATGTACATTTATGACTATTTCAAATATAATCTTATCTCAAAAGAAAATCTATTGACTCAAAAAGCAATTACAGTATATTTAAATATCTAAACAGGGTGTTCTAAAAACATTGACCTTGGTTTTTATTCCTTAAATATTGATCTTAGACATATTATAAATATGTCACTTTCTTATTCCCCATCACTCAGCGATCCAAAAACTGAATGATCATTTTCAAAAATACAATTGAATCTATAACACAAATATTGAACTCATAGAGTTGTCTTTAATTTTAAGGGGTTAGTGATCATAATATTTTGGAGAATATTAGAGGTCAATATAATTTTTCTCCCATTTTTAAATTAACCTAGTTACGATTAAAATTATTTGTTAGGGGTAACTAAATTTCCAGTTCCTTGTGCTCAGTGACTCGCAAGTTTCCCAAAAAAGGCATATCTGCCAACATTAGAAACAAAGTCTCCTTCTGATAGCAGCATTAACCCTTTCATGTCAGCGGAACTAGCCATCAGTACTCTACACAAATGAATGGGTCGTCGTTCCATTAGTGCCCACACACTATACATGTTAATTACTTTACTTTTAACTATGATATTCCACAAAAAGGTAGAAAACAAATACCATGGTTCATACGATTGTAAAAAGCATTGAAAAGTGCTTGAAAAAAAGAAAGTTCATTTTTAAGTGCTTAAAAGTTCTTGAATTTGTTGAAAGGTAAAAATAGTCCTAGAATTTTATTTTGAAAAATAATAAAGTCGTAAATTTTTCGAAAAACTATAACGTACACAAATTTTTAAAAAGCCACAATTCAACCCATATTTACTGTATAATGCACAAGGTTCTAGCTGCGAATCACCATTGCTCCAAATCATGATAAAATGTTTCATTTGGTGAGTATATAAAAGATCAAAATGAAGTTGCGAATTCAGAAATATTTACAAAAACAAAAGCAGATATCTTTGCCAAAAAAAAAAAAAAAAAAGTGTGAGATTGATTATTCAGAAATACAGATATTGAAGAAGAAAAAATGTTTGAAAATAGATATCCACTCATTGACAGAATCTGCTGATGAATTAGCACTAAAGACTAAAAAAACATAACGATATTACTTTCATTTCAGTCAAATAGTTTCTGACAAACTCTCAAAGAAAAGCAAGAAAATTTGTTAGAAATAAGTTCAATGATACAAGCAGTTATGTGTGTGTGTGTCTGTGGAGGGGGGGGGGGGGGTCTAGAATCACCGTAGAATTGTTATAACTACACTTTAAAATTTTAAATAGTCCTTGAATTTTCTTTTTCAAGAAGACGGTATGAAACATGAATACAATTTACTCCTGTCAAGAACTTTTTATTGTGCACTAGTTAAATGCGTGGTGTCCAATTCACGTATCATTACTGCAAATATCACTAGCCAAGGTGAAGCATTTATTGGAAGCCAGATATAGTTGGCACTAGCCAGGGTGATGCATTTAGTGGATACCGGATATAGCCGGTGCTAGTCAATGCGACACAATTAGTGGATGCCAGATATAGCCGGTGCTAGTCAATGCGACACATTTAGTGGATGCCAGGTACAACAGGCCCTAGTCGTGAAAGGGTTAAATTTATCCATGCAATATAAAACAGTAAGAGGCCAACTTTATGTCTAGCCCAAATATATTTTTGCCTATACATGGTAGAAATATAATTGAGCTAGACATAGTCTTCTAAACATGAAGAAACAAAGTTTATGGAAAAGCTACACAATATATACAGGGTGTTTTAAAAAAGATTGCACAATTAATAATCTCTTAAACAATTAGTAGCAGACACATAGTTCCAAATTAAGATATGCTTCAAATAAGATAGACTTTAAAGACTATGACAGTTTTGATCATGTGACATGTTTTAGTAAAAGAGTACAAAATTTAACCTTGGATATGAGTTCTCTGCAATGGAAGTTTCATTGAGAAAATTCATATTCAAAGATCTGTGGTGATTGTGCGTCGCTGGGCCCCGAACCAGGGACCCTTTGCTTACAAGACCGACATTATAATCACTGAGCAAAAGCTAGCTTCTCCTCTGTTCTTATAATTCGGGTACAGCATCTTTGATCAGATGTCTTTGCTGCCGCACACTCCCTCCGCTGATGATGAAGGCCGGGAGACATGTCGCCTCGGGCGTGGCGGTCAGTCGTGGTCAGCTAGCTTTTGCTCAGTGATTATAATGTCAGTCTATGAAGCAAAGGGTCCCTGGTTCGGGGCCTGGCGACGCCCAAGATCTTTTGAAAAAAAGAATCTGGTTCATTAACAGCAGTAAAAAAAATTGTCAAAGCTATAAAATTTAAGTCACTTTGACCACCGGATCAAAAGAAACTGCAAAAACATACATTTCAGGAGTAGTACAAAAATTGAATCTTGTTAGGTAACATTTCCATTCAAAAACTTACCTGCATACCTATCTTTTTAGCAAAACTTTTATATAGTCTCCAATTATCCATTTAAAACTTTAATGATATCTTGGGTTATTTTGATCATGACAATGGAACTTTTTTGTTTGACAAATTGTGCTACGGAAAACATTTTTATAATTAAAAGTTGTTTTCTACGAGGTCAATAAAAAAAAGTTGCTCTTTGTACTTTTTCACTAAAAGGTGTTACATGATCAAAATTTACTAATGGTGCTAGTTCACTTTAATCAAAACATTTCTTAAATCTGTGCCATGGTTCTATGATCTATCATGCAAAATAGATTTAGTCATGAAATCTTTTAGAAATAGCCTGTATAGTTAATAAATTTTTCTAATATATTTTTTTAAGAGAAAAATAATTTTATTTTTTGTAAATGAGAAATTTTTCTTTCAAACTACCTTACAGCTCTTTTCTCATCTTCCCCACATTGTGAGATTCTGTGGTATAGCAATATATTCTGCCCCAAAAAAGAACAACCAGATTAGCAATTTATTGATTATCAGATATACCATGGGCACTACAAGGGTAACACGACATAAGGTCAGTTCTGTAGTAATGTAGAGCTAAATTCAAGACAATTAAAAATTAAGTCTTTACACTAATATTTTTTATTACAAATTCATGTACAATCACAAAAGAAAAAATTTACAGCCAAATCATTTGTGCACCATAATACATCAGGAGAAACGAAACAAAATTGGTCGCTATAAGCTGACACATATATCACTACTTAAAACAGGTGAAATATATACAAGTCACATGCACGAAATGAAACACAAAAAATGGTAAAAATTAACACCACAATAGCATGCAAATTTCACATCACACTACTTAGTTACAGGTTACACACTTTAAGAAATGGGTCAATGACCAGAGGCTGAGGATGTCACAATGAAAGAAACTGAATGATTTGTGAGGTAACTAATATAGTAATATATTTTTTTTACTACTTTCAGTGTTAATAATCAGATACTAATCTGGAGAAATAAAATTGGGAAATTTTCTGGGGACATCTGTTTATAGCCAAAACTAATTCTTTTTATTTCTTTTTTATATAAAGAAAAATATTTAAAAAATCTATTTTCCGAATTTCCAGTTAAGGACTCAAAGTTAAAATCTTCCTCAAATTTTTATATAAACCACATAAGATCACAAAAAACAAACCACTTTTGTACATTTATAAGGGTTTCATACAAAGTACGCAAGACATAAATTAATATAAGTTAACATAGATTAATAAAACAGAACACATTTACTGAGAACAAACAAGCTGCACAAGAAAAAAGAAATCATATTTACTAGCAACTTTTGAAAGATTCAATGCCCAACTGCTTTAAATTTGTAAAATATTTGATGTACTCTTGGTTATTGCCTAAAATAACCTCTCACTAAACTATCACATCCTTAACAACATAACTGGATTTTACACATCCAATCACTGTATTCAGTTTTTATATTTCCAATCTTAAAACTATAAAGTTTGATGAAAATATTTTTTCATGTATGCAATTAATAATCCACAAGTAGTGATACTGTTGAAGTGTTGAAGACCCAGACCGACCGGCTCGTCAGCAAGGAAGTAGTGATACTGTGTATATCGACATAAATGCATCAATGTATAGTCATAATCCGGGGCTTATGTACCCTCACACTCATATATTGATATAAATATATCAATGCACAGTCATAATTTGGACTTGCATACACTTTGCACATTGGAACTATACCCTAAAAAACAGTGTTTTCATATGAATTACGTAACACTTTGCACACACTGCTGCCTGCACAGCAAATAACTCACTAATGTCCATTTCATCGGATTGTTTATGGTTTGCCTGTTGCTTTTGTGATTAAATTGATAAGAGTTTAAAGCTTTTTTTATTTTTTATTTGCAATTAAAATACAAATTAAATTAATAATTGCACATAGAATTTAAGGAAAAAATAGTAAGACTTGCATGCATTGACATCCCATTGTGCTAGTTTCAGTGAGTAGGTTAGACCTAATTTAACGTTTAATTGTTTATTTACTGTCTATCAATACATAACTTTTGATACATTTCCTTTTCAGTGTTTTTGTTTTCTACTTTTTTGTTAAAACGATTAACAAATTATCTTTTCATATAGTTTTCGTAAGAAACAGCCCATTCAGAAAATGGCGAAAGTTTTGAAAATAACTGCATCTCAAAAATACATTCAAAATGGAAGGATTAAATAAAGCAATTTTTTTTATTCTGTTAATTGGATGGATTTTGTGCATAATAGTTATGTATTCATATTAAGCAATTTATAAATTAATTTGGCTTATAAGGAATTTTATTTATTCAGATCATGTCCAGTTACATTGATCCAGATAAACAAGATTCCACCATATTTATACTGATTTCATTAATCTAATCATGCTGCAATCAATGGTATCTCAAACCGTCTTGAAATTATCTTTTATACATGTATTTAATTTTCATGGAGTTTATTAAAATAAAAATTATATTAGTATAGATAAAAGTCATATTTGTTAAGCTATAAATTAGTTTCTAATTTATTCTTCATATATTCCAACCATAAAATTGTAAAATGCAAAATTCAGACTTTTGGCACACCGTATTGATGCACTGCATAATTTTACCCATCACTATCCCCAAGCTTATACAATATTTTCATAAATGCAGAAAAAATGACATCATAACAAATTTCACAAAAAATTTTACCTACTCTAATATTTTAGATTTGTAAGCCTCTCTGTATAAACTAAACTAAACATCCTCATCACATATATTAGCCATTGACACATCATGACCTATATGGGCAAATGCACTACAGACTGCAAAATGTTAGCATTTGTAACAACTCTTCTCGGGGCCCTTCTCTGTAATGAAAAGTATCAAGTATTACATATGTACAATAAGATATTCAAATATACAAATGCCAAGTTTATGTTTTCAGCTGAAGATCGTTATATCAGTGATGGGAATCATTACAAATATACTGCATTTTATTTTTCCACTTATGGAACTCAACTGGCAGATATATATATATAAATATTGGCACTAATATGATACATAAAGTTTCAAGAAATAATTTAAAAAGTGGAATATTTTTGTACCTTGTTGCAATTACATATATAAACAGTCAAATCTTAAAAAAGGTTTTTTTTTTTGGATAAAAAGCAAAAATTTATTCAATAATTATACTGAAAAGATATGACTGTATTTATATACATATATAGAATATACATATACAGTAGAACTTTGACTTATAGGTTAACCTGTCAATAGATGATTTTTATCTACACAAATTCTATACCAGGTCTGAACAAAATAAATCTGTCCTACACACATTGATACTTGCTACATTTTGAATCAAGAATAATAAATTAATAATTCCCACAAAGCAACAGGGATTATCAAAGAAATTAAATTTAATTTTTCAAAGATATTGCATTATTGTTAACTTAGCAACATTTCCAAAAATTGCCAAGATGGTAATATTAAGCCAAATTTGGCACCAAGTTTGCCAAATATGACATACAGCAGTAAGGGTATTTTTTACATTTGAAATCTTTATACAGGCAAGGTTTTATTCTGTCAATGCAGTCAATTATAATTTGCTTCAGATGAGTCCCGATAGAAGCAGGATTGGCTTATTGACACTAATTACTGCACTTCGGAGTATGATTTTTTTTAAACCTCATTATGACTACAGCCTATGATATATCTATCTATATCAGTTCCTGGATATAAAACTAAAGAGAAAATTCACAAATAAAATTATAAATAAATAAATTACTTATTTTTACTAAGGAAGAGGTAGCTACATAATATTTTCACTCAATTAAAATACAGAAAATGCTTGGGAATTTTTTTCACAAAGTATTTCAGTATCCTGGACTCAGTTAAGGACTAGTTATCATGGCTCTTGACTATATTCCTAGCTAGCTATAGTTCTTGACTATATTTTAATGGGACTTGGGAAATTAAAACCGAGAGATCTAATCATTTTATGTCATAGTTTAACTGTATATGTAATCAATAATAATATATGCAGGATATCCCCAAAAGACCACATAAACTATGCAAACCTATACTTAATCCCGAAAGGATTAAAGTTGTCCAAAGAATTACAACTCTATGATCATAGTTTTTAAGAAAAATGTTTTAAGCTATGAAATAGAGAATGGGCTTAAAGTTAATCATTTTACTTCCAGTTTTACAATGCCATGCATTCAAAGTGATCGCCTGTTATGTCTCGCTATGCAAGCCGTACTTGCTGACAGCACATATTTCAATTCTGTGGCATGAACATAGAATGCAGACAAGTCGCAATAGAAGGAAAAATTAAGCAGCATAAACACATAAATTAACATACAGTGTAGCATATAGTTGTTTCGAGGATATGTTGGATCCTCTTTGTCAGTTCTAAACCCAAAGTCAGGATAACAAAATAAGAACAAATGGAAGAAACAAAAGGGCATATATATCCAAGATAGTGTATTAAGAGTCTATCTTGTGTTTGGGAACATACCAACTTGTTGCTTCATTTTTGGTTTGGCTAGGTTGTTCTTAATTTATTTTGCTTTCTGATTGGCTCTCTCAAATAGACTCTGAATCCTGACCTGGTCTCTCCTTCTAGTCCCACCTGTGTTCTCAACATAATATCCCTTATTCTCCCAACTATGTCTAAGAAGAACAATATAAGATTTGATTGTTATCAGCTTCTGCTTTAGTTCACGAAAAGATAAAACTAGCAGTTTACATTAATAGATGACTTTATAATCATTATTTGGCAAAAGTATCCTATTAACATCCTGATAAATATTTAGTTTCAGAACAAAAATTCTCTGTAGAAGGTGATAATTCACAAAATTAGGGCCACCCTACTTTCAGCCCCTAGAAAGATGGTTTGGACAAATTAATCCAAAAAAGTTGAAACAAGTCACTATGCTTGGATGGTTGGAGAGTTGATAAATTTATTGGCTGTTACACTGAACTCCCAATTGTCCATGAACAGATTATCCATTTTGCGGATTATCTGTGCATTGCTAAAAAAGTAACTGCAGTGATATTAAAATTTATTCCCAAATTCATAACTTGCCATGCCAACATTTTACTTTTTTTCTAATTATATTTATCCCTCTTCAACGGACCGACATGAGGGGCATATTATATGATAATATATTGGATTTTAAGCAACATTCATCCTTTCTCACTTTGATAGATGGCATGACCTGACTTTGGTAACCATCGCCTACCTATACTTCTATTATCCTTCATCGAGCAGAGCAAAACATGCCCAACGTAAAAAAGCTATTTGAGGGATTTTCCTGAATAGTTCATTTTTTACGGTATAGAAAGTCATGTTTGGATTTTCCATGCTTTCTGATTTTTTTACATATTTGTGTATTAAATTAGCATGGATAACCAGAAGTTCGGTATAGCTGTTTCAATCAAATTAGCACAGATAGCCAGGAATTCAGTGTAGCTGTCTCATACAAATTTTAACCTCTGACTATGACCTTTTCAGAATAAGAAGTATTCCTGTTATGCAGTCTTTCGGAGGCACTCTGTATATGTACTAAGAATTTTGTAATTTTTATATTAGGACAAAAAAAATAGAGGAAGAAAATAACATCTAAATATGGTATTTTAAAAAATTATTTGTACTATTTGATGCCATAAAATAAAAAACTTATTGAGCAAAACTTATATTTTCAGAAAACATTTTATGGAATTTTACTATATAGGAGGTTTTCCTGGTAACAAATCAACTACAAACACAAATTGTTTTTACTCCGAAATTGAAGCAAATTTTTAAGTTGTAGAAAAATCAATATAGTCTATGGATTTGATAAAAAAGGTAAATGAGATATTAACCCAAATAAATTTCATACAATCTAATATGAAGCAGTAAATTTTGATACAAATCAAATAACAAAATTCATAATATATATATATATATATATATATATATATATATATATATATATATATATATATATATATATAAAACATTGAATTTCACACAATTTAGAAATAAGAAAAAATAACACAAGTAAAAAATGAATGTGAAATGAAATATGTTACATGATAATGGTATTCAAAAGGGTTAAGAATGACAAAGGATACTCATGTAGAAAAACACAAAATTTAACTAAAAACATATTCAAAGTTATCTATTTTTGAAATTACAAGGAAATAAAAGTAAAAAAAAGAAACACAAATCCAAACTGAATCGCCTTTGACAATGACTTTATACTTAAGCTAATGCCTCAAATTTAAAACATGCTTTTGATATAAAAGTGCTGAATGTATGCTACATGCAAGCACAAAGTACAAAATACAAAATAATATAGCATTCTATATTTTTTAAAATTTAGTTGCTATCCATATAATTAGTACTCTATAATCACTAGCAAGGAATAAAGAACTATATTTGTTCTGAGAATCGAGTATTGAATCGAAACAAAAAAATGTTATAAACTATATCATTCAACCCAATATCTCACTCGCATCCAATACAACATACCAAAAATAAATAGTCTTATTACGGTCATTCAAATAAATAACTATGTACAAGTATAATGCAATAAGGAATGATAGTTATACTAACTGCATAATCATTCACACAAAGCAAATGCTCAAATATCATTCAAAACATCCTTGCACTAGAAGGGAAGAGTGCTTGAAAATATATGATAAGCTTCGTGAATAAGTTTGTTGAACCTGAATGTTTCAAGTTAAAATATTGTACATAGAGTTTTCATGTTGGTTGAAATAGAGCTACAATAGAATGCAATGTTGGGAAAAAAATGTATTTTTTAATCTTACATAATAAAAGATATTTGTCTATCTATGTGTGCCTTCTGAAGAGGGAAATCAAAACTTCGGACAGCCGTGATATTCGGTACAGAGTTAGCTGAACTTGCAATGCGATACTCCTCGTCAAGTTTTTTTAAAAATTCAAATTAGTTTAAAAGTTATGAACTTTCAAAGCTGAGAATCGCCATTTTCCACCATTTTGTCTAAACAATTTATCCATCACAGCTACGCTACTGATGATATTCAATGCTTCTTCTCCAAACACAGATAATCTGCAAATGATATCTCACACTTTCTGCCTAGACATAGACTGCAATAAAATCTGCGATTTTCTAAATTAGTGAATTTAAAAGATAAATTTTAAATTTTTGTAACTTACAATTATTTTAATATTATAAGTGTATTCTGAAAATTTGACTTAAATCGGATGAAAACTTGCTGAGATAGCAATTAATTTTGAGAACTTCACTTCTAAGGTAAAGAAACTTTTATTCTTTTTGTGATTTCAAGTATTTTAATTTATTAGCATTTATTTTAAGTATTTCCAAAAGTTTAACTTTTTGAGAATTGGTTTTCTAACTTTGTGAATTTAAACAATATAGCACATAAGATATTTTGGAGGCGTTTTACCAACAATCGGTGAAATAGATGTTTGTGCACATGCGTGGTGAATTGTAGAATACTTATTTAGGCTGTATCATAAGAGCTTATTTAGAACATATCAAAGGCCTATGGATATTATTTAAGAAGCGGACACTTATTTAGGACCTGTGCAAGTACATTTTCTAGTTATTTAAATAAAATACAAAATATTTAAAATCAACATTCACAAAAATAAAAATACTTCCCTTACACAGAAAAGAAAATACATACTCAAATTCTCTAAACAGCAAATGTAAAATGCATGATAATTTTTAAAAATCAGCAGGAAGGTCAACCATATTTCATTTTACAAATAAAATTTTAACAAAAGCTATTCATAGTTTGTGAATCCAGTAGATGAGATTACGGTTAATATTTTACATAACGTAAGATATCTATGTAGCTCTTTTTCAACATTGATCAGTTAAAATTTACTTTATGGTACCCCTGGCAACTTTAAAATGACAATAAAAACAAAAGCAAAAATTAGAACTTTTACATCTCATTCTGCAATAAAAATTGACTAAACGACATACACTTTATAGTCTTAGTCACAAAACATGCCAATAGAAGGCATTTCACAGCTTAGGATCATGCTCCAAGTGCAACAAATGTTAAAGCTCATCAGCACTAGATAGCCGTTAATTGCATTATTAAGTGGACATTTTGCTTTTTGCATTTCATGTTCTCTATGTAAAGATATGGAAATAAAGTCCAAAGTTTCTAGGTTCCAGGATACAAACATTTGCTCAAATTACTGTTGAAATTAATCTGCAATAAAAATACTTTATTAATACTTACTTTTATTTAACTAAATGAACTAGTGATAATTTTAACCAACTTTTTATCCTATTATTAATGAAGTATTTTTTTTTATTACAGATTGGTTTTTTCCTATTGTTTTATCCAATTTTAAAAATTCAAGGAAATAATTAGAAATATTGTTTTATATGCTGAAAAATGAAATACATTCATTACATATTAAAATCACTTCTAATTAGTCATTAAATTAAAAAAAAACCCAAACGTTCCTCTTTTTAGAATCTAAACTCGGCTAAATATAACATGAAAATTAAATGAGCTAGAGACTTAGGACTTGTTTCCACAGTTTTAAAATAAGCAAACTGAATGATGGAGAGTACATTTTATTTTTAACGGATGCAGTTACTGGTTATTCCGGCTTGATGAGCTCAAACAAGAGCAAAACCAGTCTACTGATACAGATTATGTGACAGGAAGTATGATTCCTGACAGCATGAGAGCTGTGGAGTCAGAGTTTGTAAAAATATACCGACTTTTGACTCTAAAATAAAAATATTTAAAAATAATTCTATTTTGGAATATTTAATTTTTCAATAGTTTTTAAGCAATAAATAGAAACATGAAATGTCTACCAATTAAAAACTATTGATATGAAAAATAAATATTGTAATAAAATACGGATTAACACATAAACATATTTTGATGAAGCAAAAAATATGTTTGTTTGAAATTTTTAAAAATGTTTATATGGATGAAAAGGATGTCTTTTTATATGGAACTCCAATTAAGTAATCAGCCTTTTTAGCACACATCAATGCAAGATTTTGTCAAAATCACATGAAATTTGCCAATTTTTACATTGCTAATGTAGAATTCTTTTTTTTTTTCAGAATTCTTGTATTTTATAGCAATGATCATGATAGCTGCAGCAATTTCTAAGTATATGAGGTTTTTTTTGTTTTTTTTGGCAAATTAATCATAAAACTCAAAATAATACAAAAACTATTTATTAATGCACTTATTTTTTATGTCGGTATTGGGGTCAGACAATAGAAAACAAGGAGATGGACAGATGATAAAAAGGAGTTAGAGTCGAAGCTTTACGGTACAGGTGTTTGACTCCACAGCCCTGAACAGCATAACCAAAAATTTTATCTTGAAATTGCAGAGGCCATAGAGTAAACTTGAAACACACATAGCTTTAAAAATTCATTTATTGCAAAAAAATTTAGGAACTTTAAAAAAATCTCAAAGCAAATGCAAAATTGGCAAGTGAAACACAAGTCTTTGAAATTAACCCGTTCAACATAACCACGGATCGCTTAAGTAACATTTTGTATTCTGCTTATTATAAATGGTGGACTGCACACTTTTTTTCTCGTGATACAGAATGTTGTGAAGTACACACTTTCTACATGTAAGGACACTAAAAGCTATATCGTATTCATATAGGATAGTTGTCCACAAAGGAAGAGGATAAATTGTATACTGGGAGATATTGATTTCAGAAAATATCTTTCTTCTCTGCACAGTCAAAAACAAGTCCTTGCGTCTCTCAAGTTGTATGGTAAGCATATACAGAGCGGTTGTTGGTGAGGATCTCAAGCCTTCTTTGTACCGCATCACGATCTTGAAGGGAAAGAAAATGCATACAATATAAAAAAGAGAAAAGACGTAAAACAAGGATTTTGGGATATGAACATTTATAAGTTAACAATGCAGTACAATGATAATTAAATTAATAAATAACTAGATATTAAGTGATGGGGTGTATAGAGTTATGTAAAATTGGTCCCCATTGGCCTTCGTTTGTGCCCATAAAAACTCTAGCAACATGAGGACCACATATACCCCACCCAATTAACCCTTTCGCGACGGTTGCCACGCCCGCGTGTCGGCTGCGAACTTGCATTCAAGGACGGCCGCCACGCATTCGTGGCGGAGAAAACTGTACCCTAAAAGACGGGTGTCACGTATGTGCGTTTTCATGTGGAACGTTTTTATTTGTCCACTAGATGGCATTAAATGTCCCTGCGAACAACTCCAATGTATTTTGCAGATACTTGACCCTATCATAGGAAGGATCCAATTAATCATTTCTCCATTTGGAGTGGTGAAACATGGTTTTGCAATATAAACAAATAGAGCACTTCTCGTAGCATCAGCTATTATATAATTGAGTCCCGGTTCTCATTTTGATTTCAGCTTAATGAGTTTGTTGGTGAATCATAGGAATATAAGAGAATATTTTTTTTGTTTGGGTTTTAGAGGCAGTGAAATTATTCGTTTATTCCGGATAAAAGAATGGAAGCAACTAACAAGTATTTTGTATTCAGAGTTGTATGGAAAAAGCACATCAAATAGAAAATAAATATTTCTTTTATTCCTGAAAAAAGTAGATTTCTGTGTTGAATAGGTGATTTTTAGTGAATTTTTTTCGAGAGTTAGGCTTAGCGCAAAAAATTTGTCGTCCTTTGGGAACAGTTCGGAAGCGAAGCGCTCCGTTCCTTGGGCCGCGGCAGTTCCGGAATGCCACCATCGCGAAAGGGTTAAGGTGCTACAGATGTTGTAATCCCTTTTATCCAATTTGGTACAGTCGCTTTACTCCAGATAGACCCAATGTATACACTCATGAGCCTTTCCTTACAAAGTTATAGGGGTGCTGCATATACAGCACATTTAAAGCTCTTGGCATAGTTGTGATTGACTATTATATTTTTGCAAATCAAAGTTCTTTACATCTAGTAACTCCAATGACTATATTTGAATGTACTTACATTTATAGAGAAGTTCTTTATCCCTAAGATCATTGACTTGCTGGCCTAAACTATGAAGCAGTATCTGAGCTGTTTGATAACGGTAAAAGCTCTGAAATGAAACAAAAAATAGCAGGTTAGCTAGACATAGTTGAAACATCAATTTAAGTATATTATATTATATTATATCAATGTAAATAATTAACTTGTAAGATTGTTCTAAAACCTGTTCTAATTTTGATGCTTTAAAAATTTCTTTATTCTATTTATAATTAAATATTTCTATTAAAAATGTTATGAAAGTAATTTTTAGTATACTAATTGCTTTAAAGATCACTCAAAACAAGGTTGGCCCTGCTTTAGGTTGTTCGTTACTTGAGTGATAGATAGCCTATTGATATTTCTTGTTTCTCTTAAGGTCAATTTATGACTGCTACCAGAAAAGATAATGAGCAAAACAAATGTAAAATGTCACTGTTAATAGTATACTGAGATTTTACATACTAGTGCCATACATTTTAATGCGTAATATTTAAATTAGTATTGCTAAAATAAGTATTGCAAAAATTTTAGAGCAATATATATGAAAAATAAACAGGGCCTAAAATAAATATGATTTAAATATAACTAAAAATATTGCAGTTACCTCTTTTGGTTCACCAAAAAGTTCTTCTAAAGCAGCAGACTGACACTGTAAGGAGGAAAACAAAATGTCAAATATATATATATATATATATATATATATATATATATATATATATAAACTCATTAAACAGTTATAAAAAAGGGCCAGGGGGGGGGGGGGGGTATAAGCTGATTGAGCCATAAATTGTTATTCACTAAATCTTCCTTCTTTACTGTGACGTATGCATATACAGGGTTCATACTAAAATGAATTTTTCTGAGATATTCAGAATTTTTACTAACTCCCAAAGTTAGAATTACAAGAATTTTGGAGTACATCACCATTTTATTTAATGAAATCAATTCCAATTCTGATAAAAAAAAATGTAAGAGAAAAATTACCAAATATGACGGTAAAACAATTATGAAATTCAAGTTTTTGTTTCAAGTAAAATAAGATAAAAGTTAAAAATAATTTGAGCCTTTCAAGACAACAAGGTTCTAAAAGAATTTAATTTTTCAGGTTTTTGGTGAAAAAATTAGCCAATATCATAAATCGATAAGTATGAAATCAAAACTTTGGTTTCAAGTAGGATAAGATAAAATAATCCTTATAAAAATAGTTCGAATTCTTCAAGACAGTGAAACTTTTGAAGCTTTTTCTACGTTCTAATTGAATTTTTTATATTTTTGGTGGTGGTGGTGGTGTGTGTGTGTGTGTGTGTGGGGGGGGGGGGGGGGGGGAAAGCAATTTTCTATGAGTTTTCCCTAAGATTTTGAGCTGAATTTAAATTCCCTGAGAATTTCAATTTTTTCTCGTTCTCCCCTAGGTGTATGAACTCTGATGCACAAAACTGTCCTTTTTTCAAAAGAAAAAAAATCATACATAATGCATAAAACAATTGTATTTTACTCTTTATAATGAATGACTTGAACTGGTAAAAAAGAAAATAAGATTTTTAATAATACACAGGCATTATAAACTATCTAAACACATTAGATGGAATTTAATGTTATATTTCAATTGACCATTACAAAACATTTTAATATATAAATTTTTATCTAAGCCAGACTAAAAATTTTAATGTCAAGCTCTTGGCCCATTGGCATAGAAGAAGGAAATCCAAGAGCCTTCAAAATCATCATATGCTTTATTTATTTAATGTAATGAAATCATAACATAAATCTTAATGAAATCATAATAAAAATTTGCACAGCAATTTATGTTATGATTTCATTATTTATTATTTTCAAAGTCACATTCTGTATTTAATTGTGTTGCAATTTATGTTATGATTTCATTATTTATTATTTTCAAAGTCACATTCTGTATTTAATTGTGCAGCAATTTATATTATGATGTCATTATTTATTATTTTCAAAGTCACATTCAGTATTTAATTGATATTTTTTAAATTTATACAAGGGCAATCTAAAGGTACACATGATATTTAGGCACTACATGTGTGTGCAAGTGTAACATCAATTTCATATGTACATCCCATCATATGGAAGAGGAGTAGCAGTCCATACTTATTCTCTGATAAGTAGTCAGCTGTTAGGGAGTGAACAAAATGAATGGTGTGATTGAAACATATTTCAAATTAGAAGTATGCACAGTCATCAGATTTTTCAAACAAAAAGTGACATTCAAAGCAATATTCATTGCCGATGTTTATGGATAGAACATCTGGATGATTGCTAGGCTTCATACATCAAACTAGATGAAAACATGGATTGCAAAATGGAAGTTCTGTTGCATATATACAGTTTCGACCTTGCCCCATTAGATAATAGCCTTTTCAGTCTATTAAAGAACTTCTTATCCGATAAGCAATTCCAAGATGAGGCGACATTGCAGATCATACTTCTGCAGTAGTTCAATAATTATGGACAGGTATGCTACTCTGAAAGAATGTTCAAACTGATCTTTGGGATAAATGTCTTAAATTGTATAGTGGTTATGTAAAAAATAACCATTTGTATGTAGTTCTGTTGACATCTATAACTGATGAGGTGACATAAACAAGTTCCATGTAATTGTAACCATTAATTATTGGATGACCTTCATATATTGTACAAGCAATTTGTGAAGACATAGCCATGTACAGACCTGCCAACCTCTCAGAGCCAAAAAGCGTAACGACGCACGCGATAATGTACGTGCGGTATATTTCAGCTATGTAAATTCTTGATAATCAGGCTGTAGGGATTTTTTTTCCCTACATCAAAATTCTATTGAGAAACTAATTAAATTATTACAATCCGCAGCAAACATTTTTATGTTGTTAATTTTTAAATTAAACATTTAAAATTAAATAAAAATATTAATTCTTTAGTAAAATGCATCAATATAAAAACAATTAGAAAACTATAATGCACATCATGGACTTTTGATTTCTATTAAAAAGAAAGGTAAGGACACAATTTTTGCACATTACAACAGCATTAATAAATCTAACTTTTATTTAAACCAACATTTGTGGCTGACTTTGCCTTTTTTTAAAAACCCAGAAGAATATTTTTGCTGGAGACAAGGTCCAGACATACAGGATTTGTTTCCCGTGTTTTCCCCAGTAGGGGATTCCATTAATTTTGCAAGAGCTCAGTTTTTGCTCCATTTGATGATTCTTTAAAATACGTTAAAACGAATGGATACAATTGATCATCGCCACACTGCCTCCCATCAGTAGACACCGTAAATGGATTTTTAGTAGTTGCAATTATTTGTTTTTGATTTTCACTGGCTAGTTCTTTAATAATAAAAGCTGTTTTTGTTCGCCCACAGGAATAATGATTTGCCTCTTTCGAATCCGGGAACATCGCTTGAAATAATGGGCGAGCATGGTCTGTAGTAGCTAACGGAAGATTATATTCTAAAATGAATGAGGTGAACATAACTTCCGCTTTAGTAGTCTGCAATTCTTTATTCACAGTTAAAAATTCATTTATAGACTTCGTAGATTTGGATGTCTTGAATTTATCCACGTGTTTTGCCGTTTTCGAATGTTTAACTATGTCCGCACGTCCGCCATGAGAAATGGAGATATCACAGTTACATACAACACAAAAGGCAAGCGATGCACTTATTCTTGATTCTTTGATAAATTCAAACTCTCTGCAATACTTTTCGGAAAACGTTTGAGATCGGACATTCATCTTTGTAGACATCATTCAATTGATTAACTATATAAACTAAACTGATCTCAGCAAAAACAGCAAAACAAGCATCGGGAGAAATCAACAAAACATCACGGCTCCCTCCGCGCATGGGTCTTGTGGTCTCTCCGCGCATGATGCTCCTTCCCGCAGATAACGGCAATAGCTACCTGTATTGCCAGGTCTTCGCCAAAACTCCCGCACTTCCTCCAACTCTTCGCTTCGCCAAAACTAGCTCAATTGAGCGGGAAAATCGCGAAACTGGCAATACTGCAAATACGCATCTACATTAGAAATCAAAGCCTCTCGAAATTCCCTACTTCGGTCTGAAAAAGGGAAAAGCGAAAAAAAAATAGGGAAAAACGCAATTTTTTTTTTAAATCGTACTTTCGGTGGCAAAATCGTATTATCGTACTGCTCGTGATTTATCGTACTAAATACGATTAAATCGTAACAGTTGGCAGGTCTGCATGTATAACAAAATTTAGCTTTATTTTTTAACATCAATATCAAATCACTTCTATAAAGCAAATTTGCATCCAATCAAATAAAAGTTAGGATATCTTAAAACGGTTATGCCAAAATGAGTATAAAGGTACAATGTGACAATGTTTCAAATAATTATAATACACTTGATTTATAAAATTAAGTATATTTTAAAATGTGTATGGGCATAAAGTATTCACATCACGGATAATTTTTGATGTGAATAACATCTATATTTGGGGTTTCTTTGGTGGAAAACAGAGCATTAAGAAAAATGTAAACACTTTGGATACTTATACTCCCAAACCTAATAAATAAAGATGTAAATAATTTATCTTGTTTTGACAGAAATAGGGTCCACATTATGAATATATATATAAATAATTTCAATATTTAAATATATTTAACTTTTTAAAAAAAATGAAAAAGTAGCTCTCTAGGCGAGTGTTTTTTTTATTTTACTAACTTTCACTCAAAATATATAGTAAGCTATAAAGGATAGATATAAATAGTACATGCCAAAAACGTGCACTAGAAAATTTATTAAAATATATATTTATTATTAAATAGAGCTCTTACAGTTCTTGAGTAATCGTACTGTCAAGTTAAAGATTAAAAATTTTTCCTTTTTCAAGTTCGTAAAGCTTATATCTCAAAAACTAAAAGATCTGGCTTTGAACAACTGAGAACTCCAGATCAAGCTTTAAAAAAAAAAAAAAAAATCTGTCAATTTGATAGAGTTCTTTTTTTTTTTTTTTTTTCATTTTTCATACTTCAGAAATACATATGAGGAAATTTAGTTTATAAATCTATATTTATTTTTTAAAATATCAGTTACAAGTTTTGAACTTACAGTTTTCGAGTAATCATCTTGTCAAGTTGAAGAAGTATTGAAATTTCATGTTTTTCCAGCTTGTAACACTTGTATCTTAAAAATTAAAAGTGACAGCAATAATCAAGAATTTGTAGCTCTTTGAAAGCCCTATAAGTATATATAATCAAATTTTGGATCGAGTTCCTTTTTCTTTTTGATATTACAAAAGTTGAGTTTTATTTTACGAAATGTTATTTGACAAAAAATGTTATTTTTCAAAACGTTATTCTGGTCAGTTCCACTTGGCCAAAGCCATAACTGACTCTGTTGTTACATATTTGAGTAGCAACTCGTCTTCAAACTAAATTTGCATTAGTTCAGTTGAGTTATTTCTGAGAGTTAATGCAGAAAATGTGTAGTAATTATGTCATAACAGATGAAAATAAAGTGAAAACTTTACCATTTCTATAGCATAGTTATACAAAATTTTATCAGCTGTGATGTCTGAAGAAGAGGGGTCTACCCCCACAGATTGAAGCAGACCTGGAGTATTGAGGCTTTTACACATGCTGAGAGAAAAATGGTACTGCTCTTTCATCGTGTGAAGAACTGGAAGACATAAGAAAGGAATTAATAAAAATCAATGCAACAACAATTGTTAACACAATAAATACAAAATAATAAAAATTGTTAAAATGCCAACCACAGTAACTCCTCAATATACTGTTTCCTGGTATTTATCTGCTTCCATTTCTAAAATTGTCAAGCACACATAGCTTTCACAATAAACATTTTTAATTACTTTATAAGCCTTAACAAAACACAAATTTTATACATCCCCCTCCTCAACAAAATATACTTGTCCTTCCTATGGTACCTCCTAGGGGTGAGGCCACATACGGAAGGGCACTGGCTCCTTATAGCCTCAGACCCGCCCTCACCTAAGGGGTATGCCAATCTGTGGATTGACCAGGGCGGGTCCCAATAACTCATGAAGTAGACTCTTCCAGGTGGTGAAGAAGAACTATTGTTGTTGTTGAGACCCAGACCGACCGACTTACTAGAAAGGTGTAAGGTAACTGTTTGGACGGCCGGGAAGAGCCACACAATTTAGACCGGAATGTGAGCATACTCCGTGTGAACACAACAGTAGTTTTGGCAGTGAAAGGAATTGAACCCGGGCCTACCGAGTGCAATTCCCACGCACTAACCACTGGGCTACCGCACTCTTGAAGAACTGTGTCTTTGTGGCCTATTTCCAGACCCATAAGCGACTAGGATCAAGATCCTTCAGGACCAGCTTTTGAACCCGTCCAATGAATGGTCTTGTCGACCTCACTCCCCTTGGGTGTGGTCTTGCTTAGTGATTGATAGAATCTCTTTCTTCCCTACCCTATAGTCCGTAAACCCCCAGGTCTCTGCAGTGGATTGATTAACTCTGTTCCTCCTATGGTGAAACTCTATATTGTGTCAAGATGAAATTACTGATTCGCATAAAGCAACAGGAATTACAAACTTAATTTTCAGGGATAATAAATTATTACCAACTTAGTGACATTTCTTTAAAGGTGCCAAATTGAAGATATTTCACCAAATTTGGCTTTTCTAATATACATTTGAAATATATTATTTTACTCATGCTCGCAAACTTAGCAAATCATAGATATTGCCAAATGAATGACATAAACCAGGGCCTGACTAATGCAGGTGCATGAGGGGCAGCTGTTCTGGGCCCCTGCATCAGAGGGTCGACACATTAAAAACAACATCAAAAAAATTTAACAATAGCTTACTGAAAAAAATATTTATACCATTGGAATTGGCTCACGCAGTGAAAAGATTTATTTTGAAGACATGTAGGGATTACAAGACCAATTAGCCCTCTTCAGTATGATGAGAAAGCCAATAATTTAAATCCCATTAAAATATGCAAGAACTTTATTTTGTATACCTTTCTCTACAATACAATTATGTTGTTGAAAAAATATTTTTATTTATTTCAGATAAGTTAAAAAGTGGAGGGAGTCCCGAAGGAATGTATGCCCTGGGCCCCAGTTAGGCTAGGTCAGACTCTGCATAAGTTGATATGCTCAGACAGTTGATAGAATAATTTTTTAACTGATCTGCTTTTATCAAGTGTAATGTAATCATGAGATGGAATTGGCAAGTAAGCATCTCTTTTGGTATTAATCACTGTGCATTTAAATTTAAGCTAATGTGGAAATACATAAAATAATTAACAAAAAATCATAACGTGGCCAATTACTGTCAGTTACAGAAACAAAAATAAGAACTTATGTTACCATTTCTAACAGAAGAAGATGCTTGTAAGTGTCCGCCTCTGACTTGCTGCTGGGACAATTGAAATGCAGATGAGATCAGCTGTAATGCTTTCATATACAGGAGCAATTGCACAGCTCTACGATAGCCATCCCCCATTGCTTGATCGGAACTCTGTAACAAATAACACAGATTATAAATGAAAACTCCTATATTTTATAAAATCATTAGAGATGGGTAAATACTATTGGCAAATACTCGAATATCTTGAAAACTAGAGTATTTGAGGCATGTAAGATCTCAAATATAATATTACTGGAAGATATTCGCATACCTCAAATATCACACCATAATTAACACATTTTAAAGATACACATGTAATACATAATGCTTGAACAGTTATGTATTACGTATGTATCTTTAAACTGTATTTAACATTATCTAAAAAAGTCTTAATATTAAATATTTAATATTATATAAGCTACTTATAAGCATATTTATTATAGTAGATTAATTATATATAGCTGTAAATATCATTTTCAGTGATATTAACAGCTATACATAATTGGTAAATATTATTTAATAAATGAAGATGGCTGTCTGTGAGAAAATCTAAGCCAGAATCAAAGAGTCAGAAATCTAAGCATAATACAGCAATTAAATTTGGTACATATGTACTTCAGTACCCCAAAAATGCACACCGGTGTTATCTTTTTAAATTTTTAATTTTTTTTTGTAATTTTATGTTTTAGTTCAATTTTGAGTGATATTCACACAAATTGTGACCAAATATATTATCACAGAGTTTCTATCTTGACACTATCGGAAGGATCAAATAATTCTCTTTCAAACAAACTGTGAAATGAATCCATATGATTAATAGACAAATTTTCATGATTTTTTTAAAAATACACACCTTTCATGTGTTTTTTTTTAGACATAAAAAAATTGACTCGCAATACGACATTTATAATTTAACATCAGCCCCTTTAAATATTGAATACATACTGCTCCGAAAGAAAAAAAAATTATATACCTCCATTTATTAATTATAATTTTTATATGGTATAAAGGTATCACTAGTTTTTGGACTTCCATAAGGGTGATCGAAAAATTAGGTCCCTTATAAGATGCTTAACACATGCACATAATAGATGTTCTTGGGATTAGGTAGAAAACATCCTGAGGATATCTCTGTTTGTAATCATGAAGAAGTGGGGGCAAAATGAAGTATTGGAAATATAAAAATTATGCTGTCCGCAGAAAATATGGCTAATATATAAAATGGTCCAATTGTTTTGGGATTGTTGAAATTAAGATTTAAATTGTGCCCATTGATGGATTTTAATGTAGAATGCAGTCTCTGAAAGTGACAGAATTTTGATTTTCAGATTTTTTGGGGGAGCGGTGTGTGTGTGTGTGTGTGGGGGGGGGGGGGGTCTCCTGTCCATTGTGCCGATGTATATGGATTGCATGCAATGTTCAATGTTATTTATATGAATAATATTTATTTTATTATTTTATAGAACTACCTTGCTTTAACTCCTGGGAAGTGCTGGGTACATTTTCTATTTATGAATAACTGTCGACATTACTTTTAGTGACATTAACAGTTATTCCTAATTGACCTGAAAATAGAACCTAGATTAAAGTTATAATGGGCACACCAGAGTCATCACTGCTTGATTAAATTTGAAAATTGGGCAATTAAAATAATGTGGATGATCAGATGATCAGTCAAATGCGCAGGCGCTTTCCACATGTTCCTAAATCACAGAAATTATTATTTCTCTGAGATGAGGAGAAATAATCATTCCATAAAACACTATTATAGACACAAAGTGGCAGACTCAAGCTGTTCTAAGAAACATGGCTGGGTGGAAAACACATACTATGTAAGTCAAAATTGAGTAAACTGCAGCATTGATATTTATAGTGCAGCAACCTACTTAGTTTTGAAATGTAAAGATTGGATTGATTTGATGTCATTAGAACCTGCAAACTCTGTGTTGGTATTAAAGAGAGAAAAGGTGCAATTACAGATAAAAATATATAGAAGGTTATTTTGCTTCAGGCAAGCACTACATTTAATCCTGGGATATAAAAACAAGAGGAAAATGTATTATTGTAAAACATTTATTACTACTGTTGGACTTATACATAAATTGCAATATTCTATTTTTCTTTGAAAATACATTAATGACATTTTCATGGAAACTAAAGTTATGAATATTGTATTCTCATGTTTGACTTGGCTTTCAAATATCTTAAGATAAGTTTGTAGATGTGCTACTACATATACAAACATTATAAGTAAGCAATTGATAAAGTGCTTCTACAATCAGAATTATTTTGTGCTAATTAGACTTAAATTGAAATAATCACTAGTTATAAATTTCATTTACTAATATTTCCAGGAAAGAATGAAAAAACAAACAAAAAAAACATGAATTTTCATATGAAAAAAATGGGCAAATAATGAATGTATTATGGAGCCAGTAATGGAATTTGTTAGAGATGGTTTAAACAGCAGACTATGAAGCAATGCTCATTTTACTTCTGATTCTGGCCATGGTTGACACTGAAGTCATAAGCATGCTAAGCGACACCGAGAAGGTTAATTTGAGCTTGTGACCAATAATCTATCATTAATTGCCATTTCATAAATACAAATTCTATTGAGATTTTATAGTAAAAAGAAAAAAAATGTTACTTGAAAGATTTTGATTTTTTTTTCACATTAATGTTAGGCAAACAATGCTTACATTGCTTCTATAGACCACATGCCATTGGTGATACATAATACATAAATATTGATACATATATGATAAATACAATGTTAAAACTCACATCTGTTTGAGTGATAGAACTGGTCAATGCGGATGAGAGGGGAGAGCTTCTTGTCTTGGCAAGTTCAAGAATACATTTCACCAATGCAGATACAAAGTTGAGTTTAGCTAGAGTGTCATTATGCTCTTTCTGAAAAATAAAAATTAATTCAAAGATTAAAAATGAATTTATCTAATTAATGTGTGTGTGTGTATATATATATATATATATATATATATATATATATATATATATATATATATATAAAATTCGATTCAATTGTTTAGAAATATTATACTTAATCAACTTTTTAGAATTTATAGATTATCAGATAAACAATTTCATGCTATGCATATTAATAATCTAAAAATTACCAGTAAGTTAAATAAATATCCAGCATATTTAGTAAATGGTATAGTTATGGTATTTTTCGAATGGTATTTAGTAATGGTATTTTTAGAAAGCGTATTTGAATTTGAGTGGCTAAAAATCACTGCGGATGTAGATGGCAGTATGCAAATATTGTATGTTACAGCCAATCACAATTGACTGTCTGGATATATGCCAATTAGGCAGTCATTGAAGACACCAGCATTCTGAACGGTTTGAGGAGCTGCAAATTTTAATGCTGATACTTTTGTAGGATTATTTTTTATGATATTCGTGTTTCTATGGCTGAAAGAAGATGAATGACAGATAGTGAGTGCTGGAGTGCTGTCGGACGCATTGAAGCAGAACAGTAACTCAAAGATGTCGCTATTTTCTTTGGCGTTGATCATTCGGTAATTTCTCGTTTATGGAAACAATTCCAAACAAGACATACAGTTGTCCGGAGACTTGTGCCTCGTCATCCAAGGGTTACCACCCTCTCTGATAATCGGTATATTGCTATAGTAACCAAGAGAAATCGACAAGCGACCTCCATAACTGTTACATCCATGGTTGCAGTGGCACTTGGTAAGACAATATCTGCCAGTACTGTGCACTGAAGGCTCCACGTGAAGGGACTGTATACCCAAGTACCATGTTTTTGTGTTCCACTAACCGTCCAAGCCAGAGAGGCAAGATTAAAGTGGTGTCATCAACGTGTCAATTGGACTGTCTCAGATTGGTGCAACATCCTATTCAAGGTCAAATTTGGATTTGCCCTGGAATCAGATAAGAGTGTAAGGATCTGAAGAGATCATGCAATCAGGCCAAGATCATCATCAAACATCACGCATTCAGAAGTGGCAGCATCATGGTGTGGGTTGTAATTTCAATGGGATATCGCACAGAGCTGCACATCTTTAAGGGCTGTTCTGTGATGGCTGCGAAGTATTGGGATTAAGTTCTAGACCCCATTGCGAGACTCTACGCTGCAGCAGTTGGTCCTGATTTCCTCCATATGGACGATAATGCCTGTCCTCATCGAGCTAACATCGTTGAAGTATACCTGGAAAGTGAGGGCATTTCTCGTATGGAGGGGCCAGCATATTCCCCTGACTTTAATCTCTTTGAAAACCTTTGGGATGCCCTCGGGAGTGCTGTCTCTGCACTTTTATCTCTTCCAGCCGGTCTCAGAGTTGAAAATTGCCCTATTGGAGGAATGGTCATTGTTCGCATCTGCAATGGTTGATCAACACCTCATTGAAAGCATGAAAAATCATTGTAAAGTTTGTGTGAAGGTCCAGGGTGGTCTCACATACCATATTAATGTAAGTTTTGTTTGCCTTTAAACATCATTTTGCTACTGACCCAAATGTGACATCATCATATAACTTACGAAAAGTAAACATTTTTTTCATCTTTGTGCATAATTCTTGTTTCTTTAATGCATAAACACATTTGCTACCTTCATGTACAATTTTGAGTTAATCAAAGCTTTACTTTTTCATTTTTGTTGATATTACCATCCGTGCTTAACTTTTGAAAGCCAGTGTAATTTATTCTCTTAACATGGGTGGATGACAGAACAATTTGGTTATCATATTTTGATTAAATGAATGAATTTTAACAGAGAACTTTTTTTTACCAAATAATGTAATTAAATAATAAAAACATGTACCTCAAGAAGAGTTTCTTCAGGTAGTTCAGGAGGAATAAAATGACCTTCCAAGCTAGATGGTGAAGTGCCATGGGCATAATAGTAACCAGTAGGTGAAGAGTCTATGCACATACCACTAGCAAAAGAGTTGCGCCGTATCCTTCCAGGAGATCCCTGCCCAGCGCAGCAACAGTGGTGCTGGCAGGGCGGTTGGTTATAAAAGTATCGCTGCTGCTGAGTATTGTAAACCATTAAATGAGGAATAGGTGGGCTTTGGGAGGCTGAAATAAAAATATTATTATTTAAGACTATGTTGTCACAAATATATTGTTTACTTATGACACTTAATATTTGCTTAAAACATTAAAATACTGTATACCATTTAAGTACATTATGCTTTAAACTTATCTGAAAAAAAAAAACACCATGAACTATCTTTTAAATTAAACAGTGTTAGTAACAAATTATAAAAAAAAATAATAACTTGATAATATTAATTCTTGATTATTTCTTAAATCTCAATAATTCTCCGTTAATTTGATTGACATTACCCTGCATTTTATTATAGATTTACTACGATCCCGGGAATGGTAGCGGAAAATTGGTGTTTCCGAGGAATTATACCATGTCTGGCTAATTGATAAATTTCAAATAAAAAAAAGCTGGAGAATTTCTTTAGTAATCCGGAGGTCGGAGAAGTAATGAAAAATCAAGAGTCTCCGGTCAAAATCCGGAGAGTCTGCATCTGCAATCTTATGGACGTACTTTTGATCAAATAGAGAAAAATTTCTCACTTAGCTAAAAAATAGGGAATTTTTGGGATATGATCCCTAAACATAAGGATTTTTTTCAAAAAATCGTTAAAATTGGAAGATGTGCCTTCAAAAGCGGAAAATCGGGAGAAACACTCAAAAATCCGGAGTCTCCCGCCAAATTCAGTAGAGTTGGCACATATGTAACAAATATAGTTGATCATCTTTAACTCAAACAGTTACGACGATAATAAAAATAAATAAATAAGTAAAAAGTGTTAAAAATAGTTACCATAATCAAGAGTTAAGGCACACATAAAAAAAAGTTTTGCAATGTATATGGAATTTGAAGGATAATGAAAATCTATTAACGATGTATAACTTTACAATATGCATTGATTTCAGCTGGAGAAATAATTCTAGAGTATAAAAACTTTACAGTGAAGTCTACCAGATTCTCATTTTTGCAAGCTTCTTTAAAACAAAAATTACAAAATATTAAATAAAGGTTGCAGGTCATGGATTACCCATGTGAGCTATATATGATAGACACTATACGGTAAAATTCAGTAAAGCAAATTTAAAAGTTTATTGACATTTTTATATCTCTTATAACTAATAGCTTGATTATATATACTATAAACAATTGTCACTGTACGATGAAATTCAAATATAATTGCAAATATAAATGTTTTCATATTTTTATGATATAATTTCTTGTTAATAAATTAATTTGATATTTTCGTACCTCCACCACCACTTAAGTTAAAATGGCCCATTAATGCACCATTATCACTAAGTTTACCGGAACTACCAGATCTTTGAAGGTAATTCATGTCTTCACTTTCAGGTATAGTTCCACCTGGAAGGGAAACAATAAATATAAAACAACCTGCTTAGTGTTGATCTTCATTAAAATATAACAAGAAATGTAAATTGCATAGATTAACTTAAAAGATCTCCAATTTCTCTATGCACATATTATTTTGCTAAATAAATTAAGTATTTTGAGCTAATTTACATATGAATATTACAAATAGCATGAGGAAAAATGTATAAAAAAATTATACTATGCAACACTTACAAGTAAGTGCTGCATATGATCTAGCAATATATTGCTAGATCATTTTTAATAAAGGATTATATTTTCTGATATAAAAAATTTCATTTTTTCAATATAATATATAGACTATTTTGAAACAAATATATACATACAGTAAAGTAACCTAACAGAAAAACAAAATTAAGGAAAAAAACAAAACAAAAGAAGGAAAAACAAATTTTAGTTACACATATGCATAAGAGCAGACAATAATTACCAAGAATGGGAAATATAATTACCTTTCCAGTGGAGCAAAATAATGTACTATGATTACAAGAAAAGCAACCCTCCCTTTATATGTTTCAGTCTTCCCATGTTAACTTAAAGAAAGGTAGAAAAGGCTTAATGATTTCTCCCTTTTGTTAACATGAAAAACTAAAACACACTGGGGAAGAGAAAATTTTCCTTGGGAATGCAAATGGAATATTTTAATTTCGAATTTGAATATGCACATGTACATATATAAATCATAAAATAAATTTAAGTAACAGTTTTATACATATAATGGTGTTCAAATTATAGCAATCAGTTTCTGAGTTGCAATCAGTTCAATACCAAACCATTTCTAATATTACATAATAAAAGAAGATGTTTGTCTGTGTATGTGTGTGTGTGCCACCTTTAGGGGAAAATCTTACTTCGGATAGCCACACAATTTGGCATGGGGTAAGCTGAGCTCCCGGTACAACATACCACGGTGAGATTTTAAAAAATTTTGAATTAGCTTTTTAGTTATTTTATGTTGAAGCATGATTTTGAGCAATATTCACACAAATTGGTTCCTTAGCAACAGAAAATATTATTATAGAGTTCCAATCTTGACATCATTGGAAAGATCAAAGAATGTTCTTTCTAATGATCTTCGAATCAAATCTGTAGGACAATTCCTTCACATTTATCTATTTATTTGTGAATATATCAAAATAAGCATTAAGTTGACTGATTCCTATTTCATCGCATCTGAAAACGAAAGATTAGCACAAGATTAGTACAAAATTGAATCTTTAGACCTGACACAAAGATCAAACTTTCCAGAACTGTTCATTTGCGATTCAAGAAATGTAGATCCCATTAAAAAGAATTCTTTTTATTTTTAACACTTTCCAACATAGCTGCAAAGCGTTTATGACTTTGTTCATTCTGTCTGTCCGTTTTCACGATAACTGCCATAAAAACGAAATTTTAGTATCTTGTTGAGATGGCCTGTGGGACATATGGGAATATAAAAGAATAATACCACCCAATCAATTTTGGATTTAACCCGGGTTGAAAAAATGAAATACATTGAACTCTATGGGACCTAATTTTTCAAACATCTTTTAAACAGAGTTAAAATTCACAAAACGCTTTAAAAATTTTAGGAAATATTCCAATTAAATTATTATGTAAAATGTGTAAAAAAAATATCAAAACATGTTAAGTAGCTTTTTGAATAAAAATTGAAATAATAATTACACCCTTGCATCCGTCCTAAGTCTGCTTTATTTTTGCATATTATTTGTGTATCTAAGTTCTGTGCATATGTAATGACAATATTTTTGATTTTAAATTATCACTAAACTTTTATAATAGTTACAACAAAGCCTAAATTTAGCATATGCAGAATACAAACAAATCAAGCTGTAAGATGAGTTATATAAGAATTGCTGAATTTTTTTCATGCAAAATTATTTAGCTCTGGAGCCTGGAATATAAGTGATATGAATTAAATATTCATTGATTTTATATAGAGAGGCAGATGATTTTATAGCATTGCTTTTTGATGAAGTTTTAAGTTCCCAAGAAAATAAATTATTGTAGTACCATGATTATTTAAAAAATATCACCGCTGAATGTATCACATTTTAGAGATGTTTAAATAAAATTGTATTACAGTTGGAAAGTGTTTCATAATCAATGCTTTATGCATAATTAATTTTTCTTGTTAAAATATATTCTCTTTCTAAAGATTTATTATGTTCAACTAATACGTTTGAGAACTTAACTGTTGAGAACATTAATTGTTTCAATAGAATTTTGTATTTTCCATTTATTCAATATTTATTCATGCTAGGTATTTATATTTCATTTTGTCAAATATATATATATTTTTTTAATATTAAATCTAAAGTTAAAAAAAACACAAAGTGTTCTGTGGACATTCATTGATTTAAAAGTTATTCCATGGCTAACCTAAAATTACCTATAAGAACTACTGATCTAAAATTTTGTTATTGGTGGGTAAGTAGGGATTATTTTCGTTAAAGACGCTCGAAGAATAAAAATTCAGATTTTTTACTAGAAAAATTCTAGAATATTTGATTTAAAACAATTTTATGAGCCCTGATAATATCATTTTCTAAAGTGGAATCCAGGGTACAATGAAATAGCATCTTTAGATGGATATCTCTTAAAATTTAAATAAAGTAAATTAAAAAGAAAGGTCAGAAAATACATACTGATTTAAATTACAGTTGAAAAGATCTAAATAAATCCCCCATACAAGCACATTTTACCCATCCCATAACTTAAAATCTATATACAACACATTCCATAGTGATATAATTTGTAGACAACTGTACAACTAATGCATTTCATAGCTGAATACAATAAAAATCAAACATAGACTGAATATAAGTACCTATGAAAATAAGAGTCTCTGTTATTAAGCAGTACATAATAAATATATAATTACATCAACAGGTTTTGAAAGCAAAATGAGCTTTTTATCAGAATAAGAGAAAGAAAGCAGTTATAGAATGAAAGGCCAAACTGACAGGCATAGTCATAGCTATAGGCAGGAAGAAAGGGGATAGGGATCATAATTCTCCATTGGCAGAAAAATTAAATTACCTGTACATATGGTCCATTCATATTGCAAAACAAAATTCAGCACTCACCCCCCCCCCCCCCCCGCCCCTCCATTCAGACATAACTCACACTTCTTTCACAGATCCAGGATATACCCTTTGGATATATTGGCTTCTTGCCAAATATACTATTTGGTTCTGGTGGTATTATCTCAAAAATACTGCCATCCTCCGCCCTCCTCATTCAGACATAATTCCCACTCCTTTCAAAGATCCTGGTTACTCTTTTTGATATATCGGCTTCTTGCCAAATATCCAAATATACTACTTGTTCTGGTAGTATTACCTCAAACATATGTAGTTAGTTCCACCTTAACCAATGTAATTGCTCTGTCTTTTATATCCTGCCAAAAGAAGATAATTTTGCTTCCAAAACAGGCTGATATGTTTAAATTTTCATTATATACTGTCTTGAAACAAGACTTTTCCCCAGGCATATTTTGCAGCAGTTTGTGTGTATTGTTTAAATATGAGAGCATTTCAGATGCGATCAGAAATTTTAAAATACATCGCAAAAGCTTTGCTTTCAAGGTCACAATTTCCATACTTGGCCATATGTCCTTTGTGTTGAAATCTGGGAGAGTCATAGCCCTTCCAGCACCAAAAGTAGCTCGCAGGGGGCAGGGAGAAGCGTTCCTGAAATCTAAGCCCCGAAAGGCTCCGTAATCATTGCGACAGTGATAGTGATCACAGCGTCTGTACTCTCGGCATGGGACGGGAGATACAGAATTGCTGGGACCATAACAGTTTGGAGGTGGTGTAGATCCTGGAGTGATAAGAGGACAGGACACAAGAGCATGAAATGAAAATAATGAAATTAACAATAAAAAAATGAAAAATAAATGTAACACAGCTTTGCAAATATAAGTTTAAAAGGTAGTTATTTTTAAAATGTGCTTAAAATACTCTATGGGGTTGAAAAAATTTATTAATAAGAATATCATCAATATGTTTAATAAAATCGAATAAATACTATTAACAAAAAATGAATTTGTCACAATTTTGTAGACCTCTAACGGGAACTGACAAATTCCGTTTTACCACATAGACGGCTTCAAATTTCATCAAAATTTAACTCCGGCTATATGAGACTGCAAAATCCAAGTTCATAGTCACAGAACCCATCAATAGAGAGAATAGAGCATAATCCTAATTTTGTAAATGCCCTATATACAGCTATTATGACTATGAATTTGAACATTCCAGGCTCATATATTTGAAGTCGACTAGATGGTAGGATTGAATTTGTTGATTTCTATAGAGGTTCACAAAATTGTGGTATATAATAAGTTTCTAGCTGTTATTGCAGACATTAGCTATTCCATACTGACCAGCACATAAGTGTGAAACCAGTCCATAAATACTATGATCTGCAATAAGAGCATAATCCGAACTTTGGGAACACCTCTTATAGGTGAGGTCCAAGTCTAAGAATATAGATAACTGTGTTGAAAGTATGACATATATGTAATGCATGGGGCATTGAAAATACCACTTTAAAATAATGCATGGTAGATTAAGTTGTTGCCCACTAAGAATTTGCTGTTGTTCAGAATTTACTTGTATCATATGCATTATCGTTATAAAATACAATTTTATAAGATATTCATATAAATATAATACAGTTTAAAAGTTAATAAATTGTTAAACATTTAGAGATATTTTCTTTACATTCTATACTTTTTTTAATGATCTTTTCTTTAAATGCAATTTTTTCTCAATTTTTATGATTATCAGATGGAGAAATTGGTGAAAGAACAGACAAATATTTTAAAAAGTAAATTACAAAAGTTTATTAAATTTTAGTAATTTTATTAATTATAGAAGAAGAAAAATAGAGTACACAACATATTCCTATCTTGAGATAAAATTTTATTGGAAAGAATCCCTTGTATTTTGACATATGGTGAAACAGTATATTGAAAAGCATTTTAGCTCCTTACTAATACACAAAATCCATATCACACTAGCAAGATATTTATCTTTTTAAAGTAGCTACTGAATATAAAATGTTGAGAACTCAAACGTTAAAGAAAGTTTGTGAATCATGGGGATTATTTATCATGACATCAGTTTATTAAGGTTTTAATATGATAAAATATAAATTGTACTGGCTAAGCATATTAAATGGAACTTAATTACCATAAATTTAGCAGAAAAGAAATAGTCTTTAAGTGTTTAAAAGTTAAGTTTTCACCAGATGTGTGCCACTGCAGAGTAAGGATGAATATTTTTTTTCTGGGATTACCATAGTCAATTGAAGTGATCAGGAGAGAAAGCCATTACAGAAGATACATATATGTATTAACATTCTGGTGTTCCAATTTGAGATATTGATTTTCTTTTAGAAAATGCACACTGTGTTAGGAAGTGAGGAATTAGTGTTTTAAATGTTTCATTCGAGTTTAAGAAGGTTTTAACAATAGAAAGTAAAAATTGTACTAGCTAAACATATTAAACTGTACCTGATTGTCATAATTTTCAATACAAAAGAAATTGGCTTTAAGAGTTTAAAAGTTAATTTTCCTTCAGATGTATTATTTACACTCACTGAAGCATAAAGTTAAATCCTTTTTTTTTCGTAGGATTATTGTGGTCAAGTTAAGTGATCATGATAGAAAGTCATTTTAGATGACACTTTTAGCATTCCATCGTTCTAATTTGAAATATTGACTTTGTTTAGTGATTAGAAAATGTTTTATCTTCCACAGAGAGGAATTAGTTTTTAAATGTTTCATTACAGATATACTCTTGTGTTGTGTGACACTCTAAATATTTCATTCATACAGATATACTCTTGTTAGACCAAAATCTCATAAATTGCAAAAAGTCATCACAGAAAGAACAATACTCTAAAAAGTATACTTTTTTAAACAACTGTTATTAATTTTAATGGAAGCATTTTTCTTTTCACAATTCTGGACCTATTATGCACTCATTTAATTTTTATTTCTGATTGCTGTTTTTGTTTTTAAATAAGTATATAAAGACCTAAAACTGTCTTTTTTTTATTCTCAAATTATAAATATGCAATTAAGAACGTTAACTAGATAAGTTGCAAATGTTTTATAGCTTCAAAATTTTCAGAACATCACTTTTATCAATAGTAGTAGATTCCAACTGATTAGACAAACTCTGGTAGAACCCCTTGTGAAAATTTCACAATTGGAATTTATCAAATGATCCTTTTATGTAATTTATTATTCATTCACTCGGCACTCATTTCCCATTAGGCACTTTTCAATTTTTAGTATTTAAATGACCTATAAATTCAATGCAACATAACATGGCTAAACACCAACTATGTTAAATATAGACCTATTTTATTATTATTTTTTTTTCATTTAAAAATAAAATTACGAAAATCAGCTCAGTACACCTTGAGAATAAGCTGAGGACAGATAGATTCACTAAATAGTCACAATTCATTTCAATGCATTCTTAAGTTAGGCAAAAGAGCGTAATAATCTGTAGGTCACCGCTTTCCATGTAAAAACAAAATTGTGAGAGTAGTGCTTAAGAACAAACATAGTTTAAGAACAAAATCATAGCCAAGTAGATTCCATGAACACATTGAGGATAGATATAGTAGATTCAATAAATGGTCATCATTCAAAATTTGAATGAATTCTTAATATAAGTAAAAATGTTCGACTAATCTGTGTTAATAGAGACCTATTACTTAAAAAAAAAATCATGAAAATTGGGAAAGTAGATTTCAAGAACATACTGATGGGTTCAATAAATAGGCATACTGCAAATTTACATGTGTTTTCTATTTAGGCAAAAATACTGGACAATTCTGCAGGTCAAATTCTTTTGTTTAAAAAAATAATTCTGATAATTCTGAGAACTCGCTAAGGGCAGAAATGGCACCAGAACTTGAAAACATGACTTTATATTCTAACTACATCTAAAGCAGATTATTTCATTTTTGTGTGATAGCTAGTTGATTATTTTGCCATTTAAACTTATAAGAAGCTACTAGCAGTAATACTGTCATGTTAATAAGTTTACCACTCTTATGACTTCAAAAATTACAGAGGACACTGATTAATTGATTAGCATTTATTAATAATTGTATTTAGTAAATCAATTATTTATTCATTATTTACATAAAACATGCTTATTAGAAATTAAGTTAACCATTTTCTATCACCAAACGCAATTCAAAGGAAATCAACACAATGGCTTTGTTTTCAACTCTGCAGCTAGCATAGCCAAAGACTTGCATTTATGTATTTTTCAGCACATGAAAAGAAAAATGAGGATTTCTCTGAAGTGTTGATGCTTGGATCTCCTGATGTGAACTCAAGCCACACTACCCTTCCTGCTTTTACATCTATTTATGAACAAAGTGAAGATTTTCTCCCCTTTTACAATCTTTTTTTAATATTTATTTAATTCACTATTTTGCATGCTTGTTAAATCTGAGGAATTAAATATTTTGCCTATTAAAATTCAGAAAATCAGGTTTATATTAACAATGTACTAATTAAAAGTTAATAATTTACTCATTAAATCCAGAATCTTACTAAATGCAAGCTCATTATAAGGGGATACTGCTGTAATATTACTTTTCCTACATACATAATAAAATGCATAGGGAAAGTATTTTGACAGGATCGAAAATCAAATTTGAGTCTTCGAAAAAACATGTTTTAAGCATCTCTGAACTTTCAAATGCTTTTGAGGTGCTGTCTGTGTATGTGTGTATGTATGTTAGTGTGTATGAGTAGGTATGTATGTATATCAGTGTGTATGTGCATGTATATGTTAGTGTGTATGTGCATGTATATGTTAGTGTGTATGTACATGTATATGTTGGTGTGCATGTGCATGTATATGTTGGTGTGCATGTGCATGTATATGTTAGTGTGCATGTGCATGTATATGTTAGTGTGTATGTGCGTGTATATGATAGCGTGTACCTGCTTGTTAAAATGTGGAAGTGATATAAGAAATGAATTTTGAATGAATATTTGAAAAAATCATTATAAAATCAGGTTTCGTAATAAAGACAAACAAATAATCACTTCAGACGTAGTTTTTTATCAGAAAATGAATGAGCCATTTTTGAGACAGTGCATGTTTTTCAAACAAATTGATAAAAAATTACATAAAATTAAAAATGTAGTAAAAATGTAAATATCATTAAATAGGTTCACTTTTCATATGAAATAATATGAAACAAATCTGTTAACATTATTTTTGTGGATTAATTTAGTTTGTACCATTCATTAGTTTGCACATGAATAAGTCGCCAATTTTGGACTAATAAGTTGCCAAAAGTAACAAATTTCAATTGACAAGGTGTTAATTCAATAGCAAAAACATTGTGCTGTGGACCTTATACACCATTATTTTTGCTGTAAAAGACGTTATGTATGTCGTTGCATTATGTAGGGAAAGTTATGTCTGGTCTACATAAGATTTTTTAAAAACTAATATGAAATACTAAAATTCTGTCAATTAAGCCAGCAAGTCTTGCACTGCATTATAACAATAATGTAGACCCCCAGATCTTGTAACGCTGATAAATGTGGTTAAATAGGTTTTATGTTGCACAAGCTCATTACAAGGGATGCTTTCCAGATCAATACTCATTGAGATTGTATTGCATCATTTAATTTTTTTTTACTTTTTATATAAAACCATACTGCAGTTCAGAAATATACGAAATAGGTAATTTCATATTAGGCAATTTCATTAGCAGTTGCAAATTAAGATAGCAAGATTATGTGCAATCTGATAATAGGAAAAAACTGTGCAAAGCTGTGTTCAGCAAAACCAAGACTAAAATATAGAGAAAAAAAAGCATGCAAAATTATAAGGAAAATAAAAAACAGAATGTAAAAGAATAAGAAAAAGAAAAGAGCTAAGGACAGTGACACATAAATAAATTTAATCAATCAATCATTTAATAAATTTAATTATTTAATAATTAATCATTTAATCAATAATTAAATGATTAAATTTAATAATTGATTAAATGAACAATTTAATAATCGATTAAATGATCAATTTAGTCATTTAATAAATTTACATTTAAAAGGTGCAATGTTTAAAACTGCATCTCTCACTAAACACAAGTTACACATCCTAAATAGAATCATTTTTGTTCTATCAACTTTACAAGCAACTAGCTACATTTTAAACTCTACTGCAAAGCAGCAAAGCATTGTACAGCAGCATAATTATTCATAAATATGTTAAGTAGGAAAAGAAGGTTGAATTGCATTGCAGATTAAACAGTGATAGAATATAAATTTTAACTTTATCTATTCTTGTATATTAAAGGGTTAAAAATCTTTCAATTCATTTATCAAATTCATTTTTTTCTCTTTAATGGTTATAAATAATCTCTTATTTCTTGCATTCATAGTGTAATGAATAACGAAAATATTATGACAGGACCAAAATCGCAATAAGGTTTCTGGTGAATTCATGTTTGGTGCACCCATGAACACAGTTTGACTATTTTTGAGGTGATGTGTGTGTCTAGGAACAAAATATTTTTTACAATGAATTGAGCAATTTAAATGAAATTTGCCCAGTTATTACACTATGGGAATATGCCGGCCGCCCAAATTGCTGTTCTATGTCCACAGATGAGCCGGACGGTCTGGGTTTTTGACTATGGGAATATGGAAGCCTTATTAATTTTGATAAAGATCAAGCATTGAAAAAAAACACACAATTTCAAACACATTTTTTTAAATTGATAAAAAATATTGTCAACAATGATGCCAGTGTTATTTTTTTATATCATTGTTGCATGTGCATATAAATGATTTCAATTTTTAGATTCATCTAAACACATTGTAACAATGTTGCATGATAACGCCGATAGAATCAAACTAAAAAAATATTGATTCAACATTAACAACATTTTACGAATGTTGCATTTCATAATAAAGCTGTTAATGAAGTAAATTCATTGTAGTATGTATGAACAGTATATGCTATCTACATATTTTTTATCTTGTTAATTCTACAATTTTTCAATGAAAATTTTCACATAACTAACTTTTCCTTCTTACCATAAATATATTTTGATTACAGGATTAATTAAATAAGATAGGCACGTTTCATTTAGCATAATTCAACTGAATATTATATAAAACACAAAATCAAAATAAAGAAAATCTATACAATGAACACTTCACATTTATAAATCATTATTTTTACAATTGAATAGAAATTTGTTACAAATTTGTGGTATTAATTTCAAATTTGTGGCATAAAATATCGAGAAATTTTTATTAATCAAGTGTATATAATTTTCTATACAATTGAAGCTTAAAAGGTCATGAATAAACTAGATTTATAAAGGGATATAACAATACATAAATATTTTCAATTTTACTATTAAAATATGTCTGTGTATGCACACACACACACATATATATATATATATATATATATATATATAATCCAAGAAAAAGAAGAATTAAAGCAACTTGGGATAACCAAATGCTTTGCATTTAATGGTTGGGGAGGATTGCGACTCCCCCTCCCGTTTAAAGCTGCTTTTCCAGCCTAGGCAAACGCTCATGGTACCAATACAAAGCAAAGGTTGGTCCCCATTGCGTGCTAATACGAAGGCACCCGAATACGGAAGAACAAGACCAACCAAACAGAAGGAAACTGGACCAAAACCTTTGCTTTGTATTGGTACCGTGAGCGTTTGCCTAGGCTGGAAAAGCAGCTTTAAACGGGAGGGGGAGTCGCAATCCTCCCCAACCATTAAATGCAAAGCATTTGGTTATCCCAAGTTCCTTTAATTCTTCTTTTTCTTGGATTACATTCTGCTTCGGAGTATAGAGCGGCTTGGCGCCTTTTCCTGAGTAGTGCCTTTGATTTTTGTGGATATGCATAGGAATTCTATTTGAATTTGTTTACTGGCTTTTATATGATATATATATATATATATATATATATATATATATATATATATATACTCTCTCATATTAAAAGTAAATCCAATATTATTCAAAATTTAAAATTTTTTAAATTTCATATGTTCTAATGTTCTATAGGTTTATTTCACATTACAGTTAACAACAAGTTATCATGTGATGTAAGAGAAACACACCAAAAAAAGAGGGCAGACTGATAATCTACTGACGATCTGTTCAAAGATGAGGGAGAGACAGTTGAGATGTGAAAAAAAGAGGGGAAGAAATAAATACAAATAACAGGATTCTATGTGCAAAGCCAAATACATTTTGCATTTAATTTCAGGTGGATATGCCCTACAAGAATATGTAACTGGATTTCAGATCAGGTTCTTAAGTTTTTGAAATATTGTGGTTATAATTTTGACATTTTAATATTTTGATTTGACAAGACGTTATTCACACAAAATAGTTTGGATTCCATCAGACAGGAGCCATTGCTGACATTTTTAGGCCACATTTGCTATGCAGCTCAATATTCATTATGCACAAACTTTGGACTTAATTTTCAAAAAGTTAAATTCTCTCAGGGAAAATTAAAAAAAAAAAAAAAAATCTTTCGTAGCTTTGAAAATGAATTTTATACAATGTTCAGTATCCATGCTGACAAATTTGATACCAAAACCTTACTTGGATAATTACCTGAACGTCGTAATGGAGAACCTGAGAAAGTTTGGGGAGGAGTAGCTTGGTGCCTCCAACCTGTCGGAGTTTGTCGTCCAGAACCAGGGGGTGGAGTACTGCCACTGAAGCTACGTAGTCTACCCCCAGCAGGTGGGGTTCCAATAGTAAATTGAACTGAAATGAAAAATAATTGAATCAAATAAATTTAACAAGAAAAGCTGACAAATACTTATATTCAAGAATTAAATTTAATCTATATATACAGGGTGATTCACAATTCCCTGTACAAATTTTAATGAGAGATAGGAAACATCAAAACACACACTTTTTGTTTATGAATATATGTATGTCCACAGACCTTTGCTGCAGGGTGTTGTTGGGTGGTGCAATAATTGGGTATTTATCATCACCATCCTTTACAATGCAGACTTCATACTTGTGAAATGGAACATTTTATGAATGCTGAGATGGCTGAAATGCATCTGTACCAGAAAAGTGCAGTAGTTATTGTGGGAGAGTTACATATGGTAGTCCAGTGTTCGACCTTGGATGCCAACTCAAGCTATGCTCGTGTCAATATAAAGTATAGGTGCGATAAATCTATGGATCTAAAGGTCCATTTGAGATGTGATGGGTTAGAGGGAGGATGGTACGATTCCTGTGGTTGCTACCTTCATTAGGTTGGCTTGGGTAGCTCTTTTAGAATCGGGTGGTTCACTCCCGGTCATCTAAACAGATACTTACACCTTCACGTAGGTTGGACAGTCTGGGTTACCCAGTCTGTCGAATGCTACAGTTAGTTACTGTAATATTTAGTTAGTTACTAAATGTTACAGTAACTAGGGTTTAAAATAGAAAATTCTAACACTGTGAATTTAGAAGATCTTATACAATTTTTTTAAAATTTGGTATTATATTATCATTGAGTATTGTGCTAAAAAATGATAAATCTTGGTTGAAAACTCATTGAGATAATAACATTGACCATTTTTTTTTTACTGTTTTTCCATTTTCAGTTTGATATATGACCCCCCATTGATCCTATCAATACATACTTCTCACTGGCATGTAGACAATTATTAAAAAACACCACATTGGGGCCAATGTACCATGTACCCACATATCAGATCAAAGGTGGGATTCTTTTCTGTCCTTTTTTAAGTATTGTCCTGATTTTAAGTATTTTCAGTGTGTTTATTTAGGGCGAATCAAAAGAGCATATTTAGAGTATATTATGCTCACATTGTACAATTGGCATAGTTGCACATGGAAGAAATGGAGTGCAGGAATGATTTAAGTTTAAAACAGGCAATTTAAGAATTGAGTCATGTTATCTGATTATTTATGTTGCGAGCACTTATTTAAGACCCAGGTAATGCCAGATAATTCTTTCTAGTAAAACATAAGTAAACAGTTTAGTTCTAACACGACTTATATAAATATCCCCCAGAATTGAAAAAAAGCTTGCAAAAGGAACACAGTCATGTGGTAGAAATGTACACAATCAAGCAAAGTAGAATGTTTACCAGTAGGTGGGGTGAATGAGCTCATATCAGTCACTCGGAACACATCACTGCCCGTAGAATTCACAGAATCTCGTCTTGCTCTATCAGAAAATATCGGTGCAGGTTCCTAAAATATAGAATAATTGTTTAAAAGCAATGAAAAATAACTACAAATAGTAAAATTTACATAAGAAAACTTAAATTGGCTCAAAACTCCTGATATTTTCCCAATACATAAACTACATAAAAACATTCTTTCACATGGTAATGTTTGTAGAAATGACTGTTGATTTTGGCTAAAATATTGCAATTCAGATGCAAAATGTTGTAAAAGTTCACAAGAAAGCAACAGCCCATGATCTAATTTGATAAAGAAACATACCACACAGGTCTACAAATCTTGTTCTTTAATTTGATATGTGGTTTATATTTTTGCTTACAGTATTGGCCCAAACCCTAAATGTAAAGTATATGTTGTTCTACAGTATACAGAAAGTACAGTATATGTTCTACTTAAAAAAAATAGAGGAGACTTTATGAAAATATGCATATTGTACATAGAGATAGTCCCCTATTATACAAGAGTTTGGGTTTCAGTACCATTATAAAAGGTAATATGTACCAGGTAAGACAACTCTTTAGCCTCTCATTTTTTTAGAAGTGAAGTACCAAACAATTTTATTACAGGTGTATTTCTTTCATGAAACATTTAAAAAATATTTTATGATATAAATATAAACTATCATTTAATTTGAAGGTAAACATTAGAAAACAAAAAGAAAATAATCTTTTTTTTTCAGTAGTAAATATACTGGTTTTAAGATATTTTGAGGAAATTTGTTAAAATATATTTTGTTTAATAAAGCAGTACATAAAACAAAAATTATTGGCATTTCAAAAAGAATGGTCTACTTTAGTATAATAGGAAAGGGTTATTCTTGGGAAAATTTGGATATAAAAACTATTTACTTACTTATAGTTATGCATACTAGTGAGGCCCACGAGCATTAAGTAATTTAAAAAATGGGTTTATTTATGGGATATCATACTATAATAAGAGACAACTTTCAATTACTGTAGCCAAAACCACAACACAAAAGGAGGTATAATATACATTGTTATAAATAAATTAAAAAAGAGTATAATGTCCAGCTTCATTTTCAGTATGTGATGCCATATGCAACCTAAAGCTCCAGAATTCTCTATTGTTATAAATAAGTTCATGAATCCAATATCTGGCTTCATTTTCAGTCTTTGAAATTAAAATTACTCAACGTAGAACTCTGAGCTCAAGCGAGTGAGAGAGAGAGAGATGGTACCACTCTCTCTGGATAGTATGTTACCACTACATTTACAAATCTTAAGTTTACTTTTGCTTCTTTGTATTTGTATTCATGTTGTATACATTATCAGATACAAGCACAAAAATTTGAAGATTTAACTTACCTTTGGAGATGTTGGAGAAGTACCTGGTGACAATATCTTCTTCGACATATCGAACCCTTCCTGTGGAGAAGAGGCAGGAGTATTTTGAAGACTATGTTCAATCTGTTCATAGGCAATCTTTTGTGTTGGCACAGGCACAGCATCCAGCAAAGGGTTAGCTGTAGCTGCATTTTCGGATATTTGCATGGAACATGCTTGGGCATCATCATCTGAACCTTGCATCATATGGTAAGTGACAGCCTTAGTAGTCAGGTTGATATTAGTGTTATGGGAAGATTTCTTGAAAGCAGAGTTAGAAACAGGGATTTTCGACGGGGATCTGGAAATAATTATATTCTTTTGTTATGCAAATGCAAGCATATTTTTATCTTTGCAATAAATGTCAAAATTATAAGATAAGTCTTTAGATATCAAGGAGCGGTAATAGGATAGGAATTATCTGATGTACAACTAGACAAAGTTCTTTTTTGGGTTCAAACTAAAATGTAAGATTACTAACTAGTTTCACAGACACTCTCTTAATACCAGGATGGCAGAGCAGTAAGTCCAGCAAAAGCAAGAAAATGTCTGTTAATAGGAAATTTAATTATATGAATTAGGGGGAGAAATTACCAAGGAAGAAAGAAACAGAGTGAACAAATATCAGAAGGTTACAAACGTTTGCATTGGGATATAATAGCTAGTTTAGAAGATTCATTCTGGACACTAACTTTTCAACAAGTCTTTACTTACAACATGTAGAGCTCTGAACTGTTGAGTCAGATAGATCACCCGAGACTGCTCAGTTCAGTTAATTAGGACGACATGCACAATACAGCAGTGATTTCAGAGGAAGGAAGGTTGCTCTAAAACAGTATTTTCTATTCTTGGGTACATGAATAAATTCCAGGGGTACTTCAGGATTTAAGATGCAAACTTCTGAATATGCACCCACTGCATAAATAATACTTATAACATCGCTCAATTAAATAAAAAAAATCTTGCAGCTGCAATCATAGAAGCCATATTTTATCCACATCTGCAGTCATAGAAACCATATTTTGTCCATTTTTAAAAACCTGTATAAAAAAAATTACTTTTTATTTATTTTCAATTACAACCTGTAACTTTCCATACATTTAGCTTTCATTTTATTATTGATTTAGAGGTTTTTTGTTTTATTGGGGGAGGGGGGGGGGAGTAGAGGCTTTTTTGGAAAATATTTAAAATCTATTTAATTTTTTGAAAGTTTCATGCAATTCCTTAAATCATTAGCTAATTACAAAAAAGAAAATATATGGTTTGACAGAAATTAATATAAAAAATTAATAAAACAATGTATAACACAGTTCAAACCTGTTTAAAACAGAACCTGCAAGAAATGGAATACTGCAATAAGTGGAAAATATTTTTAGCCATGTCCAAATTATAGGAAATTTATGTTATTTCCCCTATGTGAAACAGAACCTGCACAACATGGAAACAGGCAGACAATTTAAAATAATTTATTAATAAAAGCACTTATTGTAATGAATAAAGAATGGAAAAATCATCCAACTATTTCAGCCATTTATTTTTAAGAGAATCGCCATTTTTCACAAAATTTTCTATTAAATCATATCAGGATTTTCTGAAATCTGTTTCAGAACTTCAGGAATTTTCAGTTAATCTAGGAGATTCTGCATTGCTAAAAATATTAATCAATTCATGATTTTTAACTCAAAGTCACATCATTAGTAAGACAAATGTCCAAGAAACCATGTTGGATTATTTTAAAAAATCATCCCAGTAAAAAATACAGTGCCTTTTTTTTATTTCATGGTAAGCAGTAATAATTTGCTGGTAAGTCTAGGTTTTAAGGCTAGGTTTAATAAGCTTAAAATCATGGACATGGGGTACACTATCTTTTTTACATATACCCTTATAATGGTAATATGCAAAAATGTACATATATAAATATTTAAGATAATTAAATTAGCTATTATGGCATAATATAATATTAATCAGGTGCATTTAAATAAACTTTTCAAAACTGAAGTTTGATGTATAGGTAAGCAATTATGTATGGATCACATGCATTTCCAGTTAAACTTCGCTTTTCCTTAACTAACTTGCATGGAAACCTTTTCAAGATGGAAAATTCTTCCGGTCCTCTGAAATTCTATTTAAGGCAGGTTTGACTGTATATTAATAAAGCAATGTATTAGTCTACAAGCTGCAGATGGTAAAAGAATAGTATTATTAAAACATCCCTCAAACTTTTTGACGATGGTACACTGATGAGATTAAATCTCGAAAGAAGAAAGAAGTACACGATTGTTGTAAGTTTGCAAAACACTGCTCTAGAAGATTTGAACTGCTAATTAGTGAAAAGTTGCAAAGTAGTGATGAGGTTTCTTGGGCAGTTTTTGTAAGAAAATATACACTTAATGATCACAACAAGAAATCAATAAATCAAAGGACTTAAATGATGAGAAAAGTTGAGATCAGCACATTTTACAAAGAGAGCTTGATTGTGGCAACCAAGAGGATTTATACTATTGGAGATGGAGATAAAAATTAATAAAGTGTTTTGACTAGATTCATGAAATAAATGTGAGAGAGTAATGCACTGAAATGAATTAAGACTAGATCATGGCCCGAGAATAAAAATTAAAAATGCATATTAATGGAAAAGGGGCATACAGGAGAGCTTAAAATATCTGTATCATACATGAATACAAAATTAAGTAGCATTAGCATATAACTAAAGCTGAAAAAAAAAAACCCCAGTTTGGCTTTATATGCTACTTAATACTGAAGTTTTGCATATTCAGTTATGTTAAGCAGCAGTTTGAACAAAGCATAGAACTAAAACTGAAGAAAACCTAGTTTGGTTAACTAAACAAGCTAACTTCATTTGAAAAATATAGAATAAATTAGCTCATTTAATTTCTGAAACTAATTTTTATTTATATGCTACTTAATACTGAAGTTTTATATATTCAGTTATGTTATGCAGCAATCTGATTGAAAGTTTGACATCCTTCTGCTGCTTGTTAACTGTTTCTTTCCTCTTAGGCATTTTCATTTGATTTTTCAAGCTGTGATATCTGCATAAAGTTACATCTTGTCAGAGGTGAATCTCTGAACAAATATAAGTCAATAATTTTTTTTTTTAAAGGTACAAGCATGTGAAGGATGTCTTTTACAAAATAAAATGGTATTTCTTCTAATCTTTGAATGCAAATACTTATATAAGAACTTAAAAAAAAAAACTTTAGATTCTCATTAAGAAGTATAAAAGAATCAGTTGATCTTAAGAATCTTTAAAATCTGTATAAACCTTGCATTTGAAAGTGGTTAGTCTGGAAATAAATAAATAGAAAACAATGTAAAGTACTGTACAAATAAATTGTAAAATGTAGACAATAGTTTCAAAAATACTTAAATTTCTTTCTCCAGTGCAAACAAACACAGAATTGAAGGTCAAGGTCAAGCGAAAGCAAAGCTATACTAAAAGGGCTAAACTAATTGTGATAAAAGAACCAAAATTAGAATAAGCCAATAAAATGTCTAAAATATGAACCTATAGTGTGATGTAGAAAAAGAATAAAATAGAAAAATAAAAGAAATAATAATAATTAAACATTATATGCCATAAATACGAAAGACAAATATAGTGCCATAGATAAATTACTACAAGTGGTTGTCTATGGCACCATATTTCTTGCATTTATGGTATGAATACATTTAATTATTACTTTTTTCATTCTACTGTTTCATTCTTTCTCTATATTGCACTTAAGGCTCATATTTTCAGCACTTTATTGATTTATTCTCATTTTGTTTCTCCTTCATCACACTAGGTGGCATTGCCATACTGTACTCATTAGTTTAGCCATTTTGTTACAGTGGCATGATTTTGCTCTCTATAGGTCACAGACTATTATACAGACCTGCCACTCTCGATAGTTTCGTTTTCACGGCAGCCATTAGAGATAGACCAAAACGAGGGTTGGTGCGCTCTTGGCGATGGTCTGGTTTGGTCTGAGCGCTTGGCAATGGTCTGGTTTGGTCTGAGCGCTTGGCGATGGTCTGGTTTGAGTCCAAGACGATTTTCAATGTTATAACCCTATTTCGCTCGACGAAAACGTAGAACAACAGACTAGCGTGGTTTGAGTAACGTGAAAAAGGATTATTTGTTAAGTGTTTAGATCATTTCATAGAAATGGATTGATAAAAGAAAACTGGTTGCGTTACAGGGTATGTAATTTATTTTTATTAAAATTGAAATAATTTTAGTTATCACCATCCTCATACGAAATTAGTGCTGTGTTATTACTACCGGATTAGACTAAATTTTAAGAGGTAGTGGTATAGTATAATTAGTTAAAAAATATTTTTCGTATTTTTATAAAATATGAAATAATTGATATTTGGATAGCTTTTTCTTAGTTGAATGTGATATTGTATGTGTATATATTTATGTCAAATTTTTATTAAGTGCCTTATCATGGAAAATTCACCCCCCCCCCCCCCCTCGGGTAATTAATGATTGAGTTCGACATCTTCGATAGTGCATTTATGTAAGTTTTATATTTACTATATGAATATTTTTATATTTAAAAAAAAAAAGTCTATTATCAGTATCCCAGAACAAATTAAGGATCAAGTAATTAACGATCAACACACTAGTATACTTTTTAGACTGAAAATATTATATAATATTTCAGTCTTTTGAGTATGTTAGCTTGTAATTTTTTGTGCATTATGTTTTATAGTGAGACAATGCAATGTGTCTATTTTTTAATGTATTTTATGATTATTTGAATTAAATATATAACTATGTTTATTTAAATTTACTTAAACTAATGAATATATTTATGTTGCAGATGAATGTATTTTTAAATCCTGATCATTTCTATAGTTTCAAAAATTATAAAAGTACAGTCCTCAACATTTTGTTCCCCTCCCGTTTAAAAAAAAAAAAATTGCCAAGCGAGCGAAATCTGGCAGACGCATCGTAGTTCAGTTGGTCCAACTCACGAGCTCTAGTGTCTATGCGACATCCCATGTTAAAAATTTTGCCATAGGGTCCTATGGGAGTGAACCTTCTGAATATAGTATTCTGTGCCATAGGCATTCAACTCTATATTTATTCACACTGGAGTATTTCTGAAATAATCATCTGCATTTTAAAATTTATTTGAGCACCATTTTAAAGAGTGTTCTACTTATATATTTATGGTTTGTTTGTGTCCTTAAAATGTGTAAATCCATCAAATTTAGGTTGCTGAAAGTTGAGTACATAACAATATATTTTATACTTATTGTTAGGTAAGGAAAATTAAATTAATGTACAGGAAAACCTTGAAATAACCACAATAACTGGGCTGATCATCAATGGTTACTAGTATGAAAACAAAGCATTACTTAAATTAAATTAAACATAAACTTACACATTGGGATCACTTAGCTGATGCTTTAGAGGACTATTTTTGTTCACTTCCACTACAGAATAAATCAAATTTATTAATTGCAAATAAATAAGCAATAAAAATAGGAATTAAATATGCAATTTAAATAATCAGAGAAAACATTTTCTTACTGGAAAAAAATTTCACTTACTGAATCTGTTTTTATCAGGTAAATTTGGAGGCACGACAACAAAATCCTACATAGAGAAAATATTTATGAAGCAGAGTTAAAAATTAAAAATTTTTACTAATATACAGAAAACAACTTAATAATTCAACAACATTGTTATTAATATAATACTTAATAATATAATCTTAGATGTAAAAATATCATCTGACAAAGCTAGAACTAAAACCTTATCTGTACTCTAAGAATTTAAAATTTATATTTATGCATAGATTTGTTGTACACAGTAACATTTATATTCAATCACATAATCAATAAACACATTGAACATGCGATTACAATGTTTCATAGTCTTGGTGCTCATTAGGATGGTGCAAATAATAAGATGACTAGAGTGTACACTCCATATAATATGGAATTCTATACATTGTAACGATGGACACTATATTTTACTCATTTTTCATCTTGATGCAAGTGGCACAACATGGCCTTGTGAATTTCAGAAGTCAGGGTTAGGTCTAGATATATTGCTCACAGAAATTATGGATATAAAGAATATTTCAAAGAAAAAGCATCACATAATGTGATGACATAATACAATTGATTAATCAGGGTTTGAAATAGGATGCGCGCTTGTGTGAACCGTGCACGAAATTCAAACATCCCGTGCAAAAAAAAATGCCGCACGGGAATTCGTGCGCATTCGCTATTGCTCATCCTTCTTAAATTTCGAAAACGAATGCGAGGAATTCTCGCGAGAGTGAATGAAAAGCAGGAATGAAAATATTCCGTGGCTCGTGTTTTTTCCGGGAAGTTCCGCATCTCCATAACGCAATTCCTCTTTTCCGGAAAACTTTCGAAGTAGCACCGTTTTTTCCAAAAATATCCTAAGCGGTGCATCCGGCACAGGTGAGACACATCATTCCATTCTTTACTAGTTACGAATAAGTCACGGCAAAGTGCTTTTTTAATGTTGTTTCTTTTTCTTTCTTCTGGGTGTATAAGGCAGAGCACACTAGGCACAAAGGTTTCAATTTTTCTGAATTCGTTACACTTTCTTTTCTGCACTTTGTTCCAGGATGTTGATTTTCGGTAAAAGTATTCCAACTTTTTCATTAGAAATATTCCGATATTGCTAAAGAAATCCTATTTGCTTTGTCTACGCCCTTCAAACGAGATGTGCCACACAGAATTCACACTACTTTGCACAATTTAATAAACATTTATTGGAAAAAAAAAAGTCACCAGTGCATTTGCGAGATGATAGAAAGTACGTTTAAGTAAGGAATTCCCAAAATTAATGAGAGTTAACTTTTGCAAAAATGCGAAGAAAAATATAGCAGCTATAAAATGTCATTCAAGTCCTTCTGATTGATCTCTTTAAATACTTAACCTAAGCAATAAACTTGTCATTTTCTCGGGAAAACCCAATTTTTTTTTTCCATCTCCGGGGAAATATACACATCTTCAATATTTTAAAAAACGTTGATGGAATTTCAACATCAACATCATTTTCAATTAAATCCTATTATTTGGATGAAAATGGCTATTTTGGACCGAAAATTGACCCTAGCAAAAAGTTCCATTACAGTATATTTATGGGTTTTAACATGTTATATTTATTAATTAGTAATTTATAAAAGACAGTTTAGCAATATTACTGAATTTTTTTTTTTTATTTAAACACGATAGTCGGTATGTTTTGTTTTATTTTTAAATATTTTCCATTTTTAACACTTTACAACAAAGTTGAAAAGTGTTTATGACTTTGTTCATTCTGTCTGTCTGTCTGTCTGTCTGTCCGTTAGCACGATAACTGCCGCAAAAATGAGTTTATCAAAATGAAATTTTAGTATGTTGTTCAGACGGTCTGTAGGACCTATGGGAATATAAATAAATAATATCACCCAATTAGTTTTTTATTGAACCCGGGTTGAAAAAATGAAATACATTGAACCCTATGGGACCTAATTTTTCAAACATTTTTTAAGTAAATTTAAAATTCACGAATTGCTTCGAAATTTTTAGGAAATATTCACATTATCCCATAGAATATATAAAAAAAAATTCAGTAAAATATGCTAAGTAGTTTTTTAATTAAAAAAATTATTTAATATAGGGAAAAAAACAAATTCAATTAAATTCTGACTTTGGGATATCTTCCAGAAAGAAAAGAGAGAGATATTATATAATAAATATCTCTGCATTTGTTTAAACGTTTTGCATATGGGAGTGGCTTCATATTTTAAGATAAATTTGGTAGATAACAATTTTTCATTTTTTTTAAATTTTATATAACTCTTCATGATAAATTTAATTGATGGCATTTTAAATGCACTTTCCTACGTCCTAGAGAGTTAAAATTTGGTACACAGCTTAAATTTGTTGAACATTTTATTCGACAAAAATTTGATGGATCTTTAAATATAGATTATACATTTTTTTCGAAATGGCCTGAAAATAATCCCCGTTCACTTCTATAAATCATTGGTGTAATATTGTTAAAAATTCTGATGTGGACAGCACATGTCTTTCTCCGCAGACTCATATTCGTTCTCTTTATTTATTCAATGATAATTTGAGTTTATCTGCACAACATAAGTATTTTAAATGACATTGAATTTACACGTTAAACTTAAATTTGGTTCTCATTTGATAGCTGGACTTATTGTCAAAGGTGGCGTAGCGAAAACGCGAAAAAACTAGAATATCTCAAGAACGGCTAGTCCTAGAGTAATGGGGTTAGTCTTATTCTTTTTGTTGTCAAAAATCACATATAAAATAGGAATTTAATTGATATAATTGAGCACACGTAGTCTTTTATTTTTATATATAACGATTTTTGCTGGCCATTTCGCAAAAATAGCCCGTTCCTTTTTCCCGAATCGTAGTAGAATAACCTACAAATGATTTATATACAAAATTTTGTTAAATTTGGTATATAAATCACTTGTAGGTTATTGAAATATTATACTCTAAATTTTGTTAAATTTGGTTCATTAGTTTTTAGCTAGAGTGGATAAAGGCAATTTCTGCGGCCATTTCGCAAAGAAGGCAGATTCTTTTATTACGAATCGTACTATAATCTAATGAACATCAGGATTTCCCACAAAAAACATACCTACCAAATTGTATGAAATTCGGTCCATTAGTTTTTCAATTAGAGTGGATGTAATATCCACACAGACACACAGAAACATACACAGATACACCCTTACACACACAGACGTCTTCCTAAAAGTAGTTTTTTCGTGTTCTAGAAGTCCCAAAATGTGTAGATACTTTGAAAATTCGAGTTCCGATCTTCGGCACGATTCTAATACTTTGAGTACATACACATACACATATATATTATCTGTGTATTATCTGTGTATCTAAATTCCGTGCCTATGCAATTACAATAGTTGTGATTTTAAATGATCCCTAAACTTTTATTATTTCTTCAAGGAAGCCTAATTTTAACATATGCAGAATGCAAATATCTCAAGCGATTGTAAGATGAATTACATAAGAATTGCTGAATTTTTTTCACACAAAATTATTTAGCTCTGGAGTCTGGAATACAAGTTATATGAATGAAATATTCATTGATTTTGCATAAAGAATCAGATGATTTATATTTCGATACAGTTTTAAATATTTAAGTATAATAAATTACTGTAGTTCTGTGATAATGTAAAAGATATTACCACTGAATGAATCACATTTTAGAAATTTTTAAATGAAATTACATTTCAGTTGGAAAGTGTTTCATAATCAATGCTTATGCATGATTGATCTTTCTTGTTTCAATCTGTTTCCATTCAGTAATATTTTTTTATTTTTTGTGCTTTTTATGGAGATATTATCTTTTAAATATATTGTTGATGAAATTGAGATATATGTTTAGGATAACGAAATTAAATATTTTTTTATTTATTCAGGCATTTAGAATTATAAGGCTCATTAGAAATATATTTGAAGAGCATAAATTAGAATTTGATACATTTGTACCCATAGTTGAATCTCATTTCAAAATGAACATCCTTCTCATCTTAATTTTATTAAAAGTATTTTAAAATATTTTAAATAACATTAGCATGGCAAGGTGCAAATATAGACTATTCAAAATGTACTGTATCCTAAAATTATGCATTTTAGAAAAGAACTGCATATGTTTTTTCTCTTTTGTCAATGCTTTCCATTTCAATCATAAAAAAGGGTTTTCAATTTATTTAAAAAATAAAGTTGATCATTTTCAAATTAAGGCTTAAATACTAAATGCCAATTTTGTAAGTCTCTTGTATTGTAATACAAAAATATCCTTATTTTATGTTTTACTAATAAAAATCTTGGATTTTTAAATTTCCCTCCAAATTTTTGAAAATCCCCCCTAAAATTTCAAGTCCTATTTCAAACCCTGATGTATGCAAATTTTGTGTACTGAAAAAGAAAGCATGTGACTTCTCGGCTGTTTTAAAAGCACTGTTAAATAGTTGAAAAATATTCATTGTAAAATCAATGTAAAAACATTGTGGTTAAAGTTCTTTTAAGATGTTAACTGTCTCAAAACAATGCCTATTTTTTTGTTTTGTTTTTTCATTTTTCTGAGCATTTTGTTGAATGTATATCAGTGTCATTCTTTATCCATAAATAAATTTTTTCAGTTGTTTTTGCAACATTTAACTTTCTGTGACCAATCTTAATATTTTAAAAGGTCATATACATGTGAAAAAAATTTTAATTTTGTAAAAATTTAAATTATAAAATTAGATTTGAGATTCAACAACAACAAAAAAAACTAATTTCTTTTCCACAATTATTATTTATATTTTTATCCATTTTTACACTAAGCAAAGAATGTAACTAATATGCAAATAACACTGATCAGCAATGCAATATTTTTTTCTCGTCGTTTTGCTCCCTATTAAAATTCAACATGATTCTTATAGATCAAGACATTGCTGAATCTAAATATGATAAACAAAATTGCTCCATCTCCCACCATTGTTAAAGCAGAAGAGATTAAAATATAAACTATGAAAAATTGTTTTTAAAATATGAAAAATTATTTTAATAGAAACTGCCTGAAACAACCTTTGTTGAAGATTGGCATGATTTGTGATTCTTTAATCAATTAGGTCTCATCACTAACTATCCTTTCTTCCCTTTCAAAATCTGTGACACATAAATATTTCTTCACAGAAATGCAGGGCTATCAGCATAATGAGTTTTGTATCCACGACTAATTGATCAAAATCAAACACAACTAAGGACTGAGACAAAGGCTTCAGAATTTTGGTCCAACAAAATAAAGCATTAATTAAAAACACAGAAACATGTGCATTTAAAAATTTTTCTGGACTTGTTTTGAGTCTAATGAAAACAAATAAGAAATGCAACTTGGACATGGGTTTTGCATGACGATGATCTCTTACTAAAGCAGAATCAGATAGATGACTGCTGTTTACAGTCATCTCTGGCAACAGTCTCAGGATGAAGCTCAAAATCCACCATATATACTGTATGTAGAGTTCATTGGTATTCAAAGGCTAGTGTCATCTTGGAAGTCATTCTCGGGGCACTAAGTCCTACTATTGACATATTTAATGCACAAATCTGGATAATGATGCCCTATAGTCTGCGTGCTGAGCTCTATCGTTGACCCTTTTAGTATATAGAGACTGCAGGGGCCTCAATTTCTTATGAATTTGTACCACCCATTGAAGTGTGGAGTCATTGGCATGATGCTTTTCCACAATGTTTCTCTGCAGGATCTGACACGATTCTTCGTTTATTTTTCCAAAGATACACAGGTGGTTTATTCATCCCATATTACAGGAGTACTATAAGTGAAAAATGTGAAAACTCTGTGATTCACATACATTTGTGACCTATAAAAGTTATTCTGAAATACCAGCAGTTGTTTAATTATATAATATATATAATTAACAGTTAGGATCCTCTGTCTGGGTAGAAATATCTCAAACTATAAAGCCTAGGAAGCCAAAATTTAGTAGGCAATCGATATTTTAATATTTTGAAAATGTAGTAATTTTAATTTCAATATTTTGAAAATGTCTAATAAGGGGAGAAAAAAACATCGTTATTCATACAAATCCATTTTGGCTCCATTGGACAGGAGCCACTACCGATATTTTCATTTTTGTGTTTAATAAAGAGTTTACATATTTTAAATAAAAACAAGAACAATGTTGGGTATATCTGCTAGTATACTATATATTATACTGAAAGTTAAAAAGTACCTGTTCAATAGGAGATGGGGGAGAATATCTCTGCTCTGAATTTGTAAACAAAGCAGAATTATTTAATGGAGATGGTGACAATGAAGATGAACTTTGGGCCATATCTTCTCCACCGACTTCACGACCCCAACTCTGGAGAGCAGGAGAACCATAAGGAGAGACTGGGCTTGATGGTGAAAGGGAACGCCTGATGGGGACTGGAACAGGAGAACCTGAAATTGTGGCAGATCGTTAGTATTTAAAGTGCCATTTTACACACACACACCTTTTTCAGAGTTTATTTCCAATTTGGAATTAAATTCTGAGTCCAAATCATGGCATTTTGTAATACACTCGTATAATTAGTAAAATAATACTAATAATAAAATCTTCCAAATAAATGTTCATTTACAAAATATAGGACGTAAAATTATAATATTTCATCCTAAAACTTTCAGGCATATAAATACCCTTCATCAGAGGCATGTGATAAATATACAGTAAAATAGAACCTTTAAATACAGCCAGCATGTCTGTTAAAATTGCCTAACACCAAAGGTTAATTGAAAAGGAATTCCCTATTATGCAAGTAATAGCCCCTAATGGTGTAATGTGCCCTAAGTATAAGCGAAACATAAATTCATAAAATCAAGGAGAGAACAAAAGCCATTTAAGAAAACAGATTTAACAAAACATTAAATTACACAGATAGTGATTTAACTTTCATGGAATTGAGGATTAGACGCCAGGTAAAATTAAGTTTCTAAATGGGGTCAAAATTGCAAATAAAATCCTGATAGAGATAAGTAAACAATGATTTATAAAATAAAATATTGTCAGTGTTATTACAATTTTTACAAAATATAGGACGTAAGTAATAGAACTTCATGTTCTATACTTTGTAAATAAACTTTTATTGAACTGCATACTTGTCATATGCTTCTGATGAAGGGTGTCTATATGCCCGAAAGTGCTAAGGAGAAATATTGTAATTTTACATTATATATTTTGTAAATAAACTTTTATTTAGAAGTTTTAATTATTAGTATCTTCTACTTTCGGATGTGTTACCATTTTTAAGTTAATAAAATAAATTCAAATTATATAATAGATTTTAAAAAAATGGACAGGAAAAATAAGCTGCTAGCTGTTAAAACACAGCCTTCATAACATTATGTACTACATGTCACAAAACATAAAATATGCAATTTACTTGCATATGGCGAATGGGTTTTTTTTTCACTTCATTTGACTACTTCTGCATATTCAAATTAAATACTATTACATAGAAGAAAAAAATTAAAACATTTGTAATGTGAATGTGACCTCTACAATAAAATTAGTTGTAACAATATCTGCTAAATCAGTACAGAAATAAATGTTAAAGTAAAGCAGACTAACTCAAGATTTTTGCTACCTTACAGAAACTTTCTTTTACTCACTGTATAAGCATTAGGAAAAGTAATTTATGGGTCTTCAGATTGTGCAGATCTACTAAAGACACCAAGTAGTTTTATATGGTCTACTAATTCTATATGGTTTAAATTCTGTACAGTGAGTCTGGAAGTGAGATTGGAAATGACAATGGGGGTTCTTTTCAAGAAATACATGTTTATTGCAATATGAACATTTATTTTAGAGCATTACAAGGTGTGAGTTGACAATTCAAATTTGTTCTGTCTATATTAAAGTTTCATGGGTTTGCACCTCATACTAGATTTTAATAAACTTTTGCTGAGCTTACCCCTTACCATTATGTGTGCATTAACTTATCATATCTACTGAGTAGTAAAATTTAATTTAGTTAATACAAAGGCCCATTGTTTTTCTAGTATACATTGAAAATAGGGATTGGCAAGCATGGCGTACAGGGTAGTCCTTTAGTAGTAAGGTTAGCCCTTAAGTAGCCCTTTAGTTTCTCCAAAACACTTATTGTATGTCCAAACATATGATATCAAATAAAAAAAACATTAAAACAACTATTTAATGGTTAGTAAAGATATTAATGTAGAATAAATTACATAAAGGTTTCTAAAAACAAATAAAACTTACTACTTCTAGGCACAGCTTTTAAGAATGCGTGATTGAAAAGCTCATCTAAAAGATAAAATTAACAATTACTATTCACAATATATTAATTAATTACTTATTTAACATGCATTATTGATTAATCAAATCCTAAAAGCATGCTAAAGAACAGTTTACATCAAGGCAAGGTTAGTTATGAGCTGCATACTATCTGCAAAGGAATTTTTGTGACATAAGAACATATGATGTACTTTTGAACTTTTGAACCGTTAGTGCTAGACACATATTTCTAACAGGAACATTGTTTTAAATCATAAAAATAATTAAATTAAAACATTTTCAAAATAACAATACAAATAACTTTCTTTATAGCCCCTTAATGAAAAGAGTTTAATTACTTCAGAAATTTACATGATATTTAAAGTACATGAAAAAAAGATGGTTCCAAGAAGAGAAAAATTCAGGAAACAAACTCTTGTGTGTGTGTGTGTGTGTGTGTGGTATCCGTATATCAATTGAATAGCGGTTTACAGCAAAGACAAGTACACTGCAGCTTTATTTTGAGGGTCGTCTCTAAATTCGTTGGAAAATTACTTTGTAAGAGTGTGGTATCTAGTGTTAGTATGGAATTTTGTTTGATTCCCTATGCTTTGATTTTACGTACAGATATCAAACTAGCTAACTATTACATTAAAGTTTATAAACATTTTTCAAGCCCTTGGGTATTTTGCTTTACAGGGGCCATATATAAAGCTAAATTTTTATTTTTATGCAAATATCTGCCCCAGTTTTGACAATATTTTAGACTAACTTTACTTGTGACTTAAGATATTTTTTCAATTGGAAGTATGTGTCTAGCACTAACGCAGGGCCATAGCCAGGTACGCGCCAGAGGGGGCTAAGCACCCACAAGAGGTATACTTAGCTCCCCCTGATAAAAATATGAAATTTTTAGTACTGATATGGAAATTCATATAAAATGTCATTCAAATTTTGCATAAAAATTTCTTTGAGATTTTTTTTTATATAAATTACTTGGTTTTAAGATTTTTTAATTTAGCTGAATTTGTGGTTGTACTAATGATCAATTTATTCACATATTTAATTACCAAATATTTAAAAATTATGACATTAGTATTTATGATACTTTTGTAATATTACGGGGTTCACTGTTATACATTATAGAGTCAAAATTAAATAAGTAGATAAGAGTTAATAAGTATTAACGTGTATTAACTTTCAGAATGTTTCTACAGATTATTAACAGCTTTATTATTAGTTAATGCTTACATTAAAATCAATTATAATTATTATATATTAATATTGATGTATAAGTAGCTATATGGATATTAATAGCTCTTAGTTTGCAAATATAAATATGCAATTATTCGTTAATAATTTATATGAATTGAAATATATAATAGTAACTATTATGGTTTAAAAATGCTAATGATTAATTGTGGTTTTGGTGAGCCCCTCCTTTAAGACTGTAGAGCCCCCTTTGAATTTCCCTCCAGTCCCTCTTCAATTTAGTCTCTGGTTACAACCCTGCACTAACAGTCTAAAAGTTAGAGGCCTGGTCATTTTTTGAAACACCCTGTATAAAGTAAAACCCTATTTTTTTTTATCTTTTTTTAGCAGACCAGCATAGAAAAAAATTCTAGCTCTCTATGTAAAAGCTGTAAATATTTCATTCATCCACTTTTATTCCATTCCTTTCATTTATCACAATACTACAATAATTTATTTTATTTAAAAACTTAAAACCATGGGGGTAAACGTAATTTAATTCTATGCTTAAAACTTCATCAAAAAAGTCTGCTATAAAATCGTCTGTTCTCTATGCAAAATCAATGAATGTTTCATTCATATCAGCTATATTTCAGATCCAAAGAACTAAATAATTCTGCGTTAAAGAAATTCAGCAATTCTTATACAACTCATCCTACATCTTTATGTGTTTACTTTCTCCATAAGTGAAATTTAGGCTTCATTGTAGAAATAATCAAAGTTTGATGAACATTTAAACTCAAATATATTGAAATTGCATTGTTTCAGAATGTAGATGAACAGAAATTAAGAAAAAATAAAGTGGTTTTAGGACGCATACAACACTAAATATAAATTAAAAAGAACTTCAAAAATCACAATTTTGACACAAGATGGATGCCATATTTTATTTTGAAGTAGGTCACATGATCTCTTCATATAATATGGGTGTAACAGGGTTCATCCTAAGTGTGTTTTGTGGGGCAGCCCACCCCGCTGCCCATAGAAATTAGAAAACCCACCCCGTTGCCCTCAGAAATTAGAAAACCCGCACTGAATGTCCCAGTACTATAATTTTATGCCCTGACATCAAAAAATGCCGCCCTTCTTTTAAAAATGGCACTTCTCCATATATTCTCTAAAATTTTCAAAATATTGAGAAATGTGCAACGTTTTTTCTCATTCATAATTTATTAAAGCCACGCAAAAGTCATGGCAGTATTTTCGGCAACGTAATTTTTTTAAATTTATAATTGGGCATTTTTCAGCATGTGATGTACCCTTTTTCGGAGGGTAGCACCCTGCCCTTTCAAAATCCTAGAATGAACCCTGGGTGTAATTATTATTTTAATTTTTATTTTAAAAAGTACCAAATATATTTTGCTAAAATTGTTTTCATATTTTTTATGGGATAATTTGAATATTTCCTAAAGCTTTCAAAGCAATTTGTGAATTTTAAATTCATTTAAAAAATGTTGGAAAAATTAGGTCCCATAGAGTTCAATGTATTTAATTTTTTCAACCCGGGTTTAGTCCAGGGTGATATTATTCATTTACATTCCCATAGGTCCCACAGACCCTCTGAAAAACATACTAAAATTTAATTTTGATAAAGTCATTTTTACAGCAGTTATCGTGCTAACACACAGACAGACAGAATGAACAAAGTCATAAACACTTTTCAACTATATGTTGTAAAGTGTTAAAATACTAACACTCTACCCATATAGCTTAAATCAAATATATAATAATAGTAATGTTGTAAACTCTAGTTTTGATTCCCATTCCAATTATTATTCTGTGTATAAACACATTTTTTCATTTTTCTAAAATCTCATCTAACTAATTATAAAACAAGAAAGATCAATCATGCATAAAGCATTGATTATGAAACGCTATCCAACTTCAATGCAATTTTATTTAAACATCTCTAAAATTTGATACATTCCTTGGTAATATTTTTAATATTATCACAATACTACATTAATTTATTATATTTGAAAACTTCAAACTTCATCGAAAAAAATTAACTTTATTCAAATGATGGCATTGAAATATAAATTGCCTGGTTTAAATATCTCTAAAATGCGATACATTCCTTGGTAATATTTTTTAAATTATCATAATACTGCAATAATTTATCATATTTGAAAACTTCATCGAAAATAAATGAACTTTATTCAAATGATGCCATCGAAATATAAATCACCTGGCTTTCTATATAAAAGCAACATTTCATTCATAA
>OX578151.1:100353710-100636210 GCA_951213105.1 Amaurobius ferox
CAACTGCCGCCGTGTTCATGCGGAGTACGATCACGTTAAACATGTGGGTCCGTAAGTCCTTCCGAGAGGTTGGTGGTAGGGGAAGGAGGGTACGGTCCCTGTGGATGCCTCCCCCACAGGGTTCCGGTCTAAATTGGGTGGCACTTCCCGGCCGTCCAAACAGTAACCTTACACCTTTCTGGTAGGTCGGACGATCTGGGTCTCAACAACAACAACACACAATGAATGTACTTCTTTTACAGTGAAAAAAATGATGCATAAGATCTACGGTACAATGTTGCATTGTACATTTGGCTCTTTCCCGGATGACAGGATGAAAAACTATCGCAAAGTTCCGAATTAACTTATATTTCAGGCAACTCTAAATTCACAATTATCAATGCTGATAGCATCGGCAACAAGCAATATAGTTCCCATATTAAAATATTTTAATAATTAATTCATCAATTTGATGTCACTTTCGTTATTTTATCATCATTATTTCAATTTTAACAATATTTTTGTCAATCTGGGGTGACACACCACCAAGTTGGCAATATTTTGCTAAATGAGTCGCCAAATTCATCGTCAAACTTTACAAGCCAACGGAGAGAAGAGCATTTATTATACAGAGTGTCCTAAAAATGACTGCCACATTTGAAAAATGCATTAAAAAAAAGAAGGCAATAGAAATGTAGCGTTTGCTGCATTGTACTTGGGAAACCAGGGAATTTTATTCAACCAATTTTCAAAATTTGTTTCAAAAGTCACCAACAGATGGCGCTGCTGAATGGGAAAACTAATAAACTGTATGACCATGTTGCAAAAACCACAAAACAATGTTTTCAAAATAACCAGCATTTGCAGCAACAACATGGCGCTGTCTGAGAACAAAATTCGCAGACACATGTGCAAGCATTTCAGCCGGAATCGTCCCACATGCAGCAGAGATGTATTGTTGCATTTGGGTGGATGAATCGCTTGTGGATTTTGGCGATACACCTGGTCTTTCAGGTACCCTCCCCCTCTCCCACAGAAAAAGTCACATGGCGTCAAATCTGGTGAATAGGGAGCCCAATCCATGCCACATCCTGCATGCTTGGCGTATTCAAGAGCAATCACACGATCATCGAAATGTTCGCTAAGGAAATCGAACACTTCAGGCGTTCGATATGGCCGGGCACCGTCTTGCATGAAACTCGAGGTGTTCCTACCGTCCTCCAAAGCATTTTGAATCGCCACAAATTCATGCAGAATGCCCAGATACCGTACTGCAGTAACCGTTTCGTGATGGAAAAATGGCCCAATGAGCCCTTTGGAGGAAATGGCGGCCCAAACCATGACTTTTGCTGGATGCAGGGGTGAAGGTACGGCAACATGAGGATTTTCTGTTCCCCAAATGCACCAGTTCTGCCTGTTGACAAAGCCGTCGAGGGAAAAATATGCCTCGTCGGAGAACCAAATGTTTCCAGCATCGATTTCACCGGCATCCAGCTGCTGCAGCATAGCGTTCGTGAACGTTTCGCGGGCATTCATGACACCAGCACCCAGGGGTTGGCGAGTCTGGATCTTGTAAGGGAACACGTGAAGGCTATGGCGCATGATACGGTGCGTGGACGTTCGTCGTAGTTTAGCCTCAGATGCAACACGGGGAACGGAAACCCGGGGCCGTTGTTGGATCACTTGCTGAACGACTTCAGTATTCGCCTCTGTCATTGCCGAACTTGAGCGGCCGACATTTCCAGCACGGTTATCATTGACATTCCCAGTCCGTTCAAATTTTTTGAACATAATCTTTATTGCATTGATTGACGACCCTTTTCTGACATTAAATTTCCATTGGAAACTGCACCTCGTTTCAACAAAACTGTGGTACAGGCGGTGAAACTCCAAAACAAGAAATAGCATCTGTTCCAACGAATAAACCATTTTCAACGAATAAACCAACAGCAACTTGAAATCTTTGAGAAGCACACGCTAGCCGAATGCTGAGCAAAGTACAAAATGGCAATCTGACAGTATGCGTTTCCCTGCAGTTCTCACACAACCGCAGCGCCATGTGTTGGTGACCTTTGTAACAAGTTTTGAAAATTGGTTGAATAAAATCCCCTGTTTTCCCAAGTACAATGCAGCAAACGCTACATTTCTATCGTCTTCTGTTTTTTTTATGCATTTTTAAAATGTGTCAGTCATTTTTGTGACACCCTGTATAAATGACTGTTGGCCAATTGTTAAGCGACAAAATACAAAACTATTACACAAAGTTCTCGTGAATAGAACGAATTGGATCCATGAGAATGATGTTAACAAATTAATCGCATAATATTACATATGAAAAGCGAACATATTTTACAATAGTTAATGCGTTTCTTAATTTTATGTGATTTTTTGATAAATTTATTTGACAAAGTGCAATGTCTCGAGAACAGTTATTGTTAGTTTTCTAAAATTTGTGTCAATCATTTTATAATGAAAAATTACACAAGAAATGATTATTTGCGCACCATTATTAAATATTTTTGGTTTTTTTAATAATGTTTACCAAATTTCGTTCCAGACGCTCCATTTGTTCATGAGATATCGTCTCCTCCACATACACACCAACTTAAAAACGACCGATTCGTGTTCATTGATGCGCTTGAAACGTGATTTTCTGTCGAAATTTCGAATTCAAATCCGTCACAATATTTTTATTATGCATTATACTATGTATAAATAGAATGAATGAATGATATGAAGGCGGGTGGCTCCAGAAGAGCCCAGCACATCGACCAGAGGTCTACTGTACTACCCCAATGAAGGAGACCAGTAGCCGAAGCAAAGATGAGCAGGCACTTGAGAGGAATATCATTTAGCTCCCAGGGTTCGATCACATGTCGACCTATGTGTTCGAACCTGTGGGCGGAAAAAGCCTCACATTCACAAAGAATGTGAGCAGCAGTTTCTTCGCTATAATTGCAGCCTCTGCAAAGCGAATCTTTAGTGACACCCATAATATTTAGGTGTCTTTTAAGGGTGCAGTGCCCAGTAAGGAGCCCAACATCCCTTCTGATGCCAGTTCTACTAAGCTTGAATAATTCCTTCTGTATACTAGGGCAGTTGTAGTTGAGTATTTTCGCCTGCCTTTGACCCTTAATATTACGCCAGTTCTTGCACTGAAGCTTTCTGAAGATGTCAAATGTATAAATAGAAAGCAACAAGTAAAGGTAAAAAACACAGATTCTTAAAGCATCCTTTTTTATTGTATGTAACTTCAATGTATGAAAATTTTGTGTATTAAAATGTATACCACTTAAGTATGAAAGACAACGGTGTACCACATTTGGACTTTCTAGCTGATTTGGTTCTTAAGTTATTCCCAAAACAACGAGGGCATTCCTATGGCGAGCCCAGAACGGGTTAGCCGAATAAGGTTCAAAACCCCCAGAATTAAATTATACTATAAAAGACAATGACATACAAAATTTTGACTTTCTAGCTGCTCCGATTTTTGAGTTATTTCCTAAAAAGCGAATATCTTGCAATGGTGGGCCCAATACGGGTTACTCTGATATAGTTCAAAATTAAATGAACTAAAATCTACCACGAAAGAAAATGTTCTACCAAATTTCATGCAAATGTCATTAATGGAACGTGAATATTTAGGGTCCCAAAGATTTGAATTACGCTGACAAACAAACACCAGCATCAAGTTAATTAAAAGGTTATAAAAACAAAGAATACAGGAGATATATATATGTGATTTATTGGGGATAGTAGGATAAAAGGAGAACAACCTGTACTGAAAGAATCTTTAAATATAGAAAAGTAGAATTCATTTATAAACTCTGCATTTATAGAAACTCTGAACTGAAAATGGAAACATGTCTCTTGCAACCGTTTGTGAATGTTACAGGAAATACATTTTTTTCTGTAAGACTTAGATAATCTGACAAAAGAAGAAATCTTTTGCGGGATCTTTTTGGTATCAATGAATTACTTTTCGGAAATTTTTTTATATACTTAGTTCACGCGATAAGAAACACAATGAAAAAATATCTGGGTCCATTCGATTTTCTTATACCTACATATTACGTATATTCTTGAAGATCAAGTATATCATTATCAGTATCAGAATGAAAATGGCGTATCTTTTGTAAGATTTCTTTCCTAAGTTATTCTTTTAAAATGTTCTGGAAATTCTTCTTAAAAATTTCGTCAAAAAGTTATTTTTTCCAAATTGGCAACAGTTTATAGTGTCATTGATGATTTGGATGTATTTAGTATATTTATTTTAATATGTTTTGTTATTTACATCAGTAACGTGGTTCAAATTACCTTTTTCCCCCGTATGGAATCACAGTTATTATTTTGAGATATATGTTTATGTACCAGAAATAATATTATAAAATCTAAGATTTCAAATAATTCAAAATGTTCAAGCTAATTTTTAAAAATCCTATTTAGTTTTAGTTTTGCTGAATGTATCTAGACATAAAATTTCACAGTTCATATGTAGATATATTTCGTGTATTCATTTTAAAATTTCCATGTCCGCATGTATACGCTCTTTCTTAAATATATTCGTCATATATTCAAAGGTCTTTAAAAGTGTTTTTATGTCAAAATCTCGGATTTGGAATTTTTTTTTTGTAAATACTATAATTAATAGTAACTTATATAGTATAAATCGTTTTATGCAATTTCTTTTAATTTTAAGTAACTATTTAGTACTCATTCATTAAAAGAATGTGCAATATCTCGAGAAGCCTCCACTGCAGCGTTTTAAAACGAATGTCAATTTTTTTCGTGATAAAAAAAAAGAAACAGTCATTTCTTAACTTTTTTATTTATCTGTTTCTTTAACGTGATTGGAAGTCTTGATGTTTTAAAAAAATTCATTCAAGCATTTAAGGTGTTTTGAATGTTCGATGCCGTTAATAATCGACCGGCAGAAATATTCGGCACTGCTCTTGAAAATATTGAAATAAAGTTAACTGTATAAAAGCCATCAAATGTGCTACCTATTAGATCTTACAAAATCAGTCATAAAAGTATGTAAATCTGTTGAACCGTTTTCAAATTATAAGTGATAATTGAAGACAAATAAAAAACTGATTTTAAATCCCATTGTTCCACGGAGAGGCGTATGAAGATACAATTTCGATTAAAACTTTCTCTGAATCTAGTATATTATTATTTCCTGCCGCTCACACTCGTCAATCCCCTGAATTTAGTTCGCCAGCCGGTGGCTTTGCCCTCTACTGGCTGGCGCTCTCTCAGCAATCTCTTTTGTGCCAATATCTAAGTAGGCATAATACTCCCATTGGGTATCCACCAGTTATTCGTTGCTACTCATAATCCCAGTAAAACCTGACTTGCGCAACCTGGTAAAAAAAAAAAAAAACTGGCTTGCGCACACGACCACCCTCGTGCCCTCTGCTCGCTGACGACCACCAACTCCTAAAGCTCGGAGGCTTCGCTTTCTATTCGCTGTCGCACACTAATAACCGGAGGTCGTTTTCGCAACGCTTACTACGTAGGAGTAAGACATCTGTCGGGGCTACTCCCATTGTTCGCTAACGCTCACCAGTCCCCAAAACTTGCTTTGTGAGCTCTGTTATACCGACTGCGTAGCGGGCGTGAGCACACGCTCAGCCCTCATGTCTCTCGCTGACATTTGCCACCCCTCGAAGCTTCTCTCCATGTTTTCTCGCCTCTCATTAACTGCCGAAGTACACTTTACCAGCTCCTTCGTCCCACCTGCAACACAGGCACTAATATGCCCGTTGGGGCTCCGTTCCTCCTTCGCTGCCGCTCTTGCTCGATGACAGATTACGCTTCGCGAGCTCTTTCATCCCCTACACGCGAAATGTAAACAATAAGACATGTAATGTAAATGCTGTGCGATAATAATTACATTTCCATCGTAATTGATTATGATAACAATAGTTACGAAATATCTAACGATAACGATATCCAACGATAACGAGCTTTAGCATTAGAGCTCTGAATAATAATTAATTTTAATGGTTTAAATCACTAGAAGACCCGCCTCCTGCTTTCGTACACAGGTGTAATACGCCCGATAGGGATCCGTCCTTTGTTTTCTGGTATTCACCAAACCTCCAGAGCGCGCTTCGCTAACTCTTTCAACCCGGCTGGTGCACACGACAGGATTCGTATCCCCTGCTCGCTGACGCTCGGTAACCCTCCAGAGCACGTGTCTCAGTTTCTTGTTCACTGCCCCTTCCTAATTGTCAGAAAACCAAATTTTCATAAAATAATATTATGAATAAAAAACTCTGGCAGTTCGGCTTGTGGTGGCCATGGTCGAAGTTAAATTATAAAGTAAAACAAGAACAACTACATTTTAATTTAAATCTGATATCAGTTCGGCCTTTTCCCATATCTGTAGGTCACGAACGGGACAGATTTATAGTCTTGAGCTGAAATATTTATAGCTTTGGTTTTCAACACTTTCCAACATAGGCGACAAGTGTTTATGACTTTGTTCCTTCTGTCTGTCCGTTCGCACGATAACTGCCGTAAAAATGACTTTATCAAAATGAAATTTTAGTAAGTTGTTGAGGCGGTCTGTGGGACATATGGGAATGTAAATGAATAATATCACCGAATTAATTTTGGATTGAACCAGTGTTGAAAAAGTGAAATACATGGAACCCTATGGAACCTAATTTTTCAAACATTTTTTAAGCGAAGTTAAAATTCACAAATTGTTTAAAAAAATTTAGGAAATATTCAAATTATCTCATAAAAAATATATATATATATATAAATTCAGCAAAATATGTTCGGTTGTTTTTAAAATAAACATTTAAATAATAATTACACCCATATTATATGAAGAGATCACGTGACCCACTTCAAAATAAAATATGGCATCCATCTTTTTTTCCCAATGCAAAAATCGTGATTTTCAAAGTTCTTTTAAGTTTATATTTAGTGTTGCATCCGCTTAAAACCGCTTTATTTTTGCGTATTTTCTGTGCATTGCGTATAATCTGTGGCAACGGCGCATTACAATATTTTTGAGTTTAAATGATCATCAAACTTTGCTTATTTCTACAACAAAGCCTAATTTTAATGGATTCAGAATGTAAACGAGTGATTGTAAGTTGAGTTGTATAAGAATTGCTAATTTTTTTTTCGCGCCAGACGATTTATATTTCGAAGACGTCATTTAAATAAAGTTTATATTTTTCGATGAAGTTTTAAGTTTTCAAATATAATAAATTATTGTAGTACTGTGATAATTTTAAAAATATGAGTGCTGAATGTATCGCATTTTAGAGATATTTAAATAAAATTGCATTTCAGTTGGAAAGTGTTGTTGTTGAGACCCAGACCGTCCGACCTACCAGAAAGGTGTAAGGTAACCATTTGGACGGCCGGAAGTTGGAAAGTGTTTCATAATGCATTATGCACGATTGATCTTTCTTGTTATTTCATTATCCGATGTGTTTCAAGTGTCTACGTTTTTTGCCTTTATCTCACTCGATATTTGAACGAACTGTTTTCTTTTGACCTGATGGTGAGGGCTCACAACATTCCTAGAACAGTTGTAGTTACCTAATTTTCATGTATCTTCTATCAAGGAAATACAAAGAATTTGTGTACTCACAAGCAACAATTCCGTTGTATTCCATATTGTCAAAACTTTTGTCATACTATTGTTTTTAATAAAAACTTCTGTTGAAGCATCTAATTTTCACTATCTGCAATAGATATAGCTTATATGATGACTGATATGGATTCAGCATTAAATTTCAGAGGGAGCAGGGGACTCATAATTTCCACTTCCGGTTATGGAAAGGTCACTTTCTATTAAAAAATATTTTACTTGCAACATCTATTTCTCAGGCTACAGATAGAGCTTAGATGAAAACTAATATGGATTCTGTATCAGATTCCGGAGGAGTTCATTAAAGATTTTCACATCCAATATTGAATATACAACTTCCGGTTTTTCCAAAAATTCGTATATAATTAGGGACACAAGGCGTTCACTAAGGATTTTCCCCTTCCATTAACACAAGGCGTTCACTAAGGATTTTCCCCTTCCGGTAAAAAAAAATTCCTTGAAATAACTTTCCAAAGCTTGGCTTTAAGTAGAGTTTAGATGATAACTGATATGGATTTAGCCTCGAATTTCGGAGGAGTTCATCAAGGTTTTCCACTTCCGGTACTGGCCGGCCATCCATTTAATTGCTCTATGTCTTTGGATGAGTCGGATGGTCTGGGCTTTCGACTTCCGGTACTGGAGATGCGACTTCCGGTTTTCCGAAAATTCGTATAATTATACAAAAAAATTTAATGTGGGCAACACATGACGTTCCTTATATAATGCAATGAATTTACTACTTTTACAGTAAAAAAAAATAGTTTTTTTCTTATAGCAGATACTTATATATTTTTGCCAAGATATTGAATTATAGGCAATTAGTCGTCATTTTCATTGATTTGGCGTCCTTTTTATCCATTTGGTAAGCTTTTCGTTAATTTGGCAACATTTAAAAAGTCGCCAAATTGCCGAAATTCAACCAAATTCGTCGCCAAAATCTCGCCAAGCGTTATAGACGGAGAAATAAGTTATTTTTATGGCAGATAAATGACTACTGGCGTTCAAATAGAAAAGTATTACTCAAGTATTTTTTCTCTTGAATGAAACGAGCTAGATCCACGAGAATGATGTCACCCAATTTGTCGCATGATATTACATTAGAGGGGGGGGGGGGGTTCTGAACATTCGATTACGTATAAAAATAATAGACTTCCAGTATTCACGGATTACGATTTTTGTACCAAATTTCATTCGAATCGCTTCATTCGTTCGTGAGATATCGTCTCCACAGACTCACTGACACACACACACACACACAAAGAGAGAGAGAGAGACAGACATCACCTCAAAAATGTTCGATTTGTGATCAGGGATGCTTGAAGCGTGCTCTCCTGTCGAAAACTCGAATTCGAATTTTCGATCCCGTCACAATACTTTTCTTATGCATTATGTATATAAGGAAAGTAATAAGTGTGTAAAAAGGTATAAAAATACTGAATTGCTGTGTCGAAATTGAGTACACACCACTTTCTACTATATGAAGTCTCCTTCACAAATTTATTGTTTTTTTTATTAACTGCAACCAAACATGGGAACTTTATAAACCCTGTCATTTAAAAACAGGCTTAACTGCCACACCGTAAAGAAAGAACGCTAATGCCAAAAATGTTTTCGGCATAACAACTCGGGTAGTGAATCTATTTGTGTGTCTGCCTATAAAAACATATAAGGAAGAAAATGCCATTTTTAATCCTGATGTTTTCAAAGGTAATTTCAAGAGCTGAGCTGCCAAAAAACAGATGGTTTTGAAGTACAGTAATTAAAGATTTATTTTTGTTTAAGAAGTTATGTTTCACAGATTTTATTTTTAAGATCAGTTTCTGAAAAAGAAAATATGTTTGCACACTTTTAACTTAAAAATTGAGGTTATTGTTATATAAAAAAATCTGATGTGGGCAACACATGACTTTCCTTATATAATGCAATGAATTTACTACTTTTACAGTAAAAAAAATAGGTTTTTCTTATAGTAGATACTTATATTCTTTCCAAGATATTGAATTTTCGACAATTAGTCGTCATTTTCATTGATTTAGCGTCATTTTAATCCATTTGGTGAGATTTTCGTTAATTTGGCAACATTTAAAAAGTCGCCAAGTTGCCGACATTCAACCAAATTTGTCGCCAAAATCTCGCCAAGCTTTACTGTCGGAGAGATAAGTTATTTTTATAGCAAATAAATGACTATTGGCGTTCAAATACAAAAGTATTATTCAAAGTATCTTTTCTCATGAATGGAACGAGCTAGATCTACGAGAATGATGTCACCCAATTTATCGCATGGTATTACATATGAAAAGTGAACATGTTTCTCAATAGGAAATATTTTTTTTTAATTTATATGACTCTTGGATAATTTTTTTTTTTTTTTGAAAAATGTGCAATATCTCGAGAACGGTTCATATTAGCGTTCTAAAATTTATGTCAATCGTTTTCTAATGAAAAATTACATAAGAAATGTCTATTTGCGTAACTTTATTAGCGGTTTTGATTTTTTGACGATTTTTTCAAAATTACACTCGAAAATTTAGGGGGGTTCTGAACATTCGATTACGTTTAAAAACAATAGGCTTCCAGTGTTTACGGATTATGATTTTTGTACCAAATTTCGTTTGAATCGGTCCATTCGTTAGTCAGTTATCGTCTCCACAGACTCACTGACACACACACACACACACACACACACACACACACACACACAGACATCACTTCAAAAATGTTTGATTCGTGATCAGGGATGCTTGAAACGTGCTCTCCCGTCAAAAACTCGAATTCGAATTTTCGACCCCGTCACAATACTTTCCTTATACATTATGTATATAAGGAAAGTAATAAAATCTGATGTGGACAGTACGTTACTTTTCTACACAATGCAATAACTTTACATCCTTCAATTGGAAATAATGATGTACAAGATCCACAAAACAATGTTAAGATTGAAAAGTACACTATGGAGCTTTTCAGGATGATAAAATGAAACTATATTTCGAAGTATGAAATTTACTATATTTTGCGCAAATCTAACCTGATAATTGGAAATATTGCTATCATTTTTTAAGCAATATTGTTAATTTATTAAAATATTTTAATTATTAATTAATCAATTTGGCGTCATATTAGGAACTTTGGAGTTATTTTTGCCAATTTGGCGATATTTCCTGCAATTTGGCACCATTTTTATAGAGCCGCCAAGTTCAGTATTTTATCTTAAATGTGTCGTCAAGTATTACATATTTGTCAATACTTATTACAGTTCAAATTTATGTAATTTTTTAAATAAATTTATTTGAAAAAAGGGCAATATTTCAAGAATTGTTCATGTTAGGTAAGGCTTTCTAAAGCTTCATGCTAGTTAAAGTTCATACTTCTAAAGTTTATGTCATTTGTTTTCTAATGAGCAGTCACATAAGAAATGATTGCTTTCGTAATAATATTGAAATTTCTGATTTTTATGCGATTTTTTCAAAATTTCATTCAAAGGGAATCTCTCGAACATTCGATTGAGTTTAAAATTACTAGGGCTATAGTATTCATCTGTTGTAATATTTGTACTAAATTTGTGGAAATATTGCTATCATTTTTTAAGCAATATTGTTAATTTATTAAAATATTTTAATTATTAATTAATTAATTTGGCGTCATATTAGGAACTTTGGAGTTATTTTTGCCAATTTGGCGATATTTCCTGCAATTTGACACCATTTTTATAGAGCCGCCAAGTTCAGTATTTTATCTTAAATGTGTCGTCAAGTATTACATATTTGTCAATATTTATTACAGTTCAAATTTATGTAATTTTTTAAATAAATTTATTTGAAAAAGGGCAATATTTCAAGAATTGTTCATGTTAGGTAAAGCTTTCTAAAGCTTCATGCTAGTTAAAGTTCATACTTCTAAAGTTTATGTCATTTGTTTTCTAATGAGCAGTCACATAAGAAATGATTGCTTTCGTAATAATATTGAAATTTCTGATTTTTATGCGATTTTTTCAAAATTTCATTCAAAGGGAATCTCTCGAACATTCGATTGAGTTTAAAATTACTAGGGTTATAGTATTCATCTGTTGTAATATTTGTACTAAATTTCGTTCGAAATCCTCTATTTGTTGACACACACACACACACACACACACACACACACACACACACACACACACACACTTAATTACAAAAAAGTTCGATTCTTGTTTAGGGGTGCTTGAAACTTGCTCTTCCGTCAAAAACAGGAATTCGAATTTTCCACCCCGTCAGAATATTTTCCCCATACATTATACTGTGTATGTAAGGAAAGTAAGAATCTTTCACAAATGCCATTTGGGTTAAATTATCTCATGCAACGTTGTAATTGTCTGGTTGATAGCAAGTTGCTATGGAGACGAACATGATAAAAAATGAGAGATCACGGACAGACAAGGGCATTACAACATTGCGACATTTTATAAAATTTTACGAATTGATTATAGAAAAAATCGGATGTGAGCAGCACACGAGTTTTCCTACATTTTGTAACTTCTTTACTTTTTCCACAGCGAAAACAGGATATACAAGATCCATTGCAGAATGTTTTAGGAAATAAATTAACATCACTGAAATTAAAATTTGGCAATTTTGGCAACTTATAAGTTCAAGCAGAATGACTTATTTACAGTCACGTTCAAAATTCCTATCAAAATGCAACTGGCATTTAATTATTATCGCATGAAGTAAATGACTAATTGGCGTCAAAATATAAAATTAAATGACTCTGGAGTCAAAATATAAAATTACTTAACGTCAAAATACAAAATTAAATGACTTGGGCGTTAAAATATAAAATTACTTGTCGTCAAACTATAAAATTAAATGACTTGGGTGGTCAAAATGTAAAATTACTTGGCGTTAAACTATAACATTAAATGACTTGGATGGTTAAAATATAAAATTACCTGGCATCAAACTATAAAATTAAATGACTTGGGTGGTCAAAATATAAAATTACTTGTCGTCAAACTATAAAATTAAATGACTTGGGTGATCAAAATATAAAAGTACTTGTCGTCAAACTATAAAATTAAATGACTTGGGTGGTCAAAATATAAAATTACTTGGTGTCAAACTATAAAATTAAATGACTTTGGCGTCAAACTATGAAATTACTACAAACAGTAGTTCCTCTCGTACACGAAATGAACTAGATCCACCGGAATGCTGCTGACAGATTTGTTGCATATTGCTTATGGAAGTTAAAATATTTCATGGTACCATTATAATTTAATGAAATTTTTTCGTAGATTTCTTTGAAAAACGAGCAATATCTCGAGAACGGTTCTGGAACTGGAGTCAACTCCAGGTTCTGGAACTGGAGCTGTCCACATCAGATTTTTTTTTAATTTATAAGACGTTATTGATGAAAAATGACACAACCTTTTTTTTTTTTTTTTTTTTTTTTTTTTTTTTTTTTTTTTTTTTTTTTTTTTTAAGGGCGCGGTAGCCCATTGGTTAGCGCGCTGGAGTTGCACTCGGTAGGCCCGGGTTCGATTCCAGCCACTGCCAAAATGCCGCCGTGTTCATGCGGTGTACGATCACGTTAAACATTCCGAGAGGTTGGTGGTAGGGGAAGGAGGGTACGGTCCCTGTGGATGCCTCCCCCACTGGGTTCCGGTCTAAATTGGGTGGCACTTCCCGACCGTCCAAACAGTTACCTTACACCTTTCTGGTAGGTCGGACGGTCTGGGTTTCAACAACAACAACCTTTTTTTAAAGATTGAGCCCACAAGATTGCAACAGCAGGACTGCACAAAATTGCAATGGTCAAATTCATACTCAGAGCATGCGTATAGGAGAATTAATCAAAGCCAATATGACGTCCCTATTAACAATTCTGACTTGACAGAATTGAACCCCATTATTTAAGAAATTTAAAGCTGATTACGAAGCTGATCGGAATTTGTCAGCTTTCACAGAGATAAGCAATATTGTGTCCCACATCAAGTTTTTTTGCTGCCATTGCAGTTATCATCTTCCTAACGAGCCAATAATAAGAACAAAACCGGTCCACGATGTTGTTTCGCTAGCTGCATTGGGAGCGTGATCCTAACCAAATGCTTTATAACAGCTAACGACTATTGCAAGTTCGAACCTTTCATATATCGTATAATCACGATTCAACCACGTATGTCGTAAAAGCACTTTTATTCACTCAAAGAATATCCGTAAATGCGCTCTTGATTTTAGATACTTTCCAAATTCGCCTTGACGTGTAGTAATAAAACTTTATGTGACAAGGCGTGATACAAAGAAAAGGCATATTGCGTTCGGGGAATGTAGAAATAAAAAAAGATTTTCTGGAGATTCGGAAGCAAATAGTACGGTTGTGAGTGAACTTGTGTAAAGCTATCGCCTTATTGTTTTTTTGATTTAATATTTTATGCCGGATTTTATTTCCCATAAGTTTCCGTGCACTAAGAGAGAAACTTCAATTTCTTACATTCGCACTAGTATTTAAGTCTCTCAAAGAGAGAGACGCTAACAATCTTAAAAAATTTGATGTGAGCAGAACATGACTTTCCCTGCAGACTTATATTAACGTTCTCTTTATTTTAATTAAATTTATTTCCCTTTTAATTCAATTTTCGTTCTCATTTGGTAACCGGGCTTATTTTCAAAGGTGGCGTAGGGAAAGTACGAAAAACTAAAATATCTCGAGAACGGCTAGTCCTAGTGTAATGGGGTTAGTCTTATTCTTTTCGTCGTTAAAAATTACGTATTAAATCAGCATTTAATGGATATATTTGAGTATACCCAGTTCTTTAGTTTAGATTTGGACGATTTTTGCGGGCCATTTTGCAAAAAAAGGCAGGTCATTTTTTTCCGAATCGTATCAAAATCTAATCAGCATCAGGGTAACCCACAAGTGACTCATCTACCGACTTTTGTGAAATTCGATCCATTAGTTTTTCAGTTAGTGTGGATACAAGCTTTTGCGGGCCATTTCGCAAAAAAAGGCGGGTTCTTTTATCCCGAATCGTACCCAAAACTAATCAGCACCAAACTCGCTCACAAGTAACTTATCTACCAAATTTTGTGAAATTCGGTCCATTAGTTTTTTAGTTAGAGTGGATACAAAATCTGCACAGACAGACGGACACACAGACACACACACAGACGTCACGCTAAAAATAGTTTTTTCGTATTCTAGAGATCCCGAAACGTGTAGATCCGTCGAAAACTCGAGTTGCGATTTTCGGCATGATTCCAATACTTTCCCTATACATTACCATGTATTGCAGGGAAAGTAAAAATCTGATGTGGGCAGCACATGACTTTCCCTGCAGACTTATATTAACGTTCTCATTATTTTAATTAAATTTATTTCACTTTTAATTCAATTTTCATTCTCATTCGATAACCGGACTTATTTTCAAAGGCGGCGTAGGGAAAGTACGAAAAACTAAAATATCTCGAGAACGGCTAGTCCTAGTGTAATGGGGTTAGTCTTATTCTTTTCATCGTTAAAATTTGCGTATTAAATCAGCATTTAATGGATATATTTGAGTATTCCCAGTTTTTTATTTTAGATTTTGGCAATTTTTGCGGGCCATTTTGCAAAAAAAGGCAGGTTATTTTTTTCCGAATCGTACCAAAATCTAATCAGCACCAGGTTGGCCTACAAGCGACTTATCCACCAAATTTTGTGAAATTCGGTCCATTAGTTTTTCAGTTAGAGTGGATACAAGCTTTTGCGGGCCATTTCACAAAAAAGGCGGGTTCTTTTATTCCGAATCGTACCCAAAACTAATCAGCATTAGCCCCGCCCACAAGTGATTTACCTACAAAATTTTGTGAAATTCGGACCATTAGTTTTTTAATTAGAGTGGATACAAAATCTGCACAGACAGACACACAGACAGACAGACACACAGACGTCACGCTAAAAATGGTTTTTTCGTATTCTAGAGGTCTCGAAACGTGTAGATCCGTCGAAAACTCCAATTGTGATTTTCGATATGATTCCAATACTTTCCCTATACATTACCATGTATTGCAGGGAAAGTAAAAAAATGAAAAATACGGGGAAAGTTACAGTTAAAAAAAGATAGTTATAAAAGACAGGGAACTAACAATCGTTTTATGTTTAACAGTGTGCATTGCGCTTAGTGCCAAAAATAGTGGTCTGGATCGAAAATTGACTCAGCTAGTTCGATCGGGTAGTCAGTACTATAAGTTTATAAAGTTTCAGTCTTCTTGGTGACTAAAGGGTTTTCTGGAAGGTCTGTAAAGACTAGAGATCTACCTCCATTGTGTCTTCCCCAATCGGAAATACCGAATATTCGGTTTTACTATGTTCTCTCCTGCGATTAATACAAGCAGGGCTGTCCTGAAGAAAATTATTGAGAGTATGCGGTGCTGTCTCATTTAAAGAGTATTGAAATTGCGGGGTTCCAAGGGGCGGAGCCCCTGGTGGGTTTGTGAAAGGGGCGCTGCCCCTCTTGAAAATATTTTTCTAATCATTTAGGCCATATAATTGCCATTTTTTAAAACTGAAGCCATAAAGCCCATTTTTCTAATCATTTAGGCCATATAATTGCCATTTTTTTAAAACTGAAGCCATAAAGCCCATAAATCACCTTTTACACAATATTAATAGCTTCCCGGCCGTCCAAACAGTTGCTCTTAGTCCTCTGGACGAGTCGGACGGTCTGGGTCTTCAACAATATTAATAGCATGGTAGGGGAAGGAGGGTACGGTCCCTGTGGATGCCTCCCCCACTGGGTTCCGGTCTAAATTGGGTGGCACTTCCCGGCTGTCCAAACGGTTACCATACATACCTTTCTGGTAGGTCGGACGGTCTGGGTCTTAACAACAACAACAATATTAATATCTTAATGCTTAACAGGACATGTATTTTAATATATATATATATATATATATATATATATATATATATATATATATATATATATATTAATAGATTAACAGATATAGATCATTTTGTAACCTGGAACGCTTTCTATTTTTTTCCTGCACTTACTTCTGTTTTCTTGTCACTTTTCACTTACTCACTTAATTTAATATTACCTACATACATAATTCTCATTCCTTCCTTAATACCCACTAATATTATGAAAAAGTTATATCCATCATATGGCAACACTTTTATTAAAACTATTATTTTTTACACTTTTATTAAAACATTAAGAAAAAAAAACAACATTTACAACATAGAGAAGAGTGGTCAAAAATTATAATTACTTCGCTGTCAATTCTTTTACACGTTCACTTTTTAGGTAATAACCTGTAGCTGTAGTAACCTAGTAACTAATATAAAATATTACTAGAAATAAATATTTGTGGCAGGCAGCTTCGTTAGAAGGGGGAGGCAATTGAATTGATACCTTACACGGCTGAAAAAGGCTACAAAAGACTGAACTTTGTTGAAAATTGATTGAAAACCATCAAATACAAAAACTTGAGAATACGTGACGCGTACTCTGCATTTTTCAAAATTTATTGAGATTACGCAGCCTTTCAGGACTGCCCTGAATACAAGTATATTAAGATTCAGCCTGTTTGGACATCTAAAACACCCCGAAATTTTACAAACTCAGCCTGACCCTTGGTTCGACCTGAAACTTTTAATACAAAGGCGATGCGAGACCGGACCGTGGGAAAGTTTCGAATGTTCCAGACTGTGCATACACCTCGAGCGTTCCAGACTGTGCATATACAGGGTAATCGTAAAGTCTTTCAACAAAAAAAATCTGATGTGGGCAGCACATGACTTTCCCTGCAGACTCAAATCCATATTTTTTTTTCTTTAATAATTCATTAAATTGAGTTTAATTGCACAAAATAACACTAAATTTGCATTTTTAATTCAATTTCTGTTTTTATTTGGTAATTAGACATTTTTCTAAAAGTGGCATAACTAAATGCGAAAAATCTTAAATATTTCGAGAATGGTTAGTCCTAGAGTAATAGAGATGTTCTTATTATTTTCCTCAGCAAAAATTACGTATAAAACAAGCATTTAATTGATATATTTGAACATAGGTAGCTTTTTTTAGATTTTGCGATTTTTTAGCGCCATTTCTTAGAAAAAAACAGGCTGTTCTTTTCCGAATAATACCAAAATCTAATCAGCGCTAGAGTATCGTACAAGTAACTTATCTTTCAAATTTTGTTAAATTTGGTCAATTAATATTTTAGTTAAAGTGGATACATGACATTTTTGCGGGCCATTTCGCAAAAACAAGGCGGGTTCTGTTTTTACGAATCGTACCAAAAACTAATCAGCACCAGGGTCATACCCAAGTGACTTACCTACCCAATTTTATGAAATTCGGTCCATTAGTTTCTGAGTTAGAGTGGATACATACATTGCACAGACAGACAGACAGACACACAGACGTCACGTTAAAAATGGTTTTTTCGTATTCTAGAGGTCTCGAAACGTGTAGATCCGTCGAAAACTCGAGTTGTGATTTTCGGCATGATTCCAATACTTTCCCTATACATTACCATGTATTGCAGGGAAAGTATAAAAGGGAGTGATAATATACATATATTCGTCAACTATATCAGTAATCTATTCATCAAATCAGCAAGTAAACAAATCAGTAGTACTTTCGACAAATCAGTATATTCATCAAATAATATTCGTCTTGATGTTCGTTGATCGATGTACGTTCGATGAGTGTTGATTTGTCTTGATGTATGAAAGAGTCCCTGAAAGAGTTTACGATCACTCTGTATATATACATATGTAGTCTCAGATGCGTGCTCCGCATGGTACCCGTAAAAGAATCCTGCTAAGCCCAGAAATTTTGGAAAGGGGTGTAAGTATAGTCCCGATATTGCGTCAATTTATCACCAAATTTTTCACCAAGCGTGGTACACAGATATGGGTGTTTATTATATAGTATTTGCCTACGCCTAATTTCTCAGAAATTAGGCTGTCTTTTGTGAACAATCTTTTTTTTTTTATTAAATCCTTTTCAAAAATGGTCTAAGATCGCATTTTTCACCTCGACCCGAGTTTCTCAACGAAATATCGGATGATTGATTAATTACTAATCTATAAAACAAGAAGTATTGTGTGGCACATTTCTTCAAAGTTGATCAGCATTTGCAATACATTTCAATATTAATGTCGAATTTAAAAATTAAGTTATGTTTTACTATGATAAGTAAAAATAAAAATTTAATTCAGTTTTTCTGCAGTTTCGTGTGCTATATTTAAAATTAACAGCTTAATTAAAAATCGGAAAATTTTGAAGGGGCGTGTTACTTTAGACTACGTTAGCGGTGTGGCCTGCAAGAGTTTAATTAAATTATATTTGGAGTGGGAAGATTCATTCTATTTTCCAATACATTCATATTTCATATATTGTTTTGGTGTGACCTGCCGTTTTCTTTTAGAAATCTTGAAAATTAATACTAAACGCTACTTTGCTCACAGGCAATAAAATATCTGATGTGGACAACACATGACTTTCCTTATATAATGCAATGAATTTACTACTTTTACAGTAAAAAAAATGTTTTCTTATAGTAGATACTTATATTCTTTCCAAGATATTGAATTTTCGACAATCAGTGGTCATTTTCATAGATTTAGCGTCATTTTTATCCAGATGGCGAGATTTTCGTTAATTTGGCAACATTTCAAAAAGTTGCCAAATTGGCTCCGCCAAATTCGTCGCCAAAACCTCGCCAAGCGTTATAGACGGAGAAATAAGTTATTCTTATAGCAGATAAATGACTATTGGCGTTCAAATAAAAAATTATTACTCAAGTTATCTTTTATCATGAATGGAACGAGCTAGATCCACGAGAATGATGTCACCCAATTTATCGCATGATATTACATATGAAAGCGAACATGTTTCTCAACAGTTAATATTTTTTTTAATTTATGGGATTTTTTGATAAATTTATTTGAAAAATGTGCAATATCTCGAGAACGGTTCATGCTAGCGTTCTGAAGTTTATGTCAATCGTTTTCTAAGGAAAAATTACATAAGACATGTCTATTTGCGTAATTTTATTAAAGGTTTCGATTTTTTGATGATTTTTTCCAAATTTTACTCGAAAATTTAGGGGGATTCTGAACATTCGATTACGTTTAAAAACAATAAGCTTCCAGTATTCACGGATTGTAATTTTTGTACCAAATTTCATAAGAATCGTTCCATTCGTTCGTGAGATATCGTCTCCACAGACTCACTGACACACACACACATACTTTTACACACACACACACACAGACATTACATCATAAATGTTCGATTCGTGATCAGGGATGTTGAAACGTGCGTGTTGAAAGGTTATTATTTTTCGAATTATACCAAAATCTAATCAGCATCAGGGTGGCCTACAAGCGACTTATCTACCAAATTTTGTGAAAATCGGTCAATTAGTTTTTCAGTTAGAGTGGATGCAAGCTTTTGCGGGCCATTTCGCAAAAAAAGGCGGGTTCTTTTAACCCGAGTCATACCCAAAACTAATCAGCACCAGATTCGTGCACAAGTGACTTACCTACCGAATTTTATGAAATTCGGTCAATTAGTTTTTCAGTTAGAGTGGATACAAAATCTGCATAGACAGACAGACAGACACACAGACGTCAAGTTAAAAATAGTTTTTTCGTATTCTAGAGGTCTCGAAACGTGTAGATCCGTCGAAAACTCGAGTTGCGATTTTCGACATGATTCCAATACTTTCCCTATACATTACCATGTATTGCAGGGAAAGTAAAAATCTGCTCAAAAATCTCAACAAAAAAGCCAAAAAAAAAAGGGACACAAAAAGGAAAAGAAAATGCAGAAATATAGAAATAAAACACAGAGAAACCAGTTAAACCTATTAAAGACATAATTGGGGAAACATTGCTTTATAGATAAATTATTAACAAAATTACATGAATTTTGATTGATGTAAAAAGTCTCAAAGAAATCCAGTTCCAAATATGATTACAACTCCAAGTCAAAATATTAGAATAAGGCATTTCATTTGGAATTTGAATTGCATTTCAGCTTTTTCATTTCAGCGTAGTAAATTTGAAAAAGAAAAACGGTTGTTGTTTTAATAAATTTACATGTTATTAAAGTAATCTAAAACTTTAAAAGATTTAATTTCGAGCAAATATTGTAGTTTTTAAGAAAGATTTTCATTATTCAAAATATTAGAATACTAAGATAGGTGGTTCAAAAAGTTGCATACATTAAGCATAAAATTAGCTTCTGCGGGATTATCGTGTTTTTTTGTTCATTTTGTGTGAAAAATGGGTCGTACGGCTAACATAACGGTGTTTACAAAGAATCGTATTATTGATCTGCATAAACAAGGCCGTAATCAGCAAGCAATAAATATATCGCCAGTAGTAGTTATAAATTGGGGGTTCTGCGGCGGATCGGGGAGGCGGCACAGGAGGAGTGACCCTCTTTGGGAGGATGCCTCTTTGGAGTGTCTTCCCTCTTTTGAGTGGACCCTCCTTGGAGGGTCTTTAGACCCCCAGGAGGGAGGATGCCCCCCTCCCCTCTTTTGGAAGTTTGGTGAGGCGGCACAACACCGGATGCCTCTTTCGGAAGAGGGCAATTGCGAAAGAGGCATGATGACTCATACGGAGTGAGTTTCACTCCGAGTCTTGAGAGGGAATGTCACAATCGCTGACTGACCCTTGACCTGAGGAAGTGGTTTCAAGGGATGTCGCAATCGATGACTGACCCTTGACCTGAGGAAGAAGTTTCAAGGGATGTCGCAATCGAACAATCTGGAAATGACGTGTCGCGCCTTGGAGCTCCTTAGCACACGTCCTCCCTCTCTGCTGGTCAGCGACAGAGTGAAAGATCTTATCAGCGGGATGTAGTTAAAGCGCCCTCTGGCGAATTTTGATGAAGTGCTGCCATCTATCGGCATTTTTTTTCCCAAAAGAAATGAATGTTTCACTGGTCAGGAGCTGGATTCGAACTTGGGCCCAACTGATTAGAAGCCGCGCGTCTTACCATCGTGCCAAAGCACCCGTGCTTTATAGGCAGTTAACTTCGAAGTGTACCTTATCAGTGGAAGTTAGATTATTTTTCAAAGTTCATTCGAATAGCGATGCGCTTTATAAAGGGTGCGTTTTAAAACAGAATGCTACGGAGTGAATATAAATCTGTGTATTATAACATTATGATTTTTTTTTAAAACAAATGTATACACAAACTTTAAAAACACGAATGTAATAATTAGCTAAAATTGTATTCAGTGGATTTTTTTTTTTTTTTTTAAATAAATCTAACTATCAATACGATTTTTATAATAACAACGAAATGATTTCGAATGTTTAAAAACAAATTGATTACGGATTTCCAATGAACACACAAATTGTGTTTACGGATTTCCAGTGCACACACAAATTGTGTTCAGTGAACACAAAAATTGTATTCAGTGATATATAGCAATGTGGATTTTTTTTTTTTTTTTTTAAATAAATCTAACTATCAATATAATTTTTTTAAAATGATTTGAATACACCCAAGTATAGTTACGCATTTTCAAAATGGTGTTAAGTGAATAGCATTCAACCCTTTATGTGTTGTGTATCTAAAAACAAATTTATACACAAACTTTAAAAACATGAATGTAATACATAGCTGAAATTATGTTTTGTGAACAGGATTCGACCCTTTCAAGTGTTGTGTATCTAAAAACAAATGTATACACAAACTTTAAAATAGCGCATTTAGTTAAAATGAAGTGAACAAGATTTCACCATTCTAAGTGTGTGTGTGTGTGATTTTTGAAAAATAAATCTAACAGTATATAAAAATAATAATGAAAATTAGAACTCACGGAACGACGTCTTCACTACCCGCTGGTCAAACTTCAAATGAGTGATACACTCTCATTACGCTATTAAAAATTAGATATTATCTATAATGACGTCAGCAGTATGAGGTGTTGCCACCTATAATAAATATACCCCCTCCCCCCACAATACACACAACATGCAGGCCAAAGACTCACCCAAAATACATTCCAAATCGGCTCTATAGCTTATCGCGCTTATCAGTGTAACAGATAGTGACCCAAAGTTCATGTTCGCAAAGCGAGTTAATTGCAATGTTATTGTTTTAAGCAGTTCCCATATTTAAATGAAAAATTTATCAAATTATACAATACATACAAGAGCTGGAAGATCATAGCATTTCAATATTATAGAATACTCACGAATGTTTTTTTTTTTTTTTTTTTTTTCCCCATTTAAAATTATCAAATTTTAATGCAATTTGACAAAAATTGCACAATACTTAGTGTATGACTATCAAATAACAGCTAGGTTTTATTGTTACAACAACGTTTAAGATCATTAAACGAGTATATATATATATTTTTTTTAAAGAAGAATAGTATATAACTTACTGTTTTTAAGGATAGGTGATTGTTAACATTGAATTTAAATGAAAGAGTGACCCTCTGAGACAAGTACAGTACATTGCAATAACATTAAAAAATATGAAAGATATGCAATTAACACCTTAAAAGAAACATGTAATGAGTTTTGATATCTTAATACGAGACATTATTGACATGCACATAGAAATGTCACAATTTTGTGGCTGTAGGTGCTCCATAAGACCCCTCTGCTCTTAATAAATGATCCCATTTGAATGTACATATTTAACAACACACAGAAAATGACAGGACCACAACAAAATTTTACACCTATTACAGAATAACTCCCAACTTCGTAGATTTTTAAGAAACTACAGTCGAATTTTCACCGATTCTTAGAGATTGAAACACAGCATTGTTTATGAATCTTCATACTTTAGAGAATGGAACATAAATTAGCATTTATTTTGAATGAATTCAGAATTTTGACATTGATTATAAATTTATGATTTAAACTCTGTAAAGTGTAAATATCTTTTGTCATGAAACTCACACTGTAGACATTTGATATGATTCGAATAAATCTATTTTTAATTTTTTATATTTTATTTTAAAAAGTGAGATTAGTAAACTTGTTACACTTAAATGCATAGATACATAACTCACAACAATATAACATTTCTTAAATGGAACATGCTAAAAAAAAAAAAAAAATTAGCTAATGAGTATAAATAAGGAATTCAATTTGAAAGATAAAAACCATTTAATGAATCTATTATTAATGAAATACACATTAACCATTATCACTTGTACATTTAAACAAATAAGTTAAAATAATTTCCTTATCGCACTTTCATAGTCCTCTGATTTGAATGACTCGAAAAAATTTCTATCATAGCAGTAAAAGACTTCTTCACCACGCAACAAAACTTTCTTAGCAATGTTATTAATGTCAAGATTTAGAAGTACTTGTTCAGACACTCTGTCAAACATTTGTAATGGAGTGCTGTAAAGACATTCATGGTAACTTAAATCTTCAACTTGACCAACACAGCCAACACATTTGAAAAGTTTTCTTACATGACACATGATGTTGTCATGAATACAAGAGATTAATTGTTCGAATGCAAAATTTTTGTCACAAATAAGTGATGGTAGAAAGGTTATAGTGTTCTTTATTTTTAATATTTGAGCAGGAAGCCACTCTATAAATATACTTTCTCGAAGATGTATACTAATGTTGTTAACACTATTCTGTAAACATGCTATTTGATTTTTATCTAAGGTAATATGACACTGTGTTAGACAAAATTTTGAATCATATAATTGAATTATTTTCTGCAGATGCAATTTTCCGTTGTCATTGAAACAGAACAACTCATTGCGACTGACGAAAGAGGTATCTGCATATAGAATATTGAACGACCACAATTTTTGAGAAAATTCACTCCATGTAGCCGGTGACAGTGTAACACCTTCACGCGTAGGCTGTAATTCATTTCGATCGTTAGAGAGATATTTCCATATATACACTTTTAACTTCCCATGACGAAGTTTCAAATACACATACACATTAGAACCTAAATGCCAACGACGGAGTGCATCTTGCATAAAATCTGAAGAAGTAGATTCAGTCGAAACTGATTCTGCATTGGAAGATAACAGTCCACTATGTGTTAGAGCACAAGAAAGCAGATCATGAGTTGAGTTTTCAACCTCGGTGAGAACTTGTGAATTGACAACGGTAGATGTTTCTGCTGGGGTTTTGGAAGACATAAGATAGGTTTCTAACCAATCCACAGCAAATTTTTGTGAGGGTGAATTAATCACATCTGAGACAATGTCCACAGATTTTGTTTCTTCTAGGGCAGGAACAGTCAACTCCGCACTATTTACACTAGAAATTATTTGCTCGAGTGATGGCATACTTTGAATTTTAGACATTCTTTTTAGATAGTAACATCCAACTACGACATTCACAGTATAAGATTTATTTTTAAAACACTAACATCTTAAAACATTATAATTCTGTCACAGCTATGAGCGAAGCAAACCTATCCACACAACGTCCAAAGTTGAAATGACTTATCAAACAACTTCATAAGTATAATCACGTAACCTAAATCGAGTGTCGTGTGCAAACAGATCACATAAGATATGAAGTGATTAGAACTTATAATTTTTAATGAATCGTACAACATTAGATTGTGGTAAATACAATTGTTATCTACATGAGAAAATTTCTATATTATTTCATTCAGCTTCGAAATCATAGAGTGAAAATATGTACCAAACTTACTTAAAGTTCCGAATTTTAAATCACATTAACATTATATACTTAGAAAAATTTTATATATATTTTTATAACTTTAGGTGATATGTATCACGCGGAATATACAAGAATAACTACCAAAAACACGAAAATAACTAACAGTATGAGGCCTTCACAAGTCGGCATCCAAACTAGAAATGAACGATAAACACACTAATTGCAACAATTAGATGAGAGCTTATCAGTTCTTATCTTATCTAAGATTCCACATAAAATGACGTCATCACTCCAAAGTTCACAAGATGACGTCATTGGTCCAAGGTTCGCAAGATAGCCATTTAGCCTTTTAAAATTAAGAAGTAATTAAAATTTTTTTAATTACTATCGATTTTTAATTGATAGTTAGATTTATTTAAAAAAAAAAAAAAAATCCACTGAATACAATTTTAGCTAATTATTACATTCGTGTTTTTAAAGTTTGTGTATACATTTGTTTTTAGATACACAACACTCAGAATGGTCGAATGGTATTCACTGAACACAATTTGTGTGTTCATCCGTAATCAATTTGTTTTTAAACATTCGAAATTATTTCGTTATTATTATAAAAATCGTATTGATAGTTAGATTTATTTAAAAAAAAAATCCACTGAATACAATTTTAGCTAATTATTACATTCGTGTTTTTAAAGTTTGTGTATACATTTGTTTTAAAAAAAAATCATAATGTTATAATACACAGATTTATATTCACTCCGTAGCATTCTGTTTTAAAACGCACCCTTTATAAAGCGCATCGCTATTCGAATGAACTTTGAAAAATAATCTAACTTCCACTGATAAGGTACACTTCGAAGTTAACTGCCTATAAAGCACGGGTGCTTTGGCACGATGGTAAGACGCGCGGCTTCTAATCAGTTGGGCCCAAGTTCGAATCCAGCTCCTGACCAGTGAAACATTCATTTCTTTTGGGAAAAAAAATGCCGATAGATGGCAGCACTTCATCAAAATTCGCCAGAGGGCGCTTTAACTACATCCCGCTGATAAGATCTTTCACTCTGTCGCTGACCAGCAGAGAGGGAGGACGTGTGCTAAGGAGCTCCAAGGCGCGACACGTCATTTCCAGATTGTTCGATTGCGACATCCCTTGAAACTTCTTCCTCAGGTCAAGGGTCAGTCATCGATTGCGACATCCCTTGAAACCACTTCCTCAGGTCAAGGGTCAGTCAGCGATTGTGACATTCCCTCTCAAGACTCGGAGTGAAACTCACTCCGTATGAGTCATCATGCCTCTTTCGCAATTGCCCTCTTCCGAAAGAGGCATCCGGTGTTGTGCCGCCTCACCAAACTTCCAAAAGAGGGGAGGGGGGCATCCTCCCTCCTGGGGGTCTAAAGACCCTCCAAGGAGGGTCCACTCAAAAGAGGGAAGACACTCCAAAGAGGCATCCTCCCAAAGAGGGTCACTCCTCCTGTGCCGCGCTGTGCCGCCTCCCCGATCCGCCGCAGAACCCCCAATTTATAACTACTGCCAGTTACTTAAAATGTTCTCACACAAGTGTTAGTAGAGCAGTAAAGCAGTATTTTAACGATGGAAATTTTGAAAATAATCGTCTGAATAGTGGGCAGCACATGGCTTTCCCTGCAGATTCAAATTCATATTTTCTTTATTTCTTTAATAATTCATCAGATTGAGTTTAATTGAACCAAATAACACTAAATGTGCATTTTTAATTCAATTTTTACTTTTCCTGCAATACATGGTAATGTATAGGGAAAGTATTGGAATCATGTTGAAAATCGCAACTCGAGTTTTCAACGGATCTACACGTTTCGAGACCTCTAGAATACGAAAAAAACATTTTTAGCGTGACGTCTGTGTGTGTGTCTGTCTGTGCAGATTTTGTATCCACTCTAATTAAAATACTAATTGACCGGATTTCATAAAATTTGGTAGGTAAGTCACTTGTGGGCGAGTCTAGAGCTGATTAGTTTTGGATACGATTCGGGATAAAAGAACCCGCCTTTTTTTGCGAAATGGCCCGCAAAAGCTTGTATCCACTCTAGCAGTAAAACTAATGGGCCGAATTTCACAAAAATTGGTAGATAAGTCACTTGTGGGTCACCCTGGTGCTGATTAGATTTTGGTAGGATTCAGAAAAAAATAATCTGCCTTTTTTGCAAAATGGCCCGCAAAAATCGGCAAAATCTAAAATAAAAACCTACGTATGAACAAATATATCCATTAAATGTTTATTTAATACGTAATGTTTAACGAAGAAAAGAATAAGACCAACCCCATTACACTAGGACTAGCCGTTCTCGAGATATTTTAGTTTTTTTGTATTTTCTCTACTCTACCTTTGAAAATAAGTCCAGTTATCAAATGAGAACGAAAATTGAATTAAAAGTGAATTAAATTTAATTAAAATAAAGAGAACGTCGATATAAGTCTGCAGGGAAAGTCATGTGCTGCCCACATCATATTTTTGTTTTTATTTGGTAATTGGACTTTTTTCCGAAATCCGCGTAACAAAAATGCAGGAAATTTCAAATATCTTGAGAACGGTTAGTCCTAAAGTATAATGGAGTGTGTTATATTCTTTTCCTCTTCAAAAATTGCGTATAAAACAAGAATTTAATTGACACATTTGAGTATACACTATTTAGTCTTTTTTTTTAGATTTTAGCGATTTTGGAGGGTCATTTCGTAAAAAAGACAGGTTGTTCTTTTCTGAATCGTACCGAAGTCTAATCAGCACCAGAAAATCCAACAAATAACTTATTTACCAAATTTTGTGAAATTTGGTCAATTAGTATTTTAGCTAGAGCGGATATATGAAATTTTACGGGCCATTTCGCAAAAAAAAGGCAGGTTCTGTTTTTACGAATCGTGCCAAGAAATAATCAGCACCAGGGTCACGTCCAAGTGACTTACCTACCAAATTTTATGAAATTCGGTCCATTAGTTTTTGAGTTAGAGTGGATGCATACATTCCACAGACAGAATAGAACGTTATAGAGAAACAACAACAGCAAACTGTTCGATTATTGATCAATTTAAAATGTTTGTGTTCTTAAAAGTTGCTTTATGGGATACGTCAAACATTTACGCATATTTTACTTAAACATTGTATTGAACGAAATCTTAGTTGATGTATAATTTTCTTTCGAAACATTTATCGAAAATAAGAAAAACTTTAAAAATTCTAGTAGCAAAATCATTATCTTGTACAAAATTTTATGAGATTCTGGTGTTTCCCATAATTACCCCAGAGACCGCCACACTTTTTTAATAAAATCATTTAAGTAATAGTGACTCTTCCTTGAATACACTTGCAGATGAGCTAATTTTTTCAATTTCAGTTTTTAATTATAGTATGAATTCAATAAGAAAGATTAATCATGCATAAATCATTGAATATGAAACACTTTCCAACTGAAATGCAATTTTATTTAAACATCTCTAAAATGCGATACATTCTGCCTGCGCAGATATACAGTGTGTCCGAAAAAGACCTTTAACACGCCCATAACACACACCCACAACATTTTAAATAATAAAAAATTATATATATATATATAGGGGGTCCGAATTGGTATACCATATATCGAGTGCTTGCTAGAAAGTTTTAAGTCTGTGAGGAATTGCGGGTGGTAAAATATTGTGGGCGTTTGTTGTGGGCGTTAAAGGACTTTTTCGGACACCCTGTATTTTAAATTGTCTTAGAACTACAATAATTTATGATATTTGAAAACTTAAAACTTCATTGAAAAAAAAATGAACTTTATTCAAATGAGGTCATCGAAATATAATCGTCGGGCTCTGTAAAAGCAATGAATATTTTATTCATATCGCTTATTCCAGACTTCAGAGTTAAATAATTTTGCGTAAAAAAATTCAGCAATTCTTATACAACTCATTTTACAATCACTTGTTTACATTCTGCATCCATTAAAATTAGGCTTTCTTGTAGAAATAATCACAGTTTGATGATCATTTAAACTAAAAAATATTGTAATTGTGTTGGCGCTGAATATAGATGCACAGAAAACAAGCAAAAATAAAGCGGTTTTAGGACGGATGCAACACTAATTGAAAGTTTAAAAGAACTTTAAAAATCACGATTTTTACTCAGGGAAAAAAAATGGATGCCATATTTTATTTTGAAGTGGGTTGCGTGAACTCTTCATATTATATGGGTGTGTAATTATTATTTTAATTTTTATTTAAAAAAGTACCGAACATATTTTGATGAAATTTTTTTATGTATTTTATGGAATACTTCGAATATTTCCTAAAATTCTCGAAGCCATTTGGGAATTCTAAAATTGCTTAAAAATGTTTGAAAAATTAGGTCCCATAGCATTCAATGTATTACACTTTTCAACCAGGGTTAAATCCAGAACTAATTGTGTGATATTATTCATTTACATTCCCATATGTCCCACAGACCCACTTAACAACATACTAAAATTTCATTTTGATAAAATCATTTTTACGACAGTTATCGTGCGAACGGATAGACAGACAGACACAATGAACAAAATCATAAACACTTTTCAACTATGTTGGAAAGTGTTAAAAACAGAAATTGATTTTCTAATGAAATGGCTGAAATCTCAATTATGCCACTACAGGGCAGTAAAAATGCATTTTGAAATCCTTATATTCTAATAAAGTCATTTAGAATTGGACGGACTTCTCACAGTAATCTTCTCGGAACACTAAGATTGCTGTGAGGGCACGGTTTGCGTCGTTCTCTCTGTTTTAATTTGCTGCTTCCGTATATTGAGCAACGTTCTTGATATTTTACAACATAAGCATTGGTTGATTTGATGACAATTGGTAATGTAATGTGCATCATAACGGAGTCCCCAGTCGAATGACTTCTACCTCCAATCTGTAAACAATATGTGCATTCTTGACATCATTTGAGCAGAATTTGATGACAATTAAATGAAATCTCATTTTATGTTTAATGTTTTATTTAAATATTTGTGGTAGATAAGAAAAACAGTCCGATTACAAAACTGCCACGCGGCAAGCTCACGGCTAACGATACACGACACCATGAAAGTTAGAGAGATCTCTATCCTTTATGACAAGTGTTGCAATCAGAATGATGGAATCGAAAGTGGGACGTATCACCGGGTAAATACTGCAACTGTGCTAGGTGGGGGTCCATAGATTTTATTCAATTTCGCGCAAAAGTGGTCAGCTTAAAAATCTCCAATGATTAAGTGATTGCATTCATTCAAATCGGTTAATACTTGTTGACAGTTCCGATCGGATTAGACTGCTGTTATTCAGTTTTCCACTGGCATTCACTACGAGCGTATGCAGCATTTGTCATTAGATATCGCGGTTTAGTCGCTTCGATCGGAAACGTTATATTTGTCATCAGATATAACGGTTATTTTTAGATAGTAAACACAGAGATAGATAGAGCGACGGGGATCGAACTCAGGTCTACCATGTGCGATCCCAACGCCATAACCACTGAGCTATCTCGATCTCTTCGGTTGCTTTTTGAAAAAGCTCTACGTTGTCTTCAGTATGCTATCGTTGATTTGTGTCCTAAGGATGCTACAGCTGACGCCCTCACAGTAAAGATCGTCACATGTGTGACAGTGACGTTGGGGTCACGATGATGCCACAATGTGACATCATATTTGGGACTCCTATGCGACGTTACGTATTAGTAACTGTGTAACTTCATTGTGACTATAGTCTGTGACGTTTCCACAATTTAATTAACACGTAACAATGTGACGACATTACAATGGCAATTACAATGTGATGTCACAAACAAGTTAATATGCGACGTCACAAACGACCATGGAAATGACCAAAATGACTTCGCTGTGACCTTAATATGACATTGCCGAGACGTACGGCGACGTCCTGTGACGTCCCAAAGTCACAGTGTGACGTAAATCTTACGTCACTGTGAAAAAAATGCTGATAGGGCGTAGTTTGTCCACCGTACCGCACGTGTAGCTGTCTACTTTTCTACTCTGCAAGTGCGTACGTTACCTCTGGCTACGCCCTGAGCGCGCAATTTTCTTTCTAAATGAATCTTTTAAAAATCCCCGTTCTAAAACTCAGTCGAAGTTTTGTAGTAAAAATAATTAAAAACGTAAAGCACATAATTTTGTTTAACGTAAATGATTTTGCAAAGAAATGCAACCTATCAGGAGACTGATGACTTTCGACTGCGGTAGTTACAGAAAGTCGCCAAAGTTTTCCAGTAAAAAAAAAAGTAAAATAAAGTACGTACTTTTATTCTACGTATCTGATCTTGAAAGCAGAAAATAAACCTTACCAGGAAACTTTTTTAAGATTGTGTTCTAATTGGTGACAATTCCTGTACTCAAATTTCTCTTTATATCTTATACTCATGTAATATCATATATTACAATCATACTCATGTAATAGTATACTTTTCTAATAATTATTGGTAAAATTTACTTTTGGAAAAGTTACAATAAAATGTAAAATAGTAACGCACATTAATGCAGTGTATACAAAACAAAAATAATCTTAACGTTATATTCGAAGTCATATAGTAGACTGACCTCTGTATATATACTACCCGACATAGAAAATGCAAAACCATGAAGCTTTGGCCGTATAACTATGCAAACGGCGAGCCACACGCAGTTGGTCGGTGTATGCAAATGATCTGAAATGTAAGTAGGACACGTGATTAGAGCATGGGATACAAGGGATGGGAATGGCAGATGAGTCAACACTTGTTACTATCTGTTGCTTACGTAAACCTGTTTTTCGCGATGTTTTTCATTTCAGAAGAAACGTGCTGTTGAAGAGATGCCTCGCCGACAACGCCGTAGTCCGTTTTAGCATTTGAACAATTTGAACAAGGCCTACATACGGCTGGGTGGTCGTACCGGCGTATCGTCGCTGAAACACGGGTAGATACGTCCACGGTGCAAAGGATTTGGAGAAGATGGATTGAAGAAAAGCATGTGAATCCTCGCTGTGGTACAGGTTCATCCAGACGTACGTTAGCATGCGTTGATTGATGCATTCGAAGGCATGCGGTGGCGGCTCCACAAACGACGACTGCCAACATTCTGCAGAATTTGCAGGGTACATTGGATGCTCTAATATCAGCGAGAACAGTTTTTTGACGATTGGCCGAAAGCGGCTGTCACTCAAACTGTTCTTTACGAAGACTGCCATTGATGACAAGACTCCGACGTGAGAGACTGTAATGGTGTCAAACCTGAGCCTCTTGAACGACTGAATGGGACAGAGTAGTGTTCAGCGACGCATCTCAGTTCTGTTTGTTGAATGACAGTAGCCGTGTGAGAGTCTGAAGGCGACGTGGAAACAGATCCAATCCTGCTGACTGTTGAACGCCATACTGCTCGACAACACGGCATCATGGTTTGGGGTGCCACCAGCTTCAGTAGTCGGTCACCTCTGGTCCGTATCAGAGGCGCAATGCCTTTATGATGATTTGAGGATGAGGTGCTGCGGCCGGTTGCACTGCCCTACCTTCAGCGGTTTCAAAATGCTGTTTTCTAGCAAGATAACGCGCCACTGCATAAGGCAACCATTAGCAGACAAGCCTTGCAAGGTATCCTGGTGCTTCCCTGGCCTCCGCTGTCTCCAGATCTCTCACCTATCGACATGTATTGGATGTGATTGGCCGTCGTTTGACTGCCCTAACCCCGCCTCAAACAGAGGACAACCCGTGGAGGATGGTTGAAGGCATATGGTCACTAGTAGGTGGAGTAATTTTGGCGAAAAATGGTTTTATTGTAAAAGTATATAAAAGGCTACATTTGTACTAAAATCTGGTTTTATTCGGCCGAGTAGTTTAATGATACTGCACTGTTGTGAAATTGATTTTTGAATATGAAACGCACGACTTGCGTAAAAACAAATACAACGTTGTTCATTGGCTTTATTAGTAAATTATTATTTTTTTTTTCACAATCTGGGTTTGTTTAGTTAAATAGTTTCAGAGAAATTGGTGTTATCTCGATTTGGTGACAGACTGACCAACAGATAAAAGAAATCAGAATAATAAAATTTTTTCTTTTTCGTAATCAGCACCTTCAGAAACGGGATTTTTCGACATTCCAGAATTTTTTCTTTTTGCACGAAAACAATACTTTCCATTAGAAAGTAAAGTAATATAATTAAAAAGTGAATTAAAAAATTTTTGCCCAAGGCTACGCTATTAATATTGTAGTAAAAGTTAATTCAATTCCCAGGAACTGACAGTAGTTAGCCAACGCAGGCGCATATATTTTAATTCCATTTTTGTAAGTGACATGATGGATTTAGCGGTGTTTGTACAGGGCAGCTCAAGTTTTCTTTCATGAGATTTAACTTTTGAAACTGACTTTATTTTGTGTATATTTTTCTTTAGCATAATTCTAATGGAGACATTTTTATTGTGATATGCGAGTACACAGCGTTTACCCAATTCTAATTTTATTTGTTTCATTTATTTAAAATTTACATTTTATACATTCCCTATGAAATACACCTTTTCAACGATAATTGCATTTTTACAAACACTAACAGAATCTTACGCATTTTTATGTGTTTTAATTTTATTCAGTAAGCATAACAGTAACTGATTCAGTAACTGTAGAACAAACACTAAAGGATATGTGAGAGTCAAATAATATACGAGTATTACTCTTGTTTTCTGTATTGCATGTTGCCAGTGATTCTTCTGTCGTGTTTTGAATTGAATTGTTGCTTGAAGGAAACTTCTATTTTTATTATAAATAAATAAAGTTTATTAAATTTTTAATAACCACAATAAAATTAAAAGTTTGTTTTTACTGACACTAAACCACGCCCTTATCACTGTGGAATTTATCTGCCTTCTATCTTAGAAAAAAGCACGTTATAGTAAAATGTATGGTTTGAAAATGACTTAAGATTTTTCTTCCTCGCTTCTCGGTGGATTTATGTTTTTTTTAAATATAAATTATCAATTATAGTAGGAAATTTGATATTTGGGATAACACTATTGAATTTGATATTTGCGATGAAATTTGAAGCATTAACGATACAGAGCAGTATAACACCTTTTCAGTAGCTTTGCAAATAGCCCGGGAAATTTGAGAAGTAAGCATAAAGCCGGGAATTCGAGGTAATAAACCGGGATTTTCGAAATATTGGAAATTTTGATGAGAAAAAATTAATTTATGCGTTTCTTATATATTGCGGCTAATCCGGTACCTTACTCAGTTTAAACATTAAGATAGATCATTATTTAGATAAATTTACTAAATATTTGTTTTAGTTTAAATGTACTATTATATATATATAAGACTATTGAAAGAACATTTAAAAATATTTGAAATTACAAAAATTTTGTTGAAAATGTGCAAATTATATTAGTCAGTCACAAAATTACTAAATTGCTATTGGAACTAATTAGATTTTTTATTATCGTTCAATATTAAATGAATATGAATGCATAAATCACGCAGTAATAAGTATTTAATCGTTCGGTGCATTTTTACTTTTAAAATATCGAGAAATTAAATTTCAATTTGTTTGTGGAATTAATTTCCATTTTTACCTATATACGTATGATAAGGAAGTCACATAATTTAAATATTTTTTTTGGATTTAACAAATCTTTCGCAAATTTCCATGTTAAAGTTATTCACAATCCTGAGTGTAAAAAATGAATGTTAGTTTTGGGCCATACACATTTTCTTCTTAAACAATGCAAAACGCAATGGCTAAAAATTCCCACTTTTTGGAAAATTTCAAATTTTTTCAAATTTTACAATTTTTTTTTGTCCGTGAGTGATTGCTGTCTGGGGAAATATGGCCCTTCTGACGTCGGGGATGATCCGGGATCCTGCCGGATCGGAGAGAGACAACGACGTATCCTGTGGGGATCGACCCGAGGCCATGCCGGGTCCGATTCCGTGCCTGTCGGAGCGCTGAGGGAGAACCAAATGATGCTGTGTGCCCAGAATAGACCCATGTCTAGCGCAGCCTAGGCAGGAGCTGGGCCGACTCTTTCTTCTTTCTTCACGAAAAAACGGGAAATAACCCCGTTTGGGTACTCTGCTGATGTCCTTAAATTTTTGGTTTTTCGCGGCCGGATCGGATGATTTCATGATTTCAATGTGGTTTGAGGTAAGCCCTTTCTGTTCGCGTTCCGAACCCTGAGGTTCGTTCCCCGGCAATCTCAGACTGTAATTTTACCACCCGATGAAGACTCAGGAACTGTGAGCATAACTTCTTGGCAACTCTTTTGCCGGCTCGCACTTTTAATTAGATGATTTCCATAGTTATTTAAAGAGCAGAATTTGATTATCTACAAAGATTAATAATCGAAATTCAGAAATTCTATTTTGATTCTTCGAGTGCTCGCCCCTGTGTTTTTGGCCATACCACATAATTATATATATTATTATTATTGACGATTTGCCACATTTTTATTACATTGAATTTTAATACTAATTTAAGCTTATGGAAAGCTTGTGGCATTGGTTTTAATATGGCCCTTGTGCGCCTGTGTCCAGTGGTGTTGCTTGCCGATCAGGATTCAGCTTAAGTTGATTTATTAACTCCATGATTTAGCGTTTATAATAAATAATGTTTTTCTTTTAACTTCACAAATTTTGGCGTGTTTATTTGCTTTATTGATTTGCTTTTATTTAATATTTTGGCTGAAGAAGATGATGCTCTTTAAAGGTAAAGGTTTGTTATTTTAAATACTTTCGTTCTTCTGTCGTTTCGGGAAGGTCATCTTGGAGATTTGCTTCTCTGGACAGGAGGGTGAATCGAGGTGGGTTATTTGCGTCCTATTCGATCACGGGTTTGTTATGGTGTTGGTGCTTGTGTGTGTTCTAAATTTAAAAGGCACAGTCCCGCCGTAACATAGGCGGTTTTCTGTTGAATACTCAACTTGCCGGCACTGCCCTTTTGACTGATACCATTTTTACTTTCCCTGCAATACATGGTAATGTATAGGGAAATATTGGAATCATACCGAAAATCACAACTTGAGTTTTCGACGGATCTACACGTTTCGAGACCTCTAGAATACGAAAAAACCATTTTCAGCGTGACGTCTGTGTGTGTGTCTGTCTGTGTGTCTGTCTGTCTGTCTGTCTGTGCAGATTTTGTATCCACTGTAACTAAAAAACTAATGGACCGAAATTCACAAAATTTGGTAGGTAAGTCACTTGCGGGCGAGTCTGGTGCTGATTAGTTTTGGGTAAGATTCGGGATAAAAGAACCCGCCTATTTTTGCGAAATGGCCCGCAAAAGCTTGTATCCACTCTAACTGAAAAACTAATGGATCGAATTTCACAAAATTCGGTAGATGAGTCACGTATAGGCCACCCTGGTGCTGATTAGATTTTGGTACGATTCAGAAAAAAATAACCTGCCTTTTTTTGCAAAATGGCCCGCAAAAATTGCCAAAACCTAAAATAAAAAACTGGGTATACTCAAATATATCCATTAAATGCTGATTTAATACGTCATTTTTAACGACGAAAAGAATAAGACCAACCCCATTACACTAGGACTAGCCGTTCTCGAGATATTTTAGTTTTTCGTACTTTCCCTACGCCACCTTTGAAAATAAGTCCGGTTATCGAATGAGAACGAAAATTGAATTAAAAGTGAAATAAATTTAATTAAAATAAAGAGAAGGTTAATATAAGTCTGCAGGGAAAGTCATGTGCTGCTCACATCTGATTTTTACTTTCCCTGCAATACATGGTAATGTATAGGGAAAGTATTGGAATCATGCCGAAAATCACAACTCGAGTTTTCGACGGATCTACACGTTTTGAGACCTCTAGAATACGAAAAAACTATTTTTAGCGTGACGTCTGTGTGTGTGTCTGTCTGTCTGTGCAGATTTTGTATCCACTCTAACTAAAAAACTAATGGTCCGAATTTCACAAAATTTGGTAGGTAAGTCACTTGTGAGCGAGTCTGGTGCTGATTAGTTTTGGGTACGATTTGGAATAAAAGAACCCGCCTTTTTTTGCGAAATGGCCCGCAAAAGCTTGTATCCACTCTAACTGAAAAACTACTGGACCGAATTTCACAAAATTCGGTAGATTAGTCACTTGTGGGTTACTCTGGTGCTGATTAGATTTTGGTACGATTCGGAAAAAAAATAACCTGCCTTTTTTTGCAAAATGGCCCGCAAAAATCGTCAAAATCTAAACTAAAGAACTAGGTATACTCAAATATATCCATTAAATGCTCGTTTAATACGTAATTTTTAACGACGAAAATAATAAGACCAACCCCATTACACTAGGACTAGCCGTTCTCGATATATTTTAGTTTCCGTATTTTCTCTACGCCACCTTTAAAAATAAGTCCGGTTACCGAATGAGAACGAAAATTGAATTAAAAGTGAAATAAATTTAATTAAAATAAAGGTAACTTTAATATAAGTCTGCAGGGAAAGTCATGTGTTGCCCACATCAGATTTTTACTTTCCCTGCAATACATGGTAATGTATAGGGAAAGTATTGGAATCATGTCGAAAATCGCAACTCCAGTTTTCGACGGATCTACACGTTTCGAGACCTCTAGAATACGAAAAAACTATTTTTAGCGTGACGTCTGTGTGTGTGTGTCTGTCTGTGCAGATTTTGTATCCACTCTAACAAAAAAATTAATTGACCGAGTTTCATAAAATTTGGTAGGTAAGTCACTTGTGCACGAATCTGGTGCTGATTAGTTTTGGGTATGACTCGGGTTAAAAGAACCCGCCTTTTTTTGCGAAATAGCCCGCAAAAGCTTGTATCCACTCTAACTGAAAAACTAATGGACTGAATTTCACAAAATTTGGTAGATAAGTCGCTTGTAGGCCACCCTGGTGCTGATTAGATTTTGGTATAATTCGAAAAAAAATAACCTGCCTTTTTTTGCAAAATGGCCCGCAAAAATCATCAAAATCTAAACTTAAGAACTACGTATGCTCAAATATAGCCATTAAATGCTTGTTTAATACGTAATTTTTAGCGAAGAAAAGAATAAGACCAACCCCATTACACTAGGACTAGCCGTTCTCGAGATACTTTAGTTTTTCGTATTTTTCCTACACCATTTTTGAAAATAAGTCCAGTTTTCAAATGAGAACGAAAATTGAATTAAAAATTAATTAAATTTAATTTAAATAAATAGAACGTGAATATAAGTCTGCAGGGAAAGTCATGTGCTGCCCACATCAGATTTTTTATGATGTTGGACTAAACTTATGAGAGAGAGAGAAAAAAAAACCCTACTAAGCTGCTTTGCTGTTCGGCTAATGAGTTGCTCCATCGTCCAACTGGTTACGGGCTAGCATTGCTCACTGTACTTTATGCTAGCCTCCAACGTTTTGAGGAGTGCTAGATGCTAAAATTACTTGAAAAATTGCTATAAATATTGGATGTGGGGATACCGGGATTTTTACCCAGTCGCCCTGAAAATATTTTCGTTTTGGAGCTTGGACTTTTAAAGATGCATGTTGATGTACATATCTGATGGTAATGGGTGCAGTTGCCGGAAATTTCACATGTTAAATATAGTTTTTCAGGGCGATAATAAAATACAAAACCGCATGTGCTTTGCGATAATTACAACTTCTTTTACAAATTTTGCATTATCAATCAGTTAAAACATTAAAATAGAGAAAAACAGTTTTAAAGTTTTTCACTGATAGTAAGGATGGTTGGTTTAAACCATGGTCCTTTTTGTGTTTAACACTTTTTTTACGTGAAGCAAGGTTTAAAACATGGTTTTTTTGTTTAAAAAAATACGCAAGCAAAAACAAAATTTCAGTGCTAAAGATATCTTATTAAATAATTTTATAATGTAATCCACATCCAGTGCCCTGCGCTTAATACCATGCATACCAACGTAACTATAAAGTGTCATTGAATTTAATAACCAATAAACTACCGAGCTGTATTTAAATATTAAGCGATATGTTCAATAGAGAGCGCAATTAATTCAGCTATTACAATTCCTTCTCATCCTTAAACCACACAACACGAGGAAGAAACAAAGAATCCGGGATTTAGCTTAGGCATCTGGCAATCTCGTCGATTCTCGCGGGATCGTGAACCATTAGCTCCATCTGGCGGACAATTTGTTCATTTTCGCGTGCCAAACATTCCTTGGACTAATGACAAAGCTCATTGTCCAAGTGATTTGTGGGAACAAGTCTCGCATTTTCTTTGTACTTGGATGGCTTGGTTCTTTTCAACTTGTAATCGTTAGAGGTATAATGGGGATGCAGATGTTTCCGACACGAACATTATAGGGAATAGATTTTATTCGGGAAAATAGTATATTGAGATGGATTTAATTCATAAGAGAGTGCTAAACGTCTTATTAGTTTCGGTATTCCGAGTTTAATTTGATATAATACCTTCTAAATGCAAATGCGAAATATTTATTATAACCGCTAAGAGGAAGTGCTTATTCCAAAATTATTTTCAGTTTATTTTAAAAATCTGTAGTAGCTTCGGTGTCGGGGCCTGAAATATATAAATATATATATATACTGAAAATATATAAATATATAAATGAAATATATAAATATATAAATGTATATATATATTAGAAAAATGTAATAATAAAAATAATTAATTCAAGTAAACGTGAAATATTAACATCACCATAGAAGCAAAACCATGGCCATAATGCCGATAATAGAAAAGAACAGCACCGGCTCAAATTCGAAGATTAATCAGAATTAAATTCAACTTCAGGTCTGAGTATTTAATTCTAATTGACCCAAACAAATGCCTGTTTCAGATTGAGCAATAGTACATTACTATAAATGCTCAAACTCAGACTACAGGCACCAAAAGATGAAATTGAATGAAGATAAGAAACATTATATATATATATATATATATATATATATATAGCATAGTAAACATATAAATATAAAATTATTTCACAGTTATCCAATTTTTCTTCAGAAGTTGGCGCAATGCAGCACATTCTCCTAAAGTAACATACAAGATTCGCATTGTGTTGTTTGAAAACATCTTATTTGATGGCACCAGCTATTTTCAACAGGTTAAGGGTATTCCAATGGGAGGGGGATGTTCATCCCTGCTCGCCGATCTATACTTGTGTAAATCTGAAAATGGCACTCATATATTACATGAAATGCCATATTTTCGTTTCGTTGACGATGTCCTTATTGGGCAATATAAGAATACACCCCAATTTGATTTTACTTTTTATCCAAAAGAACTGGAATTGATTGAGAATATAAGTAAGGAGGAAGATAGTGTTGATTTTCTAGATATCACACTAAAACATGACAGTAGATATGGTACTTATACCGTCTTATATGACAAGAGAAACAATTTCAATATAAAAATCATTCGCATTATTGATTGGAGGTCCAATTTGACCAAAAACATTTTCAGAAATGTCGTCATTGGTCACCTCAAAAGAAATCAACGCATTAATACTTTCAAGTCTGATTGCATCATGCATAATAGGAATATTATGAAGGAGGCAATAAAACGGAATTATCCAATTGGCTTCCTGACATGTTATTATAATTTCCTATTTAATACAAAAAAGGGAGAAAATGCTTACTTAAAGGATATGGCAGAGGTATAGAACGATGAAAGTGAAAATAACGAATTGCGCATGCGTGGAATGCTGTTATATATGATGCACTCCATCTTAACCGACAGGGGCATTTGCTGCATTTCCATTCTTTCCCTTGCGATCCTGGTTGATTCCTATTTGTTTTCTTTGCCCTTTTTCGAGTGTTTTTGATTTGACACATTTACGGAAGTATGGCTACTGCATGGCATTGGTACCGTGAGTGTTGCCCGGGCATAAAAGCAGTCTTTTAAACGGTAAAGAGGGGTCGCCATCTCCCTCTACCATTTTATGCCTTGCATTTGGTCATTTCCCCTCTTTTTCATATGAATCTTATATATATATATATATATATATATACATATACTTGAACGAATTACTCGGCGTTGCTCGAGTCTCATATAAGCTGCTGCCACTTGAATAATACTACTCAGTTTCTAAAAGTGTAGATAAATGTATATTGGAGATTTGTTAGGCGTCAAGATACAAAACTGTTACCCAAAGTATTTTTTTTCTTGAATGGAATGAACTAGATCCGCAAGAATGATTTTAACAAATTTATCGCATAATATTACATATAAAAGTGAACATATTTCACAATAGTTATTACTTTTTTTAATTTTATGTAATTATTTTGATAAATTTAATAGAAAACCATGCAGTATCTTGAGTAGGGTGTCGTACTAACGATCTAAAGCTTATCATTCAATTTCTAATGAAAAATTGATTAAGAAATGATTATTTATGTAACACTATTCAAAGTTATAACTTAATGATTTTTTGATAATTTCATTCGAAAGTTTGTAGATTTTTTAAAAATTTGATTGAGTTTGAAATCAATAGCGTATTCACCGATTGTACAAGTAATATTTGGAACCAACTTTTGTTCAAAACGCTCCATTCGTTCGTGCGGTAACACAACCACATACTCACGGACGCAGACATCACTTCTAAAACGTTCGAGTGGAGTTCAGGGATGCTTGAAACGTGCTCTTCCGTCGAAAACCCGAATTCAAATTTTCAACCCCGTAACAATACCTTCCCTATATATTAAACTACGTATATAAGGAAAGTAAAAATGATATTACATTTAGAGGAATTAAATTAATCGTGAGTATGCAGCAGACGATTTCATTTCAAGTTGTCCTATTGGAATTATAAAGAAATTGTTATAGAATTAATTTAATAAATAAACGGTATTATATTTTTGAAATTGTTATATTAGCAACGGTAATGAGATTATAGTAATATATTGGAAAAAGAGTTTTTAAATTCATATATTTCCGAATGTGTTTAAATGATTCTTGCAATTATTGCAATGATAAAAATTGGTATGTGAATACCTTTTTAACACTTTACAACAAAGTTGAAAAGTGTTTATGACTTTTTAACACTTTACAACAAAGTTGAAAAGTGTTTATGACTTTGTTCATTCTGTCTGTCTGTCCGTTAGCACGATAACTGCCGTAAAAATGACTTTATCAAAATGAAATTTTAGTATGTTGTTCAGACGGTCTGTGGGACCTATGGGAATATAAATAAATAATATCACCCAATTAGTTTTTTATTGAACCCGGGATGAAAAAATGAAATACATTGAACCCTATGGGACCTAATTTTTCAAACATTTTTTAAGCAAATTTAAAATTCACAAATTGCTTCGAAATTTTAAGGAAATATTCACATTATCCCATAAAATATATAAAAAAAAATTCAGTAAAATATATTAAGTAGTTTTTTAATTAAAAATTATTTAATATAGGGAAAAAACAAATTCAAATAAATTCTGACTTTTGGAATATCCTCCAGAAAGAAAAAAGGGATATATTACATAATAAATATCTTTCCAAGACTTCAATCATTTTGTATATGAGAGAGGCTTCACATTTAAAAATAAATTTGGTAGATAACAATTTTTCAAATTTTTTTTTATTTTATATAACTCTTCATGATATACTTATTTGATGGCATTTTTAATGCACTTTCCTACGTCCTAGAGAGTTAAAATTTGGTACACAGCTTAAATTTGTTGAACATTTTATTTTACAAAAATTTGGTGGATCTTTAAATATAGATCATACATTTTTTTCGAAATGGCCTGCAAATAATCCCCGTTCACTTTTATAAATCATTGTTGTAATATTGATAAAAATTCTGATGTGGGCAGCACATGTCTTTCCCTCCAGACTCATATTCACGTTCTTTTTATTTCTTTAATAATAATTTGAGTTTATCTGCACAAAATAACAGCCATTAGAATTTTAAATGACATTGAATTTGCACGTTAAACTTAAATTTGGTTCTCATTTGATAGCTGGACTTATTGCCAAAGGTGGCGTAGCGAAAACGCGAAAAAACTAGAATATCTCAAGTACGGCTAGTCCTAGAGTAATGGGGTTAGTCTTATTCTTTTTGTTGTTAAAAATCACGTATAAAATAGGAATTTAATTGATATAATTGAGCACACGTAGTCTTCTATTTTTATATTTAACGATTTTTGCGGGCCATTTCGCAAAAATAGCCCGTTCCTTCTTCCCGAATGGTACTAGAATAACCTGCAAATGATTTATATACCAAATTTTGTTAAATTTGGTATATAAATCACTTGTAGGTTATTGAAATATTATACACCAAATTTTGTTAAATTTGTTCCATTAGTTTTTAGCTAGAGTGGATAAAGGCAATTTCTGCCGGCCATTTCGTAAAGAAAGCAGATTCTTTTATTACGAATCGTACTATAATCTAATGAACATCAGGATTTCCCACAAAAAACATACCTACCAAATTTTATGAAATTCGCTCTATTAGTTTTTCAATAGAGTGGATGTAATATCCTTACAGACACACAGAAACATACACAGATACACCCTTACACATACAGAGGTCTTCCTAAAAATAGTTTTTTCGTGTTCTAAACGTCCCAAAACGTGTAGATCCTTCGAAAATTCGAGTTCCGATCTTCGGCACGATTCCAATACTTAGAATGCATACACACACACACACATATATTTTCTGTGTATCTGTGTATTATCTGTGTATCTAAATTCCGTGCCTATGCAATTACAATAGTTGTGATTTTAAATGATCCCTAAACTTTTATTATTTCTTCAACGAAGCCTAATTTTCACTTATGAAGAATGAAAATATCTCAAGGGATTACAAGGTGATTTAGATAAGAATTGCTGAATTTTTTTCACACAAAATTATTTAGCTCTGGAGTCTGGAAAAAAAGTTATATGAATGAAATATTCATTGATTTTGCATAGAGAATCAGATGATTTATATTTCGATACTGTTTTAAAGATTTACGTTTAATAAATTACTGTAGCACTGTGATAATGTAAAAGATATCACCACTGAATGTATCACATTTTAGAAATTTTTAAATGAAATTGCATTTCAGTTGGAAAGTGTTTCATAATCAATGCTTATGCATGATTGATCTTTCTTGTTTAACACTTTACAACTAAGTTGAAAAGTGTTTATGATTTTGTTCATTCTGTCTGTCTGTCTGTCCGTTAGCACGATAACTGCCGTAAAAATAACTTAATCAAAATGAAATATTAGTATGTTGTTTAGACGGTTTGTAGGACCTATGGGGATATAAATGAATAATACCACCCAATTAGTTTTGGACTTAACCCGGGTTGAAAAAATGAAATACATTCAACCCTATGGGACCTCATTTTTTCAAACATTTTTTAAGCGGATTTAAAATTCACAAATTGCTTCGAAAATTTTAGGAAATATTCACATTATTCCATAAAATATATAACAAAAATCTCAGCAAAATATATTCAGTAGTTTTTTAAATAAAAATTAAAATAATAATTACACCTCTTATATGAAGCGATCACGTGACTATATGAAAAGATCACGTGACCCACTTCAAAATGAAATATGGCATCCATCTTGTTATTACAATATATTTGAGTTTAAATGCTCATCCAAATTTGATTATTTCTAGAACGAAGCCTATTTTTCACCTATGTAAATTGTAAACAGCAAAATATGTAGAATGAGTTGTATAAGAATTGCTGTATTTCTTTAACGCAAAATTATTTAGCTCATGGAGCCTGCATAGCTGACATGAATGAAATATTCATTGATTTTATAGAGAGAAGGACGATTTTTTTCGATGAAGTTTTAAGTACTTGTAGCATTAGTAAGTAGTTTAATTACTTTTAGCTCCATGGTCTTAAGTTTTTAAATAAAATAAATTATTTTAGTACTGTGATGAATGAAATGAATGGGAAACTGTTTATGAATGAAATACTGCTTCTATAGAGACAGACGTGTTATTTTTTCTATGACTTCATTTGAATGAATTTCAGTTGTTTTCGATGAAGTTTTCAAATATAATAAATTATTGTAGTATTTTGATACTTTTAAAAATATTTCCGAGGAATATATCGCATTTTAGAGATGTTTAAACCAGCCGATTTATATTTCAATGCCGTCATTTGAATGAAGTTCATTTTTTACGATGAAGTTAAGTTTTCAAATATAATAAATTAATGCAGTATTGTGATAATTTTAAAAATATTACCGAGGAATGTATCGCATTTTAGAGATGTTTAAATAAAATTGCATTGAATTTGGAAAGTGTTTCATAATCAATGCTTTATGCATGGTTGATCTTTTTTGTTCTAACTTTTTAGAGTACTTATCTTGAGTATGTTTGCTGAACTGCATATTTTTGTATATTAGTTTAAGAACGGGACCGGGATGTTCTATGTTTCAGATTTGTATACTTAGACACTTTTGTTTCGCGAGAACAGAGATTCTTAAACTTTATAAATTTTACTGGGAAATTAAATTAAATATTTTAATGGGATTTTTTTGAAAACCAATATGCATGCGTTTGAATTTCAACATATTTTAAATCACGAACAACACCGGGTATAGCTGCTAGTATATTTACAAAAGGATATGTAGTTTCTCTGGATGTAGGATCAAAACATTCTAAATGCAATAAATTGTTTTCGGTATAAATGTGAGTCAATTTCAGCAAATTTGTTTAATTTGGTTATATAAAGATGTCAATGACGAAAATAAGTTTTTAAATAATGTAGTTCGTGTAAATGTAATTTAGAAATATGATTAGTGTAATATTGGAAAAGGAAGGATGAAATATAATGGAAAATAATAAAATGCAAATTTTTTTCCAAGATATGTGTTTTGTATTGCAATGCTTAAAATATAAGCATTTTTACATTAGTAAAATATTTGTGCGAAAAAAATAAAAATAAAAACTTTTAATCAGTACAATCAATTACTTTACATCCAATTCAGTTTGTAACACAATTATAGGAAAATGAGAAAAAGCCATTAATAATTACTTTTTTGTTCTCTACACAATTAAGAAAGAAATAGTGAATTACGCCCTTAGGAGACAAAGTGACACATATTAAAGAATCAACATTTTTTTTTATCATTAAATGATTGATTTCAGATCCTGAAAATGTTTTCGATGAGTAAAAAATCTTATTTGTCTTACTTTTGATTTGGGTTATGAAAAATAAACGAATAGAAGTTGCACAACAAAAAATTCTGATAAAAATATGCATGAGCACATTTAATGATTGATAAGGCTTGTTTGATTTTCTTTTCTTGTTCCAGGTAATTTTTTACTGCAAATTTCGAACGTTGGAATGCATAATAAGCAGGATGTAGGTAAGCAAGTGGGGAGAGAAATTACTTTTATAGGCAGAGTCGATTTTTTGATTTTTAAAGCATGCATCAAAACAAAAAAAAAACATTTATCTGAAAGCATTTTGTTGATTTTCGCTGTTTCTCCTAAAGGAAAATGTTATCACGCCAAACTCACTTTGCTTCTAAATCTTTGATACAGATCTTTTTTTTTTACATCTTTTAACGAAGGTTGCCAGTATATCATTTATGTTAGCATGTTATTTGTGTTTTTCTAGTGCCACTAACAGACGGTTTTGATTTATGGTACACGAAATATGGTCAGCAAGCATTTTAAACATCTGTAAGTTTTTGAGAACAAACAGAAAATCAATTTCTCAAGGACTTTAAATTTGGAATGTAGTTGATGTTCTGAATAATCTCTGTATGATGCGGTATTATATAATATGATGTTCTGTATAATGTAGCATTTTATTTAAGACTAGCTGCCTTTACCAGCCTGCTCGCTACCCTTGAAAATTCTGACCGTAGCAAACTCTCTGGCGCGACCTACCAGAAAGGTGTAAGATAAATGTTTGGACGGTCAGGAAGTGCCACCCAATTTAGACCGAAACCCAGTGGGGGAGGCATCCACAGGGACCGTACCCTCCTTCCCCTACCACCAACCTCTCGGAAAGACTTACGGTCCTACATGTTTAACGTGATCGTACTCCGTGTGAACACGGCAGCAGTTTTGGCAGTGGCGGGAATCGAATCCGGGCCTACCGAGTGGAATTTCCGCACGCTAACCACTGGGCTATAGCGCCCTCCGCGACAATCTCCATAACTTTCTTTTTATTCACCCAATTCAGACCGGAACCCAGTGGGAGAGGCATCCACAGGGACCGTGCCCTCCTTCCCCTACCACCAACCTCTCGGAAGGACTTACTGACCCATATGTTTAACGTGATCGTACTCCACGTCAGTGGCGGGAATCGAACCCGGGCCTACCGAGTGCAATTCTCGTGCGCTAACTTCCCGCGCGCTAATTTAAATTTATAATTAAGCTCTTAATTCCATCATCCTCGCTCCATCGTTCCATCATTTAAAATATCCATAAAATTAAAATATCCATTTAAAATATCTATAAATAAAAATATCCATTTAAAATATCCATAAATTCAAATATCCATTTAAAAAATCCATATCGTTCTGATACGTTTAATGAATGAGATCTTTTTCTGATACTTTTTCTGATACGTTTAATTAATCCATATCGTTCTGAAACGTTTAATAATGAGATACGTTTAATGAATGAGTTTCTCATATATGAAATCAGTTTCTCATATATGAAATTGATAAGTATTACTTTCCTTATATACATAATGTATAAGGAAAGTATTGTGACGGGGTCGAAAATTCGAATTCGAGATTTCGACGGGAGAGAACGTTACAAGCATCCCTGATCGCGAATCAAACATTTTTGAGGTGATGTCTATGTGTGTGAAAGTATGTGTGTGTGTGTGTTTGTGTGTGTGAAAGTATGTGTGTGAAAGTATGTGTGTGTGTATGAAAGTGTGTTTGTGTGTGTGTGTTTGTGTGTGTGTATGTGTGTGTGTGTCAGTGAGTCTCTGGAGACGATATCTCACGAACAAATGGAGCGATTGGTACACAAATTACATTCCGTGAATGCTGGAAGCCTATTGTTTTAAAGGTAATCGAATGTTCAGAACCGAAAAAAAAAGAAAAGGTAATCGAATTTTTAAAGGTAATCGAATGTTAATATATTTTGTTTAATTTATGGGCTTTTTTGATAAATATATTTAAAAATTGTGCAATATCTCGAGAACGGTTCATGCTAGCGTTCTAAAGTTTTTGTCAATCGTTTTCTAATGAAAAATTACATAAGAAATGTCTATTTGTGTAACTTTATTAGAGGTTTTGATTTTTTGACGATTTTTACAAAATTTCACTCGAAAATTTAGGGGAGTTCTGAACATTCGATTGAGTATAAAAACAATGGGCTTCCAGTGTTTACGGATTGTGATTTTCGTACCAAATTTCGTTCGAATCGATCCATTCGTTCGTCAGTTATCGTCTCCACAGACTCACTGACACACACACAGACATCATTTCAAAAATGTTTGCTTCGTGATCAGGGATGCTTGAAACGTGCTCTCCCGTCGAAACCTCGAATTCGAATTTTCGACCCCTTCACAATATCTTTCTTATAGATTATTTTATATAAGGAAAGTAAAAACATGCTTTGCAATAAGATAGATACGTTAAATGTGTTGTAAGGGAGCTCGTTATGGAGAAAGGAAGTGTACAATTTCAGTTTTCTAACATTTGCTAGTTTAGCTAGTTTAGAGTCAGTTTAGGGGCTAGTTTAGTGTGTATTGAGCTGCACAGAAGAATATTAAAAGACGAGCTTGCGTTTCATAGAAATAATTGGAAGAACAATTATAATTTACGATCAGAAGTTACTAATAATTGTTTAATACGCAAATAATTTTAATCGTACTTAATGGGATAGCAATTACAAGTAATTGACATAACATTTTGTTATAATTACATTTTAATTGCATTAATTTATTACATTTTAATTTATTAGTACCCCATTCTGTTGCAGATTAGGAGAACAATTTAGACACAATTGCTTATACATCGATGAAAATATTTTAGTATGCTAAATCACTAAAAGGAATTTAAATCCGATGTAATTTCATCAGACTTATTTAATAGGAGACACATTTTAAATATTTCCCACCATTGAAATTAAATCAGAGTGCTATGATCTTTATATTCGGGGCATATATAGTTAATTTAAATTTTTAAAAGATATAAAAAGAACATTTCTAAATTAAAATAAATGTTATAGAGAGGTATGAAAACGGATTAAAATGCCATTTTTACTTTCCCTGCAGTACAAGGTAATATATAGGGAAAGTATTGGAATCATGTCGAAAATCGCAACTCGAGTTTTCGACGGATCTACACGTTTCAAGGCCTCTAGAATACGAAAAAACCATTTTTAGCGTGACGTCTGTGTGTCTGTCTGTGAGTGCAGATAGTGTATCCACTCTAACTAAAAGACTAATACACCGAATTTCACAAAATTCTGTAGGTAAGTCACTTGTGGGCGAGTCTGGTGCTGATTAGTTTTGGGTTCGATTCGGGTTAAAATAACCCGCCTTTTCATGCGAAATGGCCCGCAAAAGCTTGTATCCACTCTAACTGAAAAACTACTAGGCCGAATTTTACAAAATTAGGTAGATGGGTCACTTGTGGGTTACCCGGGTGCTGATTAGATTTTGATACGATTTGGAAAAAAATAGCCTGCCTTTTTTGCAAAATGGTTCGCAAAAATCGTCAAAATCTAAACTAAAGAACTAGGTATACTCATATATATCCATTAAATGCTTGTTTAATACATAATTTTTAACGAAGAAAAGAATAAGACCAACCTCATTATACTAGGACTAGCCGTTCTCGAGATATATTAGTTTTTTTCGTATTTTCTCCACGCCACCTTTGAAAGTAAGTCCAGCTATCAAATGAGAACGCAAATTGAATTAAGAGTGAATTAAATTTAATTGAAATAAAGAGAACGTGGATCTAAGTCTGCAGGGAAAGTCATGTGCTGCCCACATCAGATTTTTACTTTCTCGACGATACATGGTAATGTATAGGGAAAGTATTGGAATCGTGTCGAAAATCGCAACTCGAGTTTTCGACGAATCTAGACGTTTCGAGCACTCTAGAATCTAAAAACACTATTTTTACTTTACTTATATACAATAATGTATGAGGTAAGTATTGTGACAGAGTCAAAAACTCGAATTCGAGTTTTCGACGGGAGAGCACGTTTCAAGCACCAATGATCACGAATCGAACATTTTTGAGATGATGTCTCTTTCTCTGTGAGAAAGTATGTGTGTGTGTGTGTATGTGTGTGTGTGTCAGTGAGTCTGTGGAGACGATATCTCACGAACGAATGGAGCGATTCGAATGAAATTTGGTACAAAAATTACAATCTATGAATATTGGAAGCCTATTGTTTTTAAACACAATCGAATGTTTAGAAACCCCCTAAATTTCCGAGTGACATTTTGAAAAAAAATCATCAAAAATCATAACCTTTAATAAAGTTACTCAAATAGACATTTCTTATGTAATTTTTTCTTCGAAAAATATTGACATAAACTTTAGAACGCTAGCATGAACCGTTCCCGAGATATTGCTCATTTTTCAAATAAATTTATCAAAAAATCTCATAAATTAAAAAAAATATTAACTGTTGACAAACATGTTTACTTTTCATATGTAATATCATGCCATAAATTTGATGACATCATTTTCATGCATTTAGCTTGTTCTATTCATGAGAAAAGATACTTTGAGTGATACTTGAAAGATAGTTGAAAATATACGCCAATAGTCATTTATCTGCCTGCTATAAGAATAACTTATTTCTCCGTCCATAACGCTTGGCGAGATTTTGGCGATGAATTTAGCGGAATATCGACAACTTGGCGACTTTTTAAATGTTGCCAAATTAACGAAAATCTCACCAAATGGATAAAAATGACGCTAAATCAATGCAATGACCACTCATTGACGAAAATTCAATATCTTGGAAAGAATATAAGTATCTAATATGAGAATAACCTATTTTTACTTTCCCTGCAATACATGGTAATGTATAGGGAAAGTATTGGAATCATGTCGAAAATCGCAACTCGAGTTTTCGACGGATCTACACGTTTCAAGACCTCTAGAATACGAAAAAACCATTTTTAGCGTGACGTCTGTGTGTGTGTCTGTCTGTCTGTGTGTTTGTCTGTCTGTGCAGATTTTGTATCCACTCTAACTAAAAAACTAATGGACCGAATTTCACAAAATTTGGTAGGTAAGTCACTTGTGAGCGAGTCTAGTGCTGATTATTTTTGGGTACGATTTGGAATAAAAGAACCCGCTTTTTTTGCGAAATGGCCCGCAAAAGCTTGTATCTACTCTAACTGAAAAACTAGTAGACCAAATTTCACAAAATTCGGTAGATTAGTCACTTGTGGGTTACCCTGGTGCTGATTAGATTTTGGTACGAATTGGAAAAAAATAACCTGCCTTTTTTTGCAAAATGGCCCGCAAAAATCGTCAAAATCTAAACTAAAGAACTAGGTATACTCAAATATATCCATTAAATGCTCGTTTAATACGTAATTTTTAACAACGAAAATAATAAGACCAACCCCATTACACTAGGACTAGCCGTTCTCGAGATATTTTAGCTTTCCGTATTATCTCTACGCCACCTTTGAAAATAAGTACGGTTACCGAATGAGAACGAAAATTGAATTAAAAGTGAAATAAATTTAATTAAAATAAAGAGAACGTGGATCTAAGTCTGCAGGGAAAGTCATGTGCTGCCCATATCAGATTTTTTTTTTACTGTAAAAGTAGTAAATTCAAAGCATTATATAAGGAAATTCATTTGCTGCCCACATCCTTAACAGCATTTTTTTTCACAGTGACGTAATATTTACGTCACACTGTGACTTTGGGACGTCACAGGACGTCGCAATACGTCTCGGCAATGTCATATTGAGGTCACAGCGAAGTCATTTTGGTTATTTTCATGGTCGTTTGTGACGTCGCATATTAACTCGTTTGTGACGTCACATTGTAATTGCCATTGTAATGTCGTCACATTGTTACGTGTTAATTAAATTGTGGAAACGTCACAGAATATAGTCACAATGAAGTTGCTAAGTTACTAATACGTAACGTCGCATAGAAGTCGCAAATATGATGTCACGTTGTGACCCAGGTGTCACATGACTACAACGTCACTGTCACACATGTGACGATCTTTGCTGTGAGGGATCAGTTTTTTTTGTAGTGTGAGGTTTATGTGTTTGTGTGTGTGTGTGTGTGTGCGCGCGCGCGTGTACAGTGTGTGTATCCACTCTAGCTGAAAATTCAATAGATCAAATTTCACAAAATTCGGTCTATAAGTCGCTTGTGAATCAACTTGGCGCTGATTAGATTTAAAAAGAGAATATGTGCTTTTGGCAATAGGGCCTGCAAAAATTGTCAAAATCTAAAATAAGATTATAAATGCTCAAATCAATGCCTCTTTTATACGTAATTTTTGAAGCCAAAAAGAATAAGACCAACCCCATAATTCCAGGGACTAACCGTTTATGAGATATTTTAGTTTCTTCGTATTTTTGTCACGTCGACTTCGAACATGAGTCCGATCTTTTAATGAAAACGAAAAATGAATTAAAACTGCAAATTCAGAGTAATTTTCGAATAATTATCCGGATTATTTTGTGCAATTAAACTGAATTTAATGAATTATGAAAGAAAGAAAGAGAAAATGAATGAGAGTCTGTAGGGAGAGTCATATACTGCCTACGTCAGATATTTATATTTGGAATAAAAATGGACTGGTCGTAAGCGTTGTACATTATGATTTAAACACATCATGATCATAAAAGTACGAAAAAACGTGCTAGTTTGAAGGTGTCATCAAGGAAAGAGGCAAAGAGAAAAAAAATGGTAATGGTTCAACTGTTTTTATACATGAAATGTTTTGAAACTATAATGAATGAGCAATTTAGTTCCATCTGAGATAAGAAAAAACATGAATAACTTATGTTTTGTTTAAAATGTAAATGTTAACGACGGTTGGGTGTTAAAACCAAGAATTTATCCAGTAACATGGTTGTGAATAGTGAAAAGAGGAAATGAACAGGGCTGGCTATAAGTTAAAATATTTGAATACTTGTAATTTAGATTTCACTCGGTTTATTAGTACATTATAATGTTCTACACTGTGGGTATAAAGGAGAGAATAATTTATTATAATTATTAATTAGGTATTTCGAATTATGTGCGCACATAAAAAGATCAGTAGAACGGCCGATATGTAAAAAGATTATTAGAACAGCGTGTACATAAAAAGATTAGCAGAACAGCGTGTATGATTAAAGAACAGCAAAACAATGTCCACGTAAAAAGAATAGCAGGATAGTGTGTACGTAAACAACAGTAGAGCAGCGTGTACGTTAAAAAAGCAACAGGACAGCTTGCACTTAAAAAGAACAGCGTACGCATAAAAAGATCAGAGTGCACGTGAATAGAATAGTAGAACAGCGTGTACGATTAAAGAACAACAAAACAATGTGCACGTAAAAAGAAAAACAGAATCGCGTGTACGTAAACGACAGTAGAGCAGCGTGTACGTAAACAACAGAAGAACAACGTGTACGTAAACAACAGAAGAGCAGCGTGTACGTTAAAAAAGCAGCAGAACAGTTTGCACATAAAAAGACCAGCTTGGACATAAAAAGATCAGCGTGCACGTGAATAGAATAGTAGAATTGCGTGTACGTATAAAGATTAGCAGAACAGCGTGTACGTAAAAATAGTAGAACAGCGTGTACGATTAAAGAACAACAAAACAATGTGCACGTAAAAAGAAAAACAGAATCGCGTGTACGTAAACGACAGTAGAGCAGCGTGTACGTAAACAACAGAAGAACAACGTGTACGTAAACGACAGTAGAGCAGCGTGTATGTTAAATGAGCAGCAGAACAGAGCGCACTTAAAAAAACAGCCTTCATATAAAAAGAACAGCGTGCATATAAAAAGAACAGCGTGCACATAAAAAGAACAGCGTACACAAAAAAGAACAGCGTGCATATAAAAATAACAACGTGCATGTGAATAGAATAGCAAAATAGCGAGTACATAAAAAGGACAGTAGAATAACTTGTACATAAAAAGAATAGCATAGCAGCGCATACTTAAAAGAACAGAGTGTGTATAAAAAGAACAAACATAATCCAATTCAGACTAATTTTAGAGCTACAAGTTGTCAACCGGAACAAATTATTTATTTAACAAAACAAGGGGCTCGGCCCCTTCTCGCTACGCTCACCAATCCCAAGGAGCTCTTTTGGCATTTTATGAAATCTAAATTAACAATTATGAATAGCCATTGTTAATTCATTACGATTGTCAAGTTGTACTAACTAACGTTCTAATCCATAATTAACTATCCATACTTTTAAATGTTTTCAATACTTCAATAATTCAGCTCTCGAACATTTTTGTGACGTGTCTAACAGCAACCAATTACAGAAAAGTTAGAAGACGACTCAACCCAATAAATCTTTGCCTATACATGCAATGTTAAATTTTATTAATAAATATTTACTTAACTAAGGCTTAAATTAAAATTCCAAGCTTGTCTTGCACATATTCTGGTTCACATTAGTCTATATGTAAAATTTCTGAACTGTACATTTTTCAGTCTATTAATTTCAGTTTATACAGTGGCAAAAATTAGCAGGATATTTTTACTTTCCTTATATACAATAATGTATAAGGAAAGCATTAAGATGGGGTCGAAAATTCGAATTCGAGTTTTCGACGGGAGAGCACGTTTCAAGCATCCCTGATCACGAATCGAACATTTTTGAAGTGATTTCTGTGTATGTGTGTGTGTCAGTGAGTCTGTGGAGACGATAACTGACGAACGAATGGACCGATTCGAACGATTCGAAATCGAATGTTCAGAACCCCCCCCTAAATATTCGAGTGAAATTTTGAAAAATTCGTCAAAAAATCAAAACTTCTAATAAAGTTAAGTAGACATTTCTTATGTAATTTTTCATTAGAAAACGATTGACATAAATTTTAGAACGTTAACATGAACCGTGCTCGAGATATTTTTCAAAAAATACGACATTTTTCAAAAAATTATCAAAAAGTCATATAAAATAAAAAAAAATATTTCCTATTGAGAAACAGGTTTACTTTTCATATGTAAAACCATGCGAAAAATTTGATGACATCATTCTCGTGGATCTAGCTGGTTCCCTTTATGAAAAAAGATACTTTGAGTAATACTTTTGTATTTGAGCACCAATAGTCACTTATCTGCTGTAAAAATAACTTATTTCTCCGTCTATAACGCTTGGTGAGATTTTGGCGACTTTTTTAAATGTTGCTAAATTAACGAAAAACTCGCCAAATGGATAAAAATGACGCTAAATCAATGAAAATGACTACTTATTGGAAGGAATATAAATATCTACTATAAAAATAATCTAATTTTTTACAGTAAGAGTAGTAAATTCATTGCATTATATAAGGAAAGTCATGTGGTGCCCACATCAATTTTTTTTTAATATAGAGAGATAACTTTCTTTATCCTACAGGACAGTTCTATGTATATTTTTACAGTTCTGAGAGCAATAAACTTTACACAGAAATCCATGCAGATTCTAAAAGAAGAGTTTATGATGGTTTAAAGTTCTAGACCATTGAGTTAAGCGTCGTTTATCTCAACTTTCCATATGTGTTATAATTTTAATCCTATTTCAATCATGCTTATAATAGCCATTTATCATATTAGTATATCTGTGAAAATATGCTCTCATCTGTTCTGTTGGATGAAGAAATAAAGCTATTTGGGAGGAAGTAGAAAATTTTCTTGTTTGGTAAAGAATGTAACCAGAAATTTTTTTTTGGAAAACTAAATCCAGGCAGTGTAATCCCTTTGTCGATAACTTTGTCGATTTGCAGTGGTTTTGAATGAATAAGAAAGAAAATTTCTACGACAAAAATAAATTTGCAATAGATTTTGATTCAAGCGAATATTAAGGAGTAATCAAGACACCCCTTCGTACCTAGTGATAGAAGACACCCCTTCGTACTATGGTCACAGACGGTTTTATAACATGTGACATGTAAAGTCATACACACCAAATTTTAAAATTATTTAATGTTCCGAGAAATTGAAATAGAACTTTTTTTCAGTTAGGTGGCACTAAAATACCTTCAGCAGGAATATCGTCTGCAGTTTTTAATACGCGCAGACGATCACTACAGACCTTTTTAAATAATCGAACAGCATGGTATTTTCTACACGGAATTTTTATTTTAGAACAATTCTCCAGCCATTTTTATGAGAGAGTCATTGGAGAGTTTCAGAAGAAATAACCATGCTCTAAAATCCCTAGAAATTAAACAATTGCGAGATTAATAAAGCGTTCTCCAGAAAGTGGATCTGTTGCAGACAAAACGAGAACAGGCAGGGATTTCGTTTTAACTCAAGATAAGAATTTGAACTCAAGATAAGAAGTCTGAAATAGAGACGGTGTTGCTGAAATTCTTCTATGAACTCTTATCAAACTCTCTTCAATGAACTCTTATCAAACTCTCTTCAATAAACTCTTATCAAACTATACAATGATACTCTCCTAAGAATTGCTGCATGAATATTATTTTAAAACAAAAATTCTTTCAATCTGGAGAAAAGCTTTCTTGTTGTTCGATTGATAAAAATTTGACGTGGCCAACACATGACTTTCATTATATAATGCAATGGATTTACTGCTCTTACAGTAAAAAAAAATAGGTTATTCTTATAGTAGATACTTATATTCTTTCCAAGATATTGAATTTTCGTTAATTAGCCGTCAATTTCATTGATTTAGCGTCATTTTTATCTATTTGGCGAGGTTTTCATTAATTCGGCAACATTAAAAAAAGTCGCCAAGTTGGCGATATTCCGCCAAATTTGTCGCCAAAATCTCGCTAAGCGTTATAGATGGAGATATAAATTATTCTTATAGCAGATAAATGGCTATTGGCGTTCAAATACAGAAGTATTATTCAAAGTATATTTTCTCATGAATGGAACGAGCTAAATCCACGACAATGATGTCACCCAATTTATTGCACGATATTACATATGAAAAGTGAACATGTTTCTCAGCACGTTATTTTTGTTAATTTATGGGATTTTATCATAAATTTATTTGAAAAATGTGCAATATTTCGAGAATGATTCATGCTAGCGTTCTAAAGTTTATGTCAATCGTCTTTTAAGGAAAAATTACACAATAAATGTCTATTTGCGTAACTTTTTTAAAGGTTTTGATTTTTTGATGCTTTTTCAAACTTTCAGTCGAAAATTTAGGGGGTTCTGAACATTCGATTGTGTTTAAAAACAATAGGCTTCCAGTATTCATGGATTGAAATTTTTGTACTAAATTTCATTCGAATCGCTCCATTTGTTCGTGAGATATCGTCTCTACAGACTCACTGACACACACACATACTTTCACACACATACACACACACATACACACACATACACACATTTCACACACATACACACACAGGGCCAACGGCCGTACCGTGCTGAAAACACCGGTTCTCGTTAGATCACCGAAGTCAAGCAGCATCGGGCGCGGTTAGTACTTGGTGGGTGACCACCTCGGAACACCGCGTGCTGTTGGCCATCTCGGGTGCGGTATCCCCGTGGTTTGCGCGCTAGATTTGCACGCTACCACAAATGCCGCCGTGTTCATGCGGATTCCGGTCACGTTAAACATGTGGGTCCGTAAGTCCTTCCGAGAGGTTGGTGGTAGGGGAAGGAGGGTACGGTCCCTGTGGATGCCTCCCCCACTGGGTTCCGGTCTAAATTGGGTGGCACTTCCCGGCCGTCCATACAGTTACCTTACACCTTTCTGGTAGGTCGGACGGTCTGGGTCTCAACAACAACAACACATACACACACACACACAGATATCAACTCAAAAACGTCTGATTCGTGTTCAGGGATGCTTGAAAAGTGCTCTCTCGTCGAAAACTCGAATTCGAATTTTCGACCCCGTCACAATGCTTTCCTTATACGTTATGTATATAAGGAAAGTAATACAGCTATAAAATTTTTAAAAGGTTGGGGAATAATTTGAATACTTATCATGAGAATTTTTAAAACTAGTTTTAGTTTTACAGAAAATGTATCTGAATCATACAGCTAATTGAGTCTAACTAAGAGATGAATTATACATCCAATACATCCAAAACTGCTGAAGTTAGAAACCTGAAGCATTGCATACACGTGAGACGTGACCTACTCTAAAATATTGGAATTTTGTTTAAATAATTATGTATCTCGGGAGTTTTTTGTTCCACCGTACTTCTAAATATAACTTAAAAACTACTAAACACATAAAATTCGTTTTTATACGTTATATTTTATTCGTTTTTATGTCACATTATACTATGTATATAAGGAGAGCAGAAATAGGTCTTAAATTATCGTCTGACGTATTAAAACAGCAAACGATATTTCTGATATAATATTTTTGAGGGTACACGAGTGCCACGTAACTGAAAAATATTCTACTATTTCAATTTCTCATGTGCGCCATTTCTCGAGAATCCCGTATTTATGGTCACAGACGGTTCGCTGTTGAAACATGAAAATATACACTCACACACCTGTATAATTAAAGCACGTCCATCTTTCCAGAATATTTACAGAAATACCCGAGTTTAGGCAAAACTTAATCAGAGTTAAATTCACCTCATCAGAATTTTAAACAAACTGCCCCAAATCTCTCTTCGCGAGACATCCATCCAATCCTGAAATGTACCTTCCGCGAAAAATTCGTCCAAGGTTCGTGATTGAATTTAAGATAAATGAAGCAGAAAGGCGAAGCACACCGGAGATAAATTCAATTAAAGCCGGAGCGGTTTTTGCTCTTTACGAGGAGCTTAAGGGGGCTCCTTAAGCTCCAGAGACCTGGAGGAGCACGGAGTATAGGTTTCATGGCTTTGCGCAGAGAAATGATGGAAGCTTCCTAATACTTAAATATATTGTGTAGAGAAAAATATCTAGTTTCAGCTGTTGGCCTTGACTACAGACGAGGGTCGAACCTGCGTATTCTGTTTTGCAGATGTGAAAAATTATGCTAAATACATTGTGTAGAGCATAATATCTAGTTTTAGCTGTTGGCCTTGGCTACAGACGAGGGTCGAACCTGCGTATTCTGGTTCGTAGATGTGAAAAATTATGCTAAATACATTATGTAGAGCATAATATCTAGTTTTAGCTGTTGGCCTTGGCTACAGACGAGGGTCGAACCTGCGTATTCTGGTTTGTAGATGTGAAAAATTATGCTAAATATATTGTGTAGAGCATAATATCTAGTTTTAGCTGTTGGCCTTGGCTACAGACGAGGGTCGAAACTGTATATTTTGGTTTGCAGATGTGAAAAATTATAGATCTTTATTTGTATTTTTTGTAAAAATGTTCTTTTTATGATAGTTGCTACGATTGATATTACTGATTAATCTATATATACGCTTACATGTTTATCACGGAATTTAAAAAACTTAACGGAAATGGATTTTTAATTCCCCCTGGGGTTTAAAAAATTAGGTTATTCTCGAAAAGTTTTTTCAGATCTTCCAAATGTCATTCCCGGTAGCCTTAGGCTGAAACTTTGAACACATCGACTGGACATAATCTAACAGAGTTGTATTTTCGATTTCTCTCCTGGGGTGGGGGTGGGAGTGGGGGTGGGGGAACATGAGAGAGGAAGAGTCAAAAAGTTTTTCAACATACTGCAGAAACCGCGTGACCAAGAATACCGGAACTTTGCATAGACAAGCGTTTTTCAAATTGAGTTCCGCGATGTGATAGTTTCGTGTAAATTTTCTTTAAACAAAAAAAGAAAAAAAACCGTTTAAAATTTGATTGCGTATTTGGACCACAATAGACTTTATCTCATTTTGGGTTCCGCCATTAAATGGAACAATAAAAGGGTTCCGCGCGTGTTGTAAAAAATGGCATAGACAGTTTAAGATGATTAATACCACGGTAAGCGGCATAGATTAATAAATAAAAAAATCTGATGTGGGCAGCACATGACTTTCCTTATAAAATGCAATAAATTTACTACTTTTACAGCAAAAAAATAGCTTATTCTTAAAATAGATGCTTATATGATTTCCAATTTTCGTCAATTAGTCGTCATTTTCATTGATTTAGCGTCATTTTTAACCATTTGGCGAGATTTTAGTTAATTTGGCGACATTTAAAAAATCGCCAAGTTGACGACATTCCGCCAAATTCGTCGCCCAAATCTCGCCAAGTGTTATGGAAGGAGAAATAACTTATTCTTACAGCAGATAAATGACAATTGGCGTTCAAATACAAAAGTAGTACTTAAAATATTTTTTCTCATGAATGGAACGAGCTAGATCCACGAGAATGATGTCATCAAATTTATCGCAGGATATTACATATGAAAAGTGAACAAGTTTCTCAATAGGAAATATTTTTTTTTATTTTGTATGGCTTTTTGATAATTTTTTTGAAAACTGTGCAATATCTCGAGAATGGTTCATGTTAGCGTTCTAAAATTTATGTCAATCGTTTTCTAATGAAAAATTACATAAGAAATGTCTATTTGCGTAACTTTATTAACGGTTTTTATTTTTTGACGATTTTTTCAAAATTTCACTCGAAAATTTAGGGGGGTTTTGAACATTCGATTGCGTATAAAAACAATAGGCTTCCAGTGTTTACGGATTGTGATTTTTGTACCAAATTTCGTTCGAATCGGTCCATTCGTTCGTCAGTTATCGTCTCCACAGGCTCACTGACACACACACACACACACACACACAGACATCACTTCAAAAATGTTAGATTCGTGATCAGGGATGCTTGAAACGTGCTCTCCCGTCGAAAACTCGAATTCGAATTTTCGACCCCGTCACAATACTTTCCTTATACATTATGTATATAAGGAAAGTAATACAATTTATTAAAAAAGCTACAACTTAAATTTTAAAGTGAGTTTAGTTTTCCTGTCTTTAACAGGCTTATATATTCGTCGTTTATAATTAATGTTAACCTTTACATCAAGTATGAATTTATATATTAATAATTCATAATAAACTCATCAATTGTTTCCCATATCTGTAGTAATAAAACAGGATGTTTGTATATGTGTGTGTGTGTGTGTATGTCGTCGTCTGCAATGAAAAATCTCCTAAGATTAGGAAAGTCACGAAATTTGGTATTAGATTAGCTGAACTCTCGGTAAGACAGATCTTGGCGATAATTAAAAAAAAAAATTGAATTACTTCTTTTAGTTAATTTTCGTTAAAGTACGATTTTAGGCGATATTCACAGAGATCGGTTGGTTCATTAATGTTCAAAAATATTATTACAGGGTTTTTGTCGGAATGGGAATCATTGAAAAGATGGAAGAACATTCTTTCTAACGATTTTTGAACCGAATCTAGAGCAGATCCTTCATATTTATTTATTTTTACATAAATCGAAACATGCATGCTTTATTTTGTATTTTCTTATTTCGCCGCATGCACAAAAGGAGCACTTCTATAGAGCTTTCCAACATGACGTCACACGTTTTTTATCGTCTGCTTCAAAAATGTTTGTAGGACACCACGTGATCATTCTTTGACTTGATCCATTTGATTTTGTAAGAAAAGCATGAGATTTGAAGGACAAGTTTATAAATATGCCGAACTTTTGTGCTGTATGGGATGTGGTGTCGAGGTGACAGAGATTCTGTTTCTTTTTTAAGAATCTCCTGTATGCCCAAAACAGGAAAACCCAGTAATATTAAATTAAAATCGGGAAGACGTGAAAAAGGGATTTCGAGAAGGATTTGATAATATTGACAACTTCAAAATTGAAGTTCTCATATCCTTGAAAATTCAATTTGTGATAAACATCTTATAACAAGCAAGTTTATTTTTTCTATTAATGTAAAATAACTTATTTATTCATAAAGTATTAAGTTTGAAATGTTTCTGAACCATATTGAGAGTTAGTATGATTGTAATCGGTAATAATATAGCTCGAGAAGATGTTAATACATTTTTGGAATCTAAAATATATGGATCAGTACCATTTATGATGGAAATTTTATTTTGATAACGCTTTACCACTACAAAATGCATGTTAACACAAACATTGTCTATCCTACATTCCCGGTTGCTATGCTGTTACCAGGGGTGAGACCACGTGATGTGGAATACTCTATAGTTTGACAAAAATATGGATATATTTGCATTCTAACATTTTTTTTAATCTGTCTAGTTTTTTGTTAATTATCAATCAAAAGCATAAAAATAGAAATTTTCGATATTGTTTTTTCTTCGGTTTTGCTGGACGTAGCTATGGAGAGAAGTGGATGTTTGTGCGCATGCGTGGTAAACAGTTACACGCAACTATACATGCTTGAAACTAAACGATTTGGATTGAAAAGAAATGAGAAAATGGTTTTGGTTCAAAACAGGCGATTTGGAAATTCAGTGGTGTTATCTGTATCTGCATTATTTAAGTAGCGGACCGGGACAATGTCGGGTACTTCTTTCGAGTTCATAATAAATTTATCAATGTTTTCTATTTCCGTTTATTTTTACTATGCATCTGGGATCTTGGCTATTACTGAATGAAAACTTATATTATTTCCATACTCGTTAAAAAATATTTTAAATTGATATTCAAATCGAATTTATTACTATGCATTCATCTGCTCAAAGTACGCATAATGGGTGTATGAAGACAAAACTGAGTAAATAGGCAGTTAAAGCTCGCTAAACGTACTGTAAAAGCTACATCTTAAATATAGTTTCTAATATTTTATTAATTATTATAACCCTTTCCTGTCCAATTTATTTCTCCGTGCTGTCTATTATTCTCTTAATTTATTTTGTGGGAAATAGGTACAAACACATATCAACAAAACTGTTAATTAATTTATTATTATTTTTGCATGTTTTATCATATTTCAAATCATTCTTTTCAATATCAATTAATCCTGTTATCACATTTAGAATAAATTAAAATATTTCCTTTGGCCTTAATATTGTTGTTGTAGTCGCCATTTTGAAAGCTAATTATTTGTAGTACACTATTTAGCTCATAGATGGCGTTTACAGTACTATAATGAAGCAATTTGCATAAAAAAGTGAAGTAAGAGCTCACATGACAGCTGCTGTAACTAATAATTATCAATGCTGGGGACTTTTCCGACATTCAGAATAAATTAAAATATTTGCTTTGGCCTTAATATTTTTGTTGTTGTAGTCGCCATTATGAAAGCTAATTATTTGTAGTACACTATTTAGCTCATAGATGGCGTTTACAGTACTATAATGAAGCAATTTGCATAAAAAGGGGATGTAGGAGCTCAAGGACTAGGAGCTCACATGTGACATCTGCTGTAACTAATAATTATCAATGTTGGAGACTTTTCCGACATAGGATCGCAAAGGGTTAATAAATTTATTACCATGATTAAGTACCTTTTTACAGTTAAATACTGTTGCGAATGTATAAAATGACCTCACTGGAAAACCAGACGAAAAATACAGCCGTACAATCATTCTTTCCCATGTCGTGTTTCTAGGGTTACCACATACCGAAGTTCGAAGAGGGGTTGCCAGATTTGACGATTTATCGTCAATTTGGTGACTTTCCGAAGGTTCGAGAAGCATCTCGCAATAACGAATATTCTACCAGATATGAGATATTTCTCGAAGTTTTTACAGAGAGAATCTATAAAAGGAGTCATCACTCAGTTGGAGCGCAATTAGCGTGATACGAGCTACATTAAACTGTGATATTCGGCAATGTTTTGAGAATAGTAGCCGCTTTTTTCGGAAATTGAATATGTCAATATTTTGAGAATAATAGTATCGGTTGTTTTGTGAAATTAGTGGATCATTTAAGTGCTGTTTTGGTGTATATTGTTCCTGTTTACGCTGTGCTTGTCAATAAACGTGTTAGTTGTCCAGAAATGTGGACTTGTTCTTGTCCCCGATATCACCGGTTCCAGAGGCTACGTCTTAATAACATAATCAATGGCATTTTAGTAAAATAACTTCAACAATCAGAAAATTTTTCTGGTTCCATCTGTTTATTTTAGAGAACACAACTTAGAGCAAAGTTTCTAAAGAAAGGAACTTTATTCTAGAAGTGTATTTCGAACATTTCCCTCTCGAAGATGATCACTGAACACAGAATTTTCCCATCAGCGGAATCTCAAATTCTTGATTGGATTTTGGATAAATGAATTGGGAATGCGAAGCGTAGAGGTAAACTTAATTAAACTTAACGTGCTTTTTGCCATTTATGAAAATGGCGAAAATATTTTGAAGATAAAGGGATTTATATGTCTTAAGAATATTAAGGAAGAAAAAAAATCGTTACGTATTTGGCAATATTGCTAAGGATGTTGCATTATAGGATTTTTTAAGAAAAAAAAATGCGTCTGTAATACATTTCGTGTTTTAAAAACGTCTAAACTGTGAAAGCGTTGGATTCACGCCTAAATTGGAACTTGTGCTGAAAAACGGATGTTGAAATGAAGTTAGGATTCGTCCTTTAAAACGTCTGTTGAAACGAAATTAGGATTTACCGTATGAAATGGATGTTGAAACGTAATTATATTTTGTCCTATGAACCGTAATTATAATTTGTCTTATGAAACGGAATTTGGAAAATGTCTTGCAAAACGGATGGTGAAATGGAATTTATATTTGTCCTGCAAAACGGTGTTAAAATGGAAAAAGAATGCAGCATATGCCATATAAAACGTAATCAGCATATGCCATATAAAACGGAATCAGCATTTTCCCTGCAAAACCGGTGTTGAAACTGAATTAGGATTTATCATGTAAAGCGGATATTGAAACTGAATTAAAAATTGCACTGTTTAAACAAAATTTGAAAGGAAGTAATGATTTGTTTGCATAACGGGGGAACAAAACGTAGGAACTATGAACATTTGTTGTAACCAGTGAAACACCCTGTTTAAGACTATAACGGTTCCCAAAGAACTCTAAAACCAATTATACAGATGATAAGCATTACAGCATTTAGCACCAAATTAACATATATGCTAATTAACATATAAAGCTAATGAGCATATTAACGAGAGTAACATATGTACAAATTTTATGAAATTTTGTCACATATATTACTTTCCTTATATACATATAATGTATAAGGAAAGTATTGTGACGGAGTCGAAAATTCGAATTTCAAACATCCGTGAACAAGAATCAGACGTTTTGAGGTGATGTCTGTGTGTGTGTGTGTGTGGAAATATGTGTGTGTGGGGGGGGAATATGTGTTGTTGTTGAGACCCAGACCGTCCGACCTACCAGAAAGGGGGGGGAATATGTGTGTATGTGTGTCAGTGAGTCTGTAGAGACGATATCTCACGAACGAATTATAAAGCGATTCGAACAAAATTTGGTAAAAAAAATCACAATCAGTGAATACTGGAAGCCTATTGTTTTTACACGCAATCGAATGTTCAGAACCAACCTAAATTTTGAAAAAATCATCAAAAAATTAAAACTTTCAACATAGTTACGTAAATAATCATTCCTAGTGTAATTTTTCATTAGAAAACTATTGACACAAACTTTAGAACGCTAGCATGAACCGTTCTCGAGATATTGCACATTTTTCAAATAAATTTATCAAATAACCATATAAAATTCATAAAAATTATTAACTATTGTGAAATGTGTTCACTTTTCATATGTAATATTATGCGATACATTTATTATCATCATTCTCGTAGATCTAGCTCGTTCCATTTACGAGAGAAGACACGTTGGGTAATAGCATTTAAATTTGACGCCATTAGTCGTTTATTTACTATAAGAATAACCTATTTCTGCATCCACAATATTTGGCGAAACTTTGGCGACGAATTTGTTGGTGGAATATCGTCAACTTTTGCTAGTTCTTTAATGTCGCCAAATTGATGAAAATGTTGCCAAGTTAATAAAAAATGTCGCCAAATTTGATGAGAATGACTAAATTAATGAAAATGACAACTATTGATGAAAATTCAATATTATGGAAAGAGCACAAGAATAACTTATTTTTTCGTCTGTAACGCTTGGCGGAATTCTGGCAACGAATTTTGGCGACATATCGCCAACTGGCGACTTTCTTAATTGTTGCCAAATTGGCGAAACTGTTGCCAAATTGAAAAAACTGTTATCAAATTGATAAAAATTATGCCAAATGGGATGCAATGTTTTGCAAATTTTTAATTCCGTCATATGATGGGCATACATTTTATTATATGAGTTATGCTCTTATAAATATCATCAACTTGACGATATTTAGCCTCACATTGACGAAGATATCGTCAAAATTGCAAAAATGACGCCAAGTTAATGAAAATGACGCCTAATTGATGCATTTATTATTAAAATATTTAAATATATGGACTATATTGTTTAGGATGATATTAATATTAATAATTGCTAATTTAGAGTTGCGTAAAATATAAGTTAATTAGGAACAAAATAGTTTTACATGTTATCATCCGGAAAAGCACCAAATGTACAATTTAATGTTACAGACATTGTGCCTTGAATTTTTTCATCACTTTTTCACCGTTAAAGAAGTAAATTCATTGCATTATATAAGGAAACTCGTGTGCTGCCCACATCAGATTTTCACTTTCCTTATATACATAATGTATAAGGAAAGTATTGTGACGGGGTCGAAAATTCGAAATCGAGTTTTCGACGGGAGAGCACGTTTCAAGCATCCCTGATCACGAATCAAACATTTTTGAAGTGATGTCTGTGTGTGTGTGTCAGTGGGTCTGTGGAGACGATAACTGACGAACGAATGGACGGATTCGAACCAAATTTGGTACAAAAATCACAATCCATAAACACTGGAAGCCTATTGTTTTTATACGTAATCGAATGTTCAGAACCCCCCTAAATTTTCGAATAAAATTTTGAAAAAATCGTCAAAAAACCAAAACCACTAATAAAGTTACGCAAATAGACATTTCTTATGTAATTTTTCATTAGAAAACGATTGACATAAATTTTAGAACGCTAACACGAACCGTTCTCTAGATATTGCACATTTTTCAAAAAAATTATTAAAAAGTCATATAAAATGAAAAAAAAAAAATTTCCTATTGAGAAACATGTTCACTTTTCATATGTAATACCATGCGATAAATTGGGTGACATCATTTTCGCGGATCTAGCTCGTACCATTCACGAAAAAAGATACTTTGAGTAATACTTTTGTATTTGAACGCCTATAGTCATTTATCTGCTGAAAGAACAACTTATTTCTTCGTCCATAACGCTTGGCGAGATTTTGGTGACGAATTTGGCGGAATGTCCCCAACTTGGCGACTTTTTGAAATGTTGCCTAATTGACGAAAATCTCGCCAAATGGATAAAAATGACGCTAAATCAATGAAAATGGCGACTAATTGTCGAAAATTCAATATCTTGGAAAGAATATTAGTATTTACTATAAGAAAAACCTATTTTTTTACTGTAAAAGTAGTAAATTCATTACATTATATAAGGAACGTCATGTGTTGCCCACATCAGATTTTTTTAAACTGGAATGGATACATACTTTGCCCAGTCACAAGTAGACAGATAGATACGAACACACATACGCACACAGATAAACACATATGCAAATAGATACACATACATATATACAAGCACATATAGATAGATGGACACTTGCACACGTATATACACAAATGCCATACACATGCACGCATACAAATGCCCCCCCACACACATACAGACATAGCTGTCAGACTGAGAATACTGCATTGTTATTTTAGAGTGCTCAAACTGTGTAAATTCATCGAAAAATCGATTTTTAAATTTTGATCCTTATGCAATATGTTTGTTCTTTGTAGATTATTACTTCGTATGGTAAAGAGAGAAAAATAATCTGAGCCTCCTGTAATGGAAATATTTTAAAAAATATCAAACTTCCTGAAACTTCTTGCTCTGAGTAAAATTTGCAGACATGACATTTATGATTTTCAAACAGTTTGTTTACATTTCATTTATTTTTGAGTTTCTGCCACTTACGTCTGGGTAAAATTAGATTTTTCCTTTCGCTAGATTGCATTAAACCAGAAGAAAACCAATTTTTCATGAATGCATTAAATTTTTTTCTTAAAACGTCTAGTCTATAGGAGTAAGTTTCTAATAAATATTCATCTTCAATTGGAAATTAAAAGCAAACAAAAATCGTAAAATGAAAGCTAAATCATATAAATATGGGATTTGTCATCTTAGCCATTTGACCCGAGGTAAATGCCCAAATAAGCATAAGGCTATATCGACCAAACTGAGATGACTAAAAGACGTCATAATGAAGTGGCGCCACCTAGTGACATGAAAGGAAAATAAAACAATAAAAGTAGGAAACAAGTAAATGTGAGCATGAGACGCGAACAAAACCAAAAAATAAAATAAATAATAAATAAAAAGTAGAAAAATATGAATTAAAAGAAACAAAATAATTAGGCGTTGTCAAGCCATACCTCGGTGAAATGTGAAATCAATGACAAATAATGAACTAGATTACTGGAGTTTTTATTAATATGAAAAGATTCAAAGAGATTCAAATCGAAAACTGAAGAGTACTTTTGAATAATGGAGGACAAAGAATAAATCAAACCGGTGACTAGTCCTCCAAAAACGATTAGCGATAGAAGATTTATTAATTTCTAGGTGTTTCACCCAATTTTGATGTTATTTTAAGGGGACTAAGAAGTCTTAAAAATGTCATAAATAGAGTGAATCATAATGATTCACATTTTATTTTGTACCTCTTCTCCTATACATCGATAATACCTAAAATTGTTATGGCTAATAAGTGAATACCTGTAGCATATACGATAATTGTTTCAATAAAGTGAATTTAATAGTAACATTTTTAGAAATTATATAAAGTTCAAGACTTTATTAAAATTTTATTTTGATATTTTTGTGTTGCGCGCATTATTGCAACAAAACTACTGCTTCCAAGAAACAAAAGTATTGCTGAATATGATGTAAAATTATATATTCAAGAAGTTCTACTTGAAATTAGAAACACTCGCATAATTAAAGTTTAAAAAATGAAATTCAAAATTAAATTAAATTAAATTAAAATGTAAATTAAATTTTAAAAAACTTTATGCAAATATTTTTATTTTGAAGTATACCTTCTTGAATGGATATTTCCCCATCATAATTAGCGATATCTTTGTTTCTGAAAGTAATAAAGTAATAGTTTTGTTGTAATCCTGTGCGCAAGCAACATATATCAAAATATTCTTTTTTTTTATGAATTCATGAACATTATACAATTTTTTAAAATATTATTATCAGATTCACCTTATTGAAAAAATTATCATATATGCTACAGATATTCTCTTATTAGCTATAAAATTGTGAAGTTTTGTCCGTGTATATGAGAGGAGGTATAAAATGAAATCTGCAGCAGGGGGAATCCGTTTATAGAACTTTCAAGACTCCTGAGACTTTTTAAGCGGTACTTCAAGGTGCGTTTAGTTTGATCTATGTACGATATACCACTTTAATAAGGAATTTTATAGATGCTCCAATTTTGAACATTTTTCATAGGATCCTTAAGCAAAGAAAATTTAATTTTATTGATGGGGGATAATATCACGTAGAAGACAAAATTATTTAGAATTCTTGCAATTTTGATACTAATTTTAGGATAGAAAGGAAGGCATACGATGTTGGTTTTAAGTTTTAACGAGAAATTCCTTGCTCCGAGCCCTGAGGAGGCTTAGAACATTTGGAAAAGCACGATCAACGATATTTGGCAAGAATCCATGATCTAATACTACAGCTTTTAAATAATCTAGTTCGGACTTTAATAAATCAGAAGTACAGCTAAGTATTGAATACTGCAATCTTTTGATTAGAAGGGTGAAAGGAATTATTATGAGGGCATATGACGACAAAAGGCTTACGTTAAAAAGTGGTTACAAATGAATTATCTTTGCGAATGACAACCAGGGCAGAAATAGAATTATTCCACTCTTCATAGGTAAACTGAATTAAAGAATCAATAGAATACGTAAGCCAATGGAAAGAAAATTCACCAAATCAATGTTAAACTAATCAGAGAGAGAAAAACAACTATCCACGTATAAATATAACAAGAAAGATCAATCATGTTTAAAGCATTGATTATGAAACACTTTCCAACTTCAATGCAATTTTATTTAAACATGTCTCAAATGCAATACATTCCTTGGTAATATTTTAAAACTTATCACAATACTACATTAATTTATTATATTTGAAAACTTAAACCTTCATCGAAAAAAATGAACTTCATTCAAATGCGAATGCATTGAAATATAAATTGCCTGGTTTAAACATTTCTAAAATGTGATACATTCCTCGGTAATAATTTTAGAATTATCATAATACTACGATAATTTATTATATTTGAAAACTTCATCGAAAACAACTGAAATTCATTCAAATGGCGTCATAGAAAAAATAACACGCCTTGCTCTCTCTATAAAAGCAGCATTTCATTCATAAATAATTTCCCATTCATTTAATTCATCACAATACTATAATAATTTATTTTATTTAAAAATTAAGACCATGGAGCTACAAGTAATTAAACTCTATGCTCAAAATTTCATCAAAGAAAATCGTCCTTCTCTTTGTAAAATCAATGAATATTTCATTCATATCAGCTATGCAGACTCCATGAACTAAATGTATTAAAGAAATACAGCAATTCTAATACAACTCATTCTACATATTTTGCTGTTTACATTTTACATAGGTGAAAAATAGGCTTCTTTGTTGAAATAATCAAATTTGGATGAGCATTTAAACTCAAATATATTGTAATTGCGTTGTTTCAGTATGTAGATGCACAGAATTTAAGCAAAAATAAAGTGGTCTTAGGACGGATACAACACTCAATATGAATTAAAAAGAACTTTAAAAATCGCGATTTTGAGACAAGATGGATGCCATATAATGATTTTGAAGTGGGTCACGTGATCTTTTCATACCATAGTCACGTGATCGCTTCATATAAGAGGTGTTATTATTATTATTTTAATTTTTATTTAAAAAACTAATGACTATATTTCGCTGAATTTTTTTTTATATATTTTATGGAATAATTTGAATATTACCTAAAATTTTCGAAGCAATTTGTGAATTTTAAATCCGCTTAAAAAATGTTTGAAAAATTAGGTCCCATAGGGCTCAATGTATTTCATTTTTTCAACCCGGGTTCAATCCAAAACGAATTGGGTGATATTATTCATTTATATTCCCATAGGTCCTACAGACCGTCTGAACAACATACTAAAATTTCATTTTGATTAAGTCATTTTTACGGCAGTTATCGTGCTAACGGACAGACAGACAGAATGAACAAAGTCATAAACACTTTTCAACTTTGTTGTAAAGTGTTGAAAAGGAAATTGAAGAAAACTTCAACAACGGATTGTTATTAACCATGGTTACATGGAAATATATGTACCGCAAAATATCATCATTCTTCTTCTTCGACCCAGGCCATGTCGAAGGTGTAAGGTATCTATGTGGGCGACCGGGAAGTGCCACCCAATTTAGACCGGAACCCATTTGGGGGCGGCATCCACAGAGCCAGTGCCCTTTTCCCCCTACCATTAACCTCTCGGAAGCACTTACGGATTCACATATGTAACGAGCCCGTACTCCGCGTAAACAAGGGGATAGTTAGGGCAGACCGGGAATCGAATTTGGGACGTCCGATTGCGATTCCCATGCGCTAACCACTGGGCTGTCCCACTCCAAAATATTATCATTGGCATTGTTTGACTGATTTTTACGGTAAAGATAGGCACTGTTACCCAGGAAATTCGGCCAGTAGAATATGCAAAAATTGAAACACCATCGGCTTCTCTGGTGGAAACGTCACCAGAAGAACTGTTTTGGAACGCTCTAACACCTTCCAATGGCTGGTAGATTGATTTAGAAGAGAGACGTAATCGCCGAGCGACAGCATCAAAGTTACTAGCAATTGTAATTGCAGACATAGGATGGACGATATCGACCAGTTCTGTGTGGCGAAAGTTGAATACGAGAGATCTCTATGCACGGATGCCAAAAGTTTGTGTCCCGCTGAGCTCCAAGGTCAAAAGATTACGTTTACAGTGGTGTAGTAATTGCAGTCTGTCGGTAGACGTGCTCTAGTCTGGAGGGAACAAGGAACATGCATCCAGTACAATCATATCATTGAAACACTATGCATTTCGTTGTAGAAGTGTTGTGGCATGAGCAGGTTTATCAATGGGAGGCCGCAGCGAATTTCATGTTTTCTCAGACGGTACTGTGACGACGCAAGTGTACTTCAACAAAGTCCCTGATTCGTTTGTCAGAATACATGCAGTTGTTCCGGATTTTTGTTTAATTGACAATAAGCTCGTTCATATAGAGCGAACCCAGTGGTGGAATTGATTCAGAGAGAAGGTATTGAATGGAGTGGACAGCATATTCCTCGATCTTAATCCCATCGAAAATGTTCTGGTTGCGCTTGGAAGTCTTCCTGCCTACCTCCTCCCACAGGATCTTTAAATTGTTATACAGGAATGTTCATTGCCCTTTATCACCGTTGTTAATTGAGTTGATGAATCGTCGGTGTTGAGCCGGTATCAGTATCCGAAAGGGCCATACTTTATATTAAGCATAACTTTACCCCTCTGTGCATCATTCAGAATGTTTATCCTCTCTGTATCTTTCTCTTGCAGCAATTTAGGAACAAATAAAACCCTTACACGTACATGTCTCATTAAAGTTTGCATGACTAAATAGCTCATCAGCGAATTTCCCTGTGAACGGTAAGTAGATCGGTGCATAACTTCATGAATTATGATCGATTTACTTTTCTTGTGTTTAACGTTTTGAGGGCCACCATTTAACGAGGTTTTCCAACGTCAAGAACTGCTAAAATACTTAAGGCCTCAGCATAAATGTATTGTTCTGGAGTGGATCCCTGATCATTGCGATTTGCACGGCAATGAGCAGACAGATTTGCTTTCTAAAAAGGGTGCTGTTCTAATACACTGTGCAAAACGAGAAATTTCTTTTCTCACGACAAAATTATTTATAAGACAATTTATGAATTCGACGTACCAATATAAATTGTAAGGCAAAATGGATAACAAGCGTAGGTCTCTTGGATGTGTCTGATAAACCAAGAAGGGAGGCAGTGGCTGTTTTTTGCCTGCTAACTGGGCATGACTGCTATGGTGCAGATTTGAACCGTATTGGCATTTTTAATGAGGCTGCCTGCCCGCTGTGTGATGCTAATGAACCTATGGGCAAACATCACCTGCGTCGCTGTGGAGTCCTCCATGGTGCTGCTGAGGCTTCCAGGTATTGGGAGGCGAGAGGACTAATGGGATCATGACCACCGGTCATCTTTTGCACTGTTGTCGTTTTTCGCATTGTTTGTTACTTTTGTATTTTGTTCATATGTCCCAGCCATTGGAAATAAAAAAAAAAACTTTTTGAGGGTAGTGTATACAGGGTGTCCCAAAAACATTGACCTCGGCTTTTATTCCTTAAATATTGATCTTAGACATATATAATAAATTACAAAGTTGCGTAAAAAAAGGTACAGAATTTTATGAAATCGATTGAAATTTTCAAGGGAATTAAATTTTAAGAAATACAAAATTTAAATTTTTATACGACCCCCGTACAAAAACATTTTTAAAGATTAAAATGTGCTCCATACACTAATAAGGTAATGTACAAAATTCCAGCATTTTATCATAAAAAGTTCCAGAGATATGAAAAGGCAAAAATGTTGACTTAAACCACTTTTCGATGCGTCGACATGAGTTCTCAGAGGGAGAAAAATCGCGTGAGCAGATCGCGTTTCAGGGGTCATACACAAAGTACGAAAGAAAACAATGATTACATAAATAAATAATAATTTTGCTATTTATTGGTACAAAAGTATCTACACTGTGTAGAAATAATAACTTTACACACAGATTACAAATCTTGTTCAAAATGTGTTCCAGCCATGCCAAAGATTCATTAAAGATAAGAAGCAGATATTACTTGTCTATGATGCATTTCTGCGTTGCGTAATTTGCACTCTTGTTATAAACATTTACATTTTAATTTGTGATTAATCCCTCACCAACTTTGTTTAAACATATTTCTGGGACTTTTTATGATAAAATGATGAAATTTTGTACATCACCTTATTAGTGTATGGGCACATTTTAATCATTGGAAATGCTTGTGTACGAGAACCGTATAAAAATTTAAATTTTGTATTTCTTCAAATTTAATTTCCTGAAAATATAATATTATATATTTTAACATTTAAAACTATTTATTCGCAGTAACATTCAAGGATCACAGGATTCGTGCTTTTTAAGCAGTTGATTTTCTATTCTATCGAAGACGTGAGTAAAATTCGGTTTTTCCCGCATACATAGATTAAATAATCTCCGCATTAGGGAAAGAAGGAAAATTCCATCATTTCATGAATAATTTTTCAGAATACAGAAGAATGTTTAAGAAATAATTTTCGAAAGATTGGTGAAAATTTCTATTAAATATTCCTCTTTACTTGGGAATAAAAGTAAGAAATTTAAATAGAGCCGATGGATACCATTATACGTAGTCGGGTAGAGAAGAAAGCAGAAGATATTTAGTAAAGATAAGGCACAGCTAGAGCTGTCGATTTAAAAACCCTAATGTGTTTAAACCATGACTTTCTCAACAGATAGACAAATTTATATTTCGTGGGAAAACAAAAACACACAAGCGATATTTTATTACTCAATCTGGTTAAAAATCAGTTGGTTAATTTTTTGAATCGCGTTCCCACTGATGATAACTATTTACGGAATAGTGTAGTTTATCAGATAAGGGAGAGAGGGGTAAAGTGGGCAAAGTGACCATGCGCTATTTTTTCATCTTTAATGTGCTGCCACCTATTGAAAACGAGGTAAACTAGTTTGTATGAGATCAAGTTTTTTTTTTAGACTGACTCAGAACCATGTAGATGCGGGTAATAACATTTTGCATTTAAAAGTGTTTTTCACGGATTCTAATATAAAGTAAGAGTGAATTTTGATTGTTATTATTGATTTAACATTCAATTTTATTCGCTTTAAAACCAGCAATTATAGATAGTCAATGTTTTATGTTATGTAACTTCATTTAAAAAACAATCACAATGTTCATAGATTTATTGTTAGTTGCTTGTAGTTGCATCTAGGTGGGCAAATACCATCTTGGTGGGCAAGGTGGTCATCAATATGGATTGTATTATGATGATAGATATGAACTAGTGCATCAACAAAACATGTTCCAGATTAGTTGTTGATATTTTATTTTTTATGTGTAACTCTTATGTTTTTCTTATTTAGTCCATCAAGTATTCACCTATTTTGTAATCAAATGCCAATTTTTTAAAATTTTCTATAATTTTTTAAAAATAGAAAGATTGTAATGCCTATAAACACATAAAGAACAACGTTTATACCTTTTGTTTGCTGTTTTATTTTAGAAATTGCGTAAATAGTTTCTTTACATTTTTAAGGGGTCTGAGTAGTCTTAAAAGTGCTACAAATAGAGTGAATTACTATGTTTCACGTTTTATTTCGCATCTCTTCTCCTATACAATGATAATACCTAAGAATTTTACGGCCAATAAGTGAATACTTGTAGCTTACGTGATAATTTTTATTTCTATAAGGTGAATCTGATAATAATATTTTTAAAAATTGTGTAACGTTCATGAATTTATTAAAATTTTGGTTTGGCATATGTTGCTTGCGTGCATGACTGAAATAAAACTACAGTTTCCAGAAACAAAAATATTGCCGATTAGGATGCAAAAGTATCCATTCAAGAAATTATACTTCAAAATAAAAACATTTGCATAAATAAAGTTTTTAAAAATTTAATTTAATTTTAAAAGAGCTAGATTTAAAATATATTGATTAAAAAGAACATGATCCAAAATCTGATTATATGCACGTATAAGGCTTCCAAAGAGCTGCAAATTCTTGGCTTATATTCATAGCCAGCACTTCTAATTTTTAAAATAAAATCATTGTCATTTTTAAAAAGGTAAAATTTCAATCTTCTTCAGCTTGACAAGACGATTATTCAGAAACTATGAAAGCTTTTTATAAAAATAAACATAGATATTTATACTTAATTTCCTATTGCATATTTGTGCTGCTTACTATTTATATCTACCTTTTACAGTTTTAAAGATTAACCAGAAAACTTGCTATATGCTATCATTGAAGATATCGGCTATTCTCTATTAATAAGTGCATAAAAAGCGCGCAACCAGTCCATGAATGCTGTTATCTGCAGTAGTAGGGTCGTTATCCTCACTTTGGAAACGTCCATATTGTAGGCTTTTTATGTTATAATAAAAGTTTATAGTTAGTACTAAGTTATATAAGCATACATATTTTCATGGAAATTTCTTGAAGAGAACAGCTGTAATACTGACTTGATTAAGGTAAAGAAAAAAATCTGATGTGGGCAACACATGATTTTCCTTATATAACGCAATGAATTTACTACTTTTACAATTAGAAAAAATGTTATTCTTATAGTAGATATTTATATTCTTTCCAAGATATTGAATTTTCTTCTATTAGTCGTCATTTTCATTGATTTAGCGTTATTTTTATCTATTTAGTGAGATTTTTACTAATTTGGCAACAATTGAAAATGTCGCCAAGTTGGCGACATTCCGCCAAATTCGTCGCCAAAATCTTGCCAAGCGTTATGGACGGAGAAATAAGTTATTCTTACAGCAGATAAATGACTATTGTCGTTTAAATACAAAATTATTACTCAAATTATCTTTTTCCATGAATGGAACGAGCTAGATCCACGAGAATGATGTCACCCAATTTATTATATGGTATTACATATGAATAGTGAACATGTTTCTCAATAGGAAATATTTTTATTTTATATAACTTTTTGATAATTGTTTTGAAAAATGAGCAATATCTCGAGAACGGTTCATGGTAGCGTTCTAAAATTTATGTCAATCATTTTCTAATGAAAAATTACATAAGAAATGTCTATTTGCGTTACTTTATTGGTGGTTTTTATTTTTTGACGATTTTTTCAAAATTTCACTCGAAAATTTAGGGGGATGGTTCTGAACATTCGATTGCGTATAAAAACAATAGACTTCCAGTGTTTATGGATTGTGATTTTTGTACCAAATTTCGTTTGAATCGGTCCATTCGTTCGTTAGTTATCGTCTCCACAGACTCACTGACACACACAGACATCACTTCAAAAATGTTCGATTCGTGATCAGGGATGCTTGAAACGTTCTCTCCCGTTGAAAACTCGAATTCGAATTTTCGACCCCGTCACAATACTTTCCTTATACAACATTATGTATATAAGGAAAGTAAAAAGGTGTAGTTAAACTTGTTTCCTTCATACCTCAGATTTATCTGCGTTTCCTTTCATATCATAAAATTAATAAAAGAAAATTAAAACAAAAATGTGAACTTACATAAATCATCAACCACAGGTGAAAGCAGCAGAGTGACGGCAATGAGCAAAACGCTAACAACCATGATAGTTACAAATACGGCTGCAACAGTGCACACTATCCTCCTGCGTCTAGCTTCCTTTGCAGTCAATCCTGGAATGTCCTTCAAACCCATTTCCACAGCGACAATCTCGGATATAGAGACATTCGTGGATAGCGTCCTTGTAGAACTGCACCGTGAAGAGCCATTTTCATATTGACTCCGTGGTCTGGAACGTGGAGGAAGAAGATGCTTTCCCGCCATAATCATGTTAGAACGATCACTAACACTCCTTCTGACACGAGGTTTGTAGCCATTTTTGTTGGTTTCTATAGCAGATATAGAACGTCTCACTTTTCTAGAACGCGTTCTGTGTGGTCTCTGGTTGGAAAGAGTTGTTTCAGCAGTTTTTGTTTCACTGTCACTGTGGTGTCGACAGAGACGTCGTTTCGAAGACTGGCGCTTTGGAATTCTTAAACTGCTATGGGCTCTGTCCCCTCTGTATAATGTCTTGGTATGATGTTCGGTGTCGTCAATGTATTCTAAGTTGGATGGCAGATATATGCTTGGTATTTTGAAGATGACTGTCGGATCAGGTAATGAAGATGATGGAATTATTGTTTCATTCTTGGAACACAAAGATTCACCACTTTCATGAAATGCTTCCATGTCTATTGAGTTAAGAGAAGCAGAGTTTATATCATCAATGAATTGAAAATTTCCTGGAATTTTAATACTTGGAATTTCACAGTAATTTTCACCTACATAAAATGGTGAAGTTTTTACTGAAGGATGGATAGCATTGTTGCCGTTAGGTTTGCTACAATGAGAGATATTCTGTTCCGCGTTCAGCTTCGGGATTTTTGCAGATTCAATGCGAAGGGAGGTTGATGTATCATCAGGATCATCAATAAATGAAATTCCGGATGTAAAATCACTGTTTTCTGTGTTCATTGTGATGTAATAGAAATAATACGGTTAATCACATCATGATATATGTAATTCTATATGCTCGATGTCTTATTTTAAAATTGGGAATTTATTAAACATATAATAAATAATACTAAAAAAATGTTTCAAATTTATATATAATAAATGAATATTAAATTGCACTATAACTGATAATATTTTGAACAATGTACTAAATATTAACTTCTGTAAATTATTATATGAATTATATAATCAGAAATTGTATCAGTAACTACGTGATATATTGTATAAAGATAAACACTAATTTTTTATTTTTAATAATTTAGTGTTTTAATAATTTAGCATTTTCTGATTTGATTTGCATTTCAAGCCAATATCTGAAATTGAATGCGAATGAAATATACCATTTTAAATTATATTTCAAGTGCTTAAACTATTTTTAGTATAGCCCTAAGTATACAGATAATTTTAGTAAATATGAAAACTAAACTTGTCTGAAAATATTGGTTACAAACTTAATGAAACTATAACACGTATTGATTTGGAGAAGAATCAGATAAGATATTTTAGTACATAACTAATGAAAATAAATAGGGTATTGCAAATTTAAACATAGATAAAAACGATTTATTACAGAAAATAAAAATACTTATTGTGTAAAACTTACGAAGTTTTACCTTTTACAGTTTAAAGTTAGTCAACTTAAAAGTTCAAAGTAATTAACTTTGTAATAAAATAACGTAATAGTTTATCTTATATTTTTTGCAAATCTTAAGTTTCTCTTGCTTTCGATAGAATTTGGAGACTAACGAATTTTTATGGGATTTAAGAAGGATTATTTACAAACTGAAATTTTCAATCTGCATTTTATCTTGCAAAATAAGAAAATTAGTTACTTTTTCAAAATATTCTAATGATCGAGAATTTCAGTCTTAAATTTTCATTAAATTTCAGTATATATAATTAGTTAATCAAATCAAATAATCTTTTGTAATCCAATTTCCAAATTTGCCGTTTAGTTATGGACCCCAAAAGTGAATTTTTAAATTATGTAGTTTTATTTTGCTCGGAGGTTAATCTTTCAAGAACCTCCACATTTCATTGATTTTAACTCTATATTTATGGCAACATATCTTGGAAAGTTTTAAGAGGTTTGTTGAAATTCTAAGATTTTTCAAAAGAAGAATTTTATGGTTGAGAATTATTTTAGCTTTATGAATAAAATTACAATGAAAAGCTTTCACAACGATTTTGAATGAAAATTTAAATTATAAATTTCGTTCATATTTAAAACTAGTTTTATTAAAAGTATTTATAAATAAAACATTAATGGCATTTAGTATTTTAGAGTACTCGTAAAAGTGAGATTTAACTATGGCTAACTTTAAAGATATTTTAATTACTTTGGAAAGACAAAACTAATTTAAAACTAATTAGCGTATTTGAAAACTCACTCAAAAGTACTTTATTTTAAAACCCTTAAAATAAATTTATAATAAAATTAATTACATTATAGATAGTAATATTCATAAATAAATAGTATAAATATAAATAGTGATAGTAATTTAAATTAAATTATAATTAATAATGTATTATAAATATTATATAATATGTATTCATTCCATTTTATAAAATTAAAGTTTACAAGGTAGTGTTATTAGTAGCTACCAAAAAACTTAATAAATATTTTTTTGTGTATATAAACCAGCATTTAATTTTATGAATTTATTTTTATGATTCAGATTTTAGATTTTGCAAAGGTAATCTCAAAATTTTACACATATTAACAATTTCACAAATTTGATTTGCATAAACTTGCTTTATATTCTAGATTAAATACTGTTTTCTATTTTACTTATTTTTTTATTGCCATTTGACATATTATCAAGATATTCTAAATATATAAATTGATTTATATTTATATGTGCCTTAAGGCTTTCTAAGCTGTTTTACTTTTTAATAATATGCGAGACAAAAATATATTATAAATATATAATTTGAGTTTTATTTATGATCTCTTTAAATTCTAACCTATAAAATCGTCAATCTTTAGCTTTTTATCATTAAGATAGTCCAAACATTTAATTTGGTTTATATCAATCAATAATCTTATTTTTATCCTAGTAACACGAAACTATTTGCTCATTTACTTATAATATGAACACGTGACACATTAAAAATATATTCCAAATAGTCGAGTTTTGGTCACAATTTTCTTATCCTTGTTTAAGAAATTGTCTGCTTTTATATTTATTTTTAATATCACATGGCACAATGGCATTTTATTCCAAATCATATTTGAATGCCTTTTACGAAACAGCTAAAGCAGAGATGATGCATTAATAGGGATTTTATCTTCCGGGATTGATGGCAAGAGTATACCCAACACTGATGTGTCTGCATCGTAATCAATATTTACTTTACATATTCGTTACCATAGAGATAGCCACGCCATCACCTCTGGCATTATACAACGTTGATAACCGAGAGTAATGCATTAATCAAAGTGATACACGAACGTCTAGAATAAGTGTAGGTTGTGTATAGCAAATTGAATGAAAATTTAAAGCCTGGCAGCACTTTACTCCAGTCAAGATTTGTAGTATAAGTCCATGAAGAAGCACTTAGGATGCATTGAAACTAAAGTCGAGATCCATAATAGTTGTCCATGTGGAATATAGTACGAAGACAATATTCCATAATTAATGGTATCTATTAGCAGTTATTTGATTGACATGATGGTTAACTGTGACCGTTTGCGATAAAATTCCATATTTGCATGCAGAATAACTTTACGATACTGATAGTAATCCTTGAGGAATATAGGATGATGTTAATACTGCATAGTGAAGAATATCTATTAGCAGTTACTTGATTGACATGGCGGTTAGCTGTGGCGGTTTATGATAAAATTCTATATTTGAGTGGAGAATAATTTTATGATACTGATAGCAGTCTTTGAGGAATATAGGATGATGTTAACATTCCACAGTTAAAAATATCTATGAGTAGATTATTTGGTTGACATGATGCCTAACTGTGACCGCCTACGATTAAATTTTGAGTTGGAGAGGACAGCAATTTCATTAGTGAATCTTCGAAATGGAAGTTTCAATATTAGATGTAAAAGTTATTGATGATTATAACTTTCAAAATAAGAGTTCAGGGTAAAATTTGAGTATGTATTTCCTTATAAATTAAAATTACTTCAACTGAAAAGTTTTGCGTTTTAGAAAATTGGGACAAAAATAGAACATATAAACGATTATAAATATCGGTTAAATGATAGCTTTAAATTACATATCTGTAATATGTTTAAAGAGAGGAAGTATAAAATAACAGTTTCTTTCATTAAGTATGATTTAAAGGTTCACTCTTTAACGTTTTATAAATTGATTCCTGAAAACAGTAAAAAGTGAAAGTGACAAAAATGAATTATATCACATTTAATATAAAATAAATTTCTGCTAATGACCTCTTTTGCTATCCAAACTTCAAACAAAAGAGTTATGATGTTTCATGACATAGTTTGAACTTTGCAAATTTCTTTTACTAATTAGAACAATAAAATTAATGTGTAAACTTTTTAGCAGTTTAGACAAACTTGGTTTATTGTAATATAATTTAAAAGAAATGTCTTTTATATATTCTAAATATCATCGAGCTGCATTTTGGAATTATTTTCTGGAATTATTTTTATAATCTTTTGAATATTTTTTTATATTCCAGAAGTATTCTAAATACACATCAATTTTCCAGTTTATTGCAGCTTTAAAATATCGTAATACAAGTCTTCAAATCAATCATAAGTATTGAAATTATGTAAACAGGCTAAGAGCAAGTTACACGTTTTCTTATAATTTTTAATGACTTCAATACTTATATTATATATTTATAAAAAGTATACATAATACCCTAATTATCTATTTGGACAGATAAATCAGAATTATGAATGAAAAATTGCTGTAAATTATACGCAGAATTTTTTATATGACCAGAATTCCAATTTTTTCAGCACAGGAAGCTGTTGTAATCCAAATAATTAAATATTCTAAAATCCAAATGAGACATCCACTAATATTATAGTCATACGTATAGCTCCTAAATAATACATTCACTTATTAAATGTCCACTATTTACCAGAGTAATTTCTCTAATTACAAGAATGTTAATGTTTTTTTATAACTTCAATATAGATTGAAAATTAAATTACATATAAAATTTGACAAATAACAGAAAATTATATATTTCTGCAGAAACTACTTATTTACCACCTAATTATTAGAGAAAAATTCTTATATAATATTTTGTAGTAAAAACACTCGAGCACATTTCTTATGTAATGTAGTTATTAAAATCGCTATTAAGTAGATAATCTCTTTGTAATTGTTCCATACACATGATCATGTTAAACATGCCAATATATATATATCTAGCTTTAGCGCTTTTGTCAACACAGCAAAACTTTGAGAAACACTGTACTCGGTACAATTATAAAACTCCACTGATCTGGAATTTATATCACTATTCATGATTTTATACATCATCACTTATTAAGCTTATATCATTAATTGTTGTCATAAATTAGTAATGATGTCAGAAACCTCGCACGTGCAAATAATTCCTGCTCCAAACATGTGACAAACTACAAGCACATTTCTTCGATAATGCCTTTATGAAATTATTAATAATATCCATCCAAAACCATGTCACTCCCACATGTATCCCTTTGAAGATGTGCAAGATGCGTTTTAGCGATATCTAAACTAGAAGCACATATTTTAAGTAATGCATTTATAAAATTCATTGTTGAAAAACATATTCCTTTGTAATTATTCCACGAGGTTGTTAAACATGTCAATGTGTTTTTCTGGGTGGCAACGCTAAATCTGTGTCAACACAATAACCGAAATGGATGACTATATCTTACATATCATTACTTTCACTTTTTATATATCATCACATATTAAAGTTATATCTTATTATCACACATTACCGAAGTTCTGAATTATGCATGCATATTTTTTGCTGGCACAATTCTTAGCTGATGCACGTTATGAAATTCACCACTAGCACATATCCAATCGGAATTATGTCAGTCCCGCTTGTGTACGTTGAACATGTGCAAGACGCGGTCTAGCGCTTCCGCAACACAAGACATCCTCCAAGACACTAGATGACTTCATTGAAGTGATGCCTGGATGCAGACATTAACCTATTGGTGTATAGATAGAATAGGCAGCCACAGAGAACCCCGATGCCAAATTTACCCGCGAAGATTACGTTGAGAGGGGGAAAGCACGGAAAATAACCAGTTGTTTTTCTTAGAATGATGAAATAGAATGACAGGAAAACATTGGTGTGACGTCAGGTTGTCAAAATGGAAGTGGAGTGGAGTTGTGTATTTTCGTATAGTTTTGGAGGATTCGAGGAATCAGCGAAGTTCAAATGTAATTTTGATGTTTATTATGGTTTCCCAAGCTAATATCGAATAAATTTGACTATAGAATTGCATGTCTAGTGTAGCGAGTGTTATTGGTGGTCCGGTTTCGTATTTGCTAGATCTCTTCATCACCGAATTCCTGATAAAATAAGAAGTTACTGAGTAATGCATAAAGAACCGTGCTGTCCTAACCGAGAATCGAATCTTGGATCTCCGACCTGCCCAGCCGACGCTCTTCCGTTGAGCTACTGTGTTGCAATTTAAAGCTCTTATCATCGAAGTGGACTCTGCATTCTCCACCCTCTAATGCCAGATTGGCGGGCAATTGACAATCTGACTGACCACCTGCTGCTATTTTTAACTCAGGTTAGCCTCCTGCTACTGATATTTTTACCCAGATTATTATCCTGCGTGGTCGTTATCTTCTCAATTTGAAATCGGCGCTCGGTCTTCTAGACTCCATCGAATCCACACTAGTAGTACTAGGGTTACTTTCAGACCTCCGAAATCGTGAATCCTATCGTGAATCCTAATTTACAAATTTTTAATAAATACCTCATTTACTTTCTTACTGGTCATGGCCCCTTTCTTGATTATCTATACTTTTTCAAAATTAAATCCACCTCTAATTGTATTTGCAATAAATTCGGTGACGTTGACTATTATATTTTCGATTGTCCTTTTTCTAAAAATTTTCATATCTGCAAACCCTCCCCCTCTAATAAACCAATTTGGTTCTCCAAAGTTCGTTCAAATCCCTCTTCAGTAGATAAAATTAAAAACTGTATTCTTGTTGCCATGGAAATTTCTGATAAAGTGACCTAAGCTTATGAGTAGATTCTGCTCTCAATTAATTTTGACCAATGAATCCCTTTATTTCATTCTTATTAACTTATATGAACTTATTGTGTTCCTTCAATTTTTTCTAAAAAAAAAAAAAAGCTATGTTAACTGTTCTTATTTTATTGGATCTTTCTTTTTCTTTTGGTCCTTTTTATTTGTACTTTTTTTCATTTTTCTTTTCTAAATTTTATTTTAAATTTCTGTTTTTGTTTTTCATACGCCTAATTTTTTTCCTTTTCATATATTTTCTTTTTATATATTTTCTAAATTTTACTTTTAAAATTTTATTATTTTCCACAATTTTCATCTATTTTTCATTACGTTATTATACCTCACTCTAAATTTTATTTTTCAATGATCTCTTTATCTATATTCGCAGTAACCCTTTTCCCATTTTTGAAAAATGGACGTACTTGTCAAGTTCAAATATAATGTAAAACTGTCTGTTTAACCTCAATATTTTGCAACAATTGTTATCTTTTTAGACTTAAATAAATGTTCGTTTGGCGGGATGGTAGACCTTGGGTGCCTCCTGTGTGCAGAAGGTATCCTTTCCCGGCAGTGCAGCTAGTTACTCTAAACCCACTATGTGAGTCGCACTGTCTGGGGTCTTCAGACCTCCGAAATCTTTGCATTAACCTACAGAGTTCATTTGTTTGGGTGCGATTGTAAAGAGCCGTGCTGCTCCAACCGGGAACCGAACCCTGGATTTCCGAACAGGCCAGCCGACGCTCTACCGTTGAGCTACTGGGACGGAATTGTAAGCTATTTTGGTCGAAATGGACTCTGTAAATGGTGTTTAAAGCTACTGAAACAATTCTCCTTTCTCCTATACTTGAAGTGGACACTAAATCATCCTTTAGAATTTAGATTGAAGTACATATGATTTGAACGACCTCCTTATCCCCTTGGTTTTAGTTTTTTTGCTTCGGATGCATTCTGTTCGACGTAACTCTCTGAGCATTAAAATGTCTACCGTAAACAGTAAGGTAATAGAAAAATGGATTAATAACCAATAACAAGTAATTAATGGCAAACATTAAAACAATAAAATAATCAAAACAGTTAAAACACGGCCACCATGCTGGAAAAAAAATCTGATGTGGGCAACACATGACTTTCCTTATATAATTCAATGAATTTATTACTTTTACAGTTAAAAAAATTTATTCTTATAGCAGATACTTATACTTTTTCCAAGATATTAAATTTTCTTCAATTAGTTGTCATTTTTCATTGATTTAGCGTCATTCTTATCCATTTGGTTGGCAACATTAAAAAATGTCGCCAAGTTGGCGACATTCCACTAAATTCGTCGCCAAAATCTCGCCAAGCGTTATGGACGGAGAAATAAGTTATTTTTACAGCAGATAAATGACTATTGGCGTTCAAATACAAAAGTATTTACTCAAAGTATATTTTCTCGTGAATGGAACGAGTTAGATCCATGAGAATGATGTCACTCAATTTATCGCATGATATTACATATGAAAAGTAAACATGTTTCTCAACAGTTAATATTTTTTTTTAATTTATGGGATTTTTTTGATAAATTTATTTGAAAAATGTGAAATATCACGAGAATGGTTTATGCTAGCGTTCAAAAATTCTATGAATCATCTAAGAAAAAATTACATAAGAAATGTTTATTTGCGTTAAAGGTTTTGATTTTTGATGATTTTTTCAAAATTTCATTCGAAAATTTAGGGGGGTTCCGAACATTCAATTGTGTTTTAAAACAGAAGGCTTCTAGTATTCATGTACATTCATTTTTTGTACCAAATTTCATTCGAATCGCTCCATTCGTTCGTGAGATATCGTCTCCACAGACTCACTGACACAGACACACACACACAGACATCACCTCAAAAATGTTCGATTCGTGATCAGGGTTGCTTGAAACGTGCTCTCCCGTCGAAAACTCGAATTAGAATTTTCGACCCCGTCACAATACTTTCCTATACATTATGTATATAAGGAAAGTAAAAATGAACAACACTAGGCTTAAAATGGAGGTTAATTCGGATTAGATTCCTTTTCAGGTCTGAGCATCCAATCCAAATTAATTTGTTTCGAATGTTTCGGATATGGCAATAGTTCGTCACTATAAATACCATAACCTAGACTACAAGCATAAATAGAGGATAGGAATTGAAATATTATTAAGAAATCAAGTATTGCCATGTACTATGAGGCAGGATTACTATAATTTAATAATCAGGGTTAACTTATTTGTGGGGGAGACTTAAATTTAAATGTTAAAAAAGTGTGGGTAACGATAGGTAATTTTATACTCATGCTAAATAAAATTTTATAAAATATTTCAAATATATCAGTTTGAAGTTTAGGGGGTGGGATGGGAGGGAGAGGGAGGGTCTTCCTATGCTCTGATTTTAGATTTTTATCGAATTTTATCTTTTAATGTGTGTGTGTGTGCTAGGAAAGGAAGTAAGCATATGCGATGCTGATTTACATGAAGCTGAACATGAAGCGAGTACATACGGCATGGTGTTGTTGTTGTTGAGATTCAGACCGTCCGACCTACCAGAAAGGTGTAAGGAAACTGTTTGGACGGCCGGAAGTGTCACCCAATTTAGACCGAAACCCAGTGGGGGAGGCATCCACACAGAGACCGTACCTTCCTTCCCCTACCACCAATCTCTCGGAAGAACTTACGGACCCACATGTTTTATGTGATCGTACTCCGCATGAATACGGCGGCAGTTGTGGCAGCGTGCAAATCCAGTGCGCAAACCACCGGGCTACCACGCCCGAAATGTGCCAACAGCACGTGGTGTTCCCATGTGGTCACCCACCCAAGTACTAACCGCGCCCGATGCTGCTTGACTTCGGTGATCTAACGAGAACCGGTGTTATCAGCACGGTAGGGCCGTCGGCATATACGGCATGCTGTGATAAACTTCAGGTTTCTAGTGCACACATTCATTTAACATAAAATTTTAGCCCTCTTTAAATTTTGAACTTTACATTAACATCTCATTTTCACATTTCGCTTTTAGCATGTCACGATGAAAGAAAGCCCAGCTAAAGTTTTTGAATGGAAAAGTCTTTGATGTCCATTCTGGCTAAAGTCTTTGATGTCCATTCTGGCTAAATTCTTTGATGTACATTCTGGCTAAAGTCTTTGGCCAGAATGAACGCAGTTTAAAATTAATTATACACCTCTAAAATTCCTTTGATAGTTCTCACTTCTTTTAACACAAATCAGCAGTTTATTATACTTAATCCTATTCAGAATGTTATTAATCGTACAGTTCCCATAATCATGTTAAAAAGCTATGTAATCTATTAGGAATTTTAAAAGACATTATTCAAGAACTTTCTTCAACCAGTAGTTTCTAAAAGCTATAAAGTTTAAAATATTTTTTCTTTGAAGCTGAAAATTAACGATTACATCCAGTCATAACCCAGAAAAGTACTTTCGCAAAAGTAGAGAATCTCTAATATACGGCGCTCTGCAAGTGATTAGCTAAATTCAGATATTAACCCAATAAAACGAATTACCCGGCGTATTCGAAAAGCGCACGTATCAAATCGCACACACTGTACACAAAAACAAAAATCTGATGTGGGCAACACATGACTTTCCTTATATAATGCAATGAATTTACTACTTTTACAGTAAAAAAAAATAGGTTTTTCTTATAGTAGATACTTATATTCTTTCCAAGATATTGAATTTTCGACAATGAGTCGTCATTTTCATTGATTTAGCGTCATTTTAATCCATTTGGCGAGATTTTCGGTAATTTGACAACATTTCAAAAAGTCGCCAAGTTGGCGACATTCCGCCAAATTTGTCGCCAAAATCTCTCCAAGCTTTACTGACGGAGAAATAAGTTATTCTTATAGCAGATAAATGACTATTGGCGCTCAAATACAAAAGTATTATTCGAAGTATCTTTTCTCATGAATGAAACGAGCTAGATCCACGAGAATGATGTCACCAAATTTATTGCATGGTATTACATAGAAAAAGTGAACATGTTTCTCAATAGGAAACATATTTTTTTTATTTTGCATGACTTTTTGATAATTTTTTAGAAAAATGTGTAATATCTCGAGAACAGTTCATGTTAGCGTTCTAAAAGTTATGTTAATCGTTTTCTAATGAAAAATTACATAAGAAATGTCTATTTGCGTAACTTTATTAGCGGTTTTGATTTTTTGACGATTTTTTCAATATTTCACTCGAAAATTTAAGGAAGTTCTTTCTGAACATTCGATTACGTTTAAAAACAATAGGCTTCCAGAGTTTACGGATTGTGATTTTTGTATCAAATTTCGTTCGAATCGGTCCATTTGTTCGTCAGTTATCGTCTCCACAGACTCACTGACAAACACACACACACACACAGACATCACTTCAAAAATGTTTGATTCGTGATCAGGGATGCTTGAAACGTGCTCTCCCGTCGAAAACTCGAATTCGAATTTTTGACCCCGTCACAATACTTTTCTTATACATTATATGTATATAAGGAAAGTAAACATATGAGAATAACAATTGGCCGTAAATTCAACCGCTTATAAACAGGCGATTCCACGGAAATCTACATATCCACTATAAAACGCGATCTGTCTGGAATTCCCGATTTCGTGGCCGAGACGTTTATCTATGATCTTGCCACTGTGCCTCGAATGAAATTCGAGCCACATTTTCCTCCACGCGTTTTATTGAGTTTTTAGCGGTCGCAAAGGAAATTCAAGCGTATGAAATAAAAAAAAAATACTTTGAAATTAAAAAAAAAACTACGCCTATTCGGGTTCTGAAGTACATGCGAACCAAATTTCATGGTCGTACAAAGCTTAGATTTCCCGCTATAGACTGCACAAATACACGCACACCCAGACAAACATCGTCCTTTATTAAGTAAGATAGCGTATAAATGGATAGCAGCAGGAGCAGAGTTCTTTCTCTCCATCCCTTTTTGTGATGCTAAAATTACCCGCGAAGTTTGTGCTGAGTGGAAAAGCAAGAAAAAAAACCAGTTGTTTATCTTAGAATATGAAATGATATATGAATGACAGCGAAACATTGGTGTGACAACAGAATGTCAAAAAAGTGTAACGGTGCTGTTTAATTTAGTGAATCAAAACAAACTATTTAAATGAATAAACCATTTAAGTGAAGGCTCAAGAAATAAACATCTGGTAAAAGTGACTGTCTCCTTTCCTCCCCCTCTCTCTCTGTATATATATATATATATATATATATATATATATATATATATATATATATATATACTATATATATATATAAATAGGGTGGTTCATAATGTCATAGATAACCTTCTATAATGGTATGTCAGGCATACAAAAACAAGCCCGTTTTGTATAGGATATTCATATATTATATGTAGGATATATTCATATATCATATATAAGATATTCATTCGTACTCGCGTTTTGCTCGTTCCTGGTGTCGATTCTTATTAATTAGATAAAGTTCTACAACTTACAATTGGTTTTTTTTCGTCTATCTCGCTTTGTCGAATTCGTTATAATAAATGTTTAAACACTTCGTTAGGGGCGCTGCAATTACTTTATTTGGACATGACCACTTTACTATAGATAGATCTAACGTGTACACACATATACCTTTCTTGAAGTTATTGAGGGTGCTTAAGAACATACCTAAGAACCCATTTATGTAATTGCAGTGTAAACAGCCTTTGGAAACATTTTCAAACAAACCATACAATTTCTCTAAGGGTCTTCCAAATGAAAGTGAGAGTGTTGGTTTTTCCGTAGTATTTATTGGTTGAAATATGAGAACATATAGGAAGTAATAGTGATACACGAATTTCCGTCCTTCTCGTTTTATTCGTTCAGAGTTCGTTCATCTAACTTTTTAAATTCTCCACTAGGGGGCTTGCAATCACTTTTATTCTATCGGACATGGTCCCTTTACTATAGAGCGTCCTAACGTATACACTCATGAACTTTTCCTTACAAAGTCATTTGGGTGTTTAAAATCTTTCCTACAAATCCTGTATAATAATATAAGAATATAAATGCATTATAAGGCGAGTAGATTTACATTCACTATATTATACCGTATGTTGCTTTGAACTTAGATTCTTAACAACAACCGCATTGCCCTTGTCTTTTGGTATTCTAGAAAATTCGTTGAAAGACGGGATATTTATGTTCTGAACTACCCCCTGACATTAAAGTATGTCGCATCTCTTGTTCTGACAAAGAGCTTTTCAGAATTAATTTATGCGCATACTTGGCGTTTTCAAGAGTAGCACTGGGTGTGCAGTGCTTAAAATGCATTCAATTATTCATGGCAATAAGTTTTAATTCGAACGAATCGGAGACTCGGCATTATTTCAATTAATTTGTTTGGACAATTGAATTATAATATTATTCCTTTCCATGCATACATAGTATAATGTATGGGGAAAATATTGGGGGCGGCTTTGAATTTTCGACGGAAAAGCACATTTTAAGAATCTCTGAACTCGAATCGAACGTTTCTGAGGTGATGGCAATGTGTATATGTCAATGTATGCGTATGTATGTTAGTGTGTATGTTTGTTAGTGTGTGTGTATGCACGTTAGTGTGTGTATGTATGTTAGTCTATGTATGTTAGTATGTGTATATTTGTGCATGTATATAATTGTGTGTATGTTAGTGTGCGTGTATGTTTGTATGTGTGTGTATATTAGTGTGTGTGTATGTTAGTGTATGTGTATGATAGTGTGTGTGTATGTTTGTATGTGTGTGTATGTTAGTGTATGTGTATGTTCGTGTGTATGTGTATGATAGTGTGTGTATATATTAGTGTGTGTATATTAGTGTGTGTATGTTAGTGTGTGTGTATATATTGGTATGTGTATATATTAGTGTGTGTATGTATGTGTCAGTGTGTATATGTATGTTAATGTGTGTATGTATGTTAGTGTGTGCGTATGTTAGTGTGTGTTTGTGATAGTGTTTGTGTGTGTATGCCAGTGTATGATAGTGTGTTGAAGACCCAGACCACACGACCAACCCAAGGGTAGCAAGATGTGTGGCCGGGTATGATAGTGTGTGTGTATGATAGTGTGTGTGTATGTTTGTATGTGTGTGTATGTTAGTGTATGTGTATGTTCGTGTGTATGTTTGTATGTGTGTGTATGTTAGTGTATGTGTATGTTCGTGTGTATGTGTATGATAGTGTGTGTATGTTAGTGTGTGTTGAAGACCCAGACCGTCCGACTCGTCCAGAGGACTAAGAGCAACTATTTGGACGGCCGGGAAGTCGTGTTAGTGTGTGTGTATATATTAGTATGTGTGTATATTAGTGTGTGTATGTATGTGTCAGTGTGTATATGTATGTTAATGTGTGTATGTATGTTAGTGTGTGTGTTTGTTAGTGTGTGTGTGTGATAGTGTTTGTGTGTGTATGCCAGTGTGTGTGTGTGATAGTGTTTGTGTGTGTATGGCAGTGTATGTATGTTAGTGTGTGTAGGTTATCTGTTGATATTAGTATGTGTATGTTATTAGTTGATATTAGTGTGTGTATGTTATCTGTTGATATTAGTATGTGTATGTTATTAGTTGATATTAGTGTGTGTATGTTAGAGTGTGTGTATTAGTGTGTATGCATATTAGTGTGTGTATGTATGTTAGTGTGTGTGTATGTTAGTGTGTGTGTATGTTAGTGTGTGTGTATGTTAGTGTGTGTGTATGTTGGTGTGTGTGTGTGTATGTTAGTGCTTGAGTCTGTTGAAATGATATCTCACAAACGAAAATAGCGTTTCGCAAACACATTTATACGATTATCACTGGATCGAACATAACGGAGCAGGATTTTCTATTTTTCTTTCGGGAGTGATCAGAAAAAGGGAGAGGGGTGGGGGTGTTCAAATCTCTCAGAAATTCCTCGACCACGAGGTTAAACTTAAACGCTCTAATTTTGAATTAAGACAACTATTTTCGACGCTAAGCATACATAAATTGAGAAAAGCACAAAAACAAAGGTGGTTAAAAAAAAGTGTAATTTAATTAATTTTTAACGAGTGTTAGTGTCCTTGTTATTGACAGGCTTAAATACGAGTTCCGTTCATAACCGCTAAAAGTAGGAAACCGAAAATATGCGATTTCTTAATAGAAATCTTTTAAAGATACATTGTATTAATGATCCAAGATATTTTCTGGAACTAGAGTAAAAGCCACATACATCCCTTGTTCTGCCAAATAACCAAATAACTCTTTAGAATTAATTATTGCGGGAATTTGTAAGGTGCGGAGAAATTAAGGTGTGTGTAGTGATTAAAAGGGTTTGGTTATTCATCCGAATATTCATAGGGAAAATTGCTTTTTGGGTTAGAATAGATAGATTTAAAGCTCTTAGGGTATAACTTAATTTAGAATTTAATAAATGAGACTGAAAGTAATTAGGATAGGCGGCTACAAAGGGAAGGATGATTAGTTTAAAATGTCTGGAATTTCTTTTTATGTAATCGTTTTGCTAATTTGATATGAAATAGATTACGGGGTTGTCCAAAGGGTCTTAGACAAACTTTAAGGGTAGGTCAAGTATACAATAACAAGCCCGTTTTGCATAGGATCATGTTGTGGTCGCAAACGCCACCGTGGGGTACTACATATGCAGGAAGAAGCAAAAGAAAGGAGTGCAGATAATATATCACAGTTTACTAGATATAAAAATCTGATGTGGGCAACACATGACTTTCCTTATATAATGAAATGAATTTACTACTTTTACAGTAAAATAAATAGGTTTTTTTTCTAGTAGATACCAATATCCTTTCCAAGATATTGAATTTTCGACAATTAGTCGTCATTTTCATTGATTTATCGTCATTTTTATCCATTTGGCGAGATTTTCGCTAATTTGGCAACATTTCAAGAAATCGCCAAGTTGGCGACATTCCGCCAATTTCGTCGCCAAAATTTCGCCAAGCGTTATGGACGAAGAAATAAGTTATTCTTACAGCAGATAAATTGGCGTTCAAATGCAAAAGTATTACTCAAAGTATATTTTTTCATGAATGGAACGAGCTAGATCCACGAGAATGATGTCACCCAATTTATCGCATGATATTATATATGAAAAGTGAACATGTTTCTCTATAGGAATTTTTTTTTTCTATTTTATATGACTTTTTGATAATTTTTTTGAAAAATGTGCAATATCTCGAGAACGGTTCATGTTAGCGTTCTAAAATTTATGTCAATCGTTTTCTAATGAAAAATTACATAAGAAATGTCTATTTACGTAAATTTATTATTGGTTTTGATTTTTTGACGATTTTTTCAAAATTTCATTCGAAAATTTAGGGGGGTTCTGAACATTCGATTGCGTATAAAAACAATAGGCTGCCAGTGTTTACGGATTGTGATTTTTGTACCAAATTTGGTTCGAATCGGTCCATTCGTTCGTCAGTTATCGTCTCCACAGACCCACTGACACACACACATACTTTCACACACACACACACACACACACATACACACACACAGACATCACTTCAAAAATGTTTGATTCGTGATCAGGGATGCTTGAAACGTGCTCTCCCGTCGAAAACTCGAATTCGAATTTTCGACCCCGTCACAATACTTTCCTTATACATTATGTATATAAGGAAAGTAAAAATTACAAGTATCAATTAAAATTGTTACTTTCCGTATATACATAATGTATAAGGAAAGTATTGTGACAGGGTCGAAAATTCGAATTCGAGTTTTCGACGGGAGAGCACGTTTCAAACATCCCTGATCACGAATCAAACATTTTTGAGGTGATATCTCTCTCTCTGTGTGTGTGTGAAAGTATGTGTGTGTGAAAGTATGTGTGTGTGTGTGAAAGTATGTGTGTGTTGTGTGTGTGTCAGTGAGTCTGTGGAGACGATATCTCACGAACGAATGGAGCGATTCGAATGAAATTTGGTACAAAAATCACAATCCATGAATACTGGAAGCCTATTGTTTTTATTCGCAATCGTATGTTCAGAACACCCCTAAATTTTCGAGTGAAATTTTGAAAAAATCATTAAAAAACTAGAACCTTTAATAAAGTTACGCAAATAGACATTTCTTATGTAATTTTTTCTTAGAAAACGATTGACATAAACTTTAGAATGCTAGCATAAACCGTTCTCGAGATATTGCACATTTATGAAATAAATTTATCAAAAAATTCCATAAATTAAAAAAAAATATTAACTGTTAAGAAATATGTTCACTTTTCATATGCGATATCATGCGATAAATTGGGTGCCATCATTCTCGTGGATCTAACTCGTTCCATTCACGAGAGAAAATACTTTGAGTAATACTTTTGTATTTGAACGCCAATAGTCATTTATAATGCTGTAAGAATATTATTTTATCTGCTGTAAGAATAACTTATTTCTTTGTCCATAACGCTTGGCTAGATTTAGGCGACGAATTTGGCGGAATGTCGCCAACCTGGCGATTTTTTAAAATGCTGCTAAATTAGCGAGAATCTCGCCAAATGGATAAAAATGACGCTAAGTCAATGAAAATGACGACTAATTGAAAAAAATTCAATATCTTGGAAAGAATATAAGTATCTACTATAACAATAACAATTTTTTTAACTGTAAAAGTAGTAAATTCATTGCATCATATAAGGAAAGTCATGCGCTGCCCACATCAGATTTTTTCCTTTTATTACTTTCCTTATATACATAATATATAAGGAAAGTATTGTGACGGGGTCGAAAATTCGAATTCGAGTTTTCGACGGGAGAGCACGTTTCAAGCATCCCTGATCACGAATCGAACATTTTTGAAGTGATGTCTGTGTGTGTGTGTGTGTGTCAGTGGGTCTGTGGAGACGGTAACTGACGAACGAATGGACCGCTTTGAACCAAATTTGGTACAAAAATCACAATCCGTAAACACTGGAAGCCTATTGTTTTTATACGCAATCGAATGTTCCGAACCCCCCTAAATTTTCGAATGAAATTTAAAAACATCGTCAAAAAATCAAAACCACTAATAAAGTTACGCAAATAGACATTTCTTATGTAATTTTTCATTAGAAAACGATTGACATAAATGTTAGAACGCTAACACGAGCCGTTTTTGAGATATTGTACATTTAAAAAAAAATGTCAAAAAGTCATATAAAATAAAAAAAAAATTCCTATTGATAAACATGTTCACTTTTCATATGTAATACATGTAATACCATGCGATAAATTGGGTGACATCATTCTCGTGGATCTAGCTCGTTCCATTCACGTAAAAAGATACTCTGAGTAACACTTTTGTATTTGGACGCCAATAGTCACTTATCTGCTGTAAGAATAACTTATTTCTTAGTGCATAACGCTTGACGAGATTTTGGCGACGAATTTGGCGGAATGTCGCCAACTTGGCGACTTTTTGAAATGTTGCCAAATTAACGAATATCTCGCCAAATGGATAAAAATGACGCTAAATCAATGAAAATGACGACTAATTGTCGAAAATTCAATGTCTTAAAAGAATATTAGTATCTACTATAAGAAAAACCTATTTTTTTTTACTGTTAAAGTAGTAAATTCATTACATTATATAAGGAAAGTAATGTGTTGCCCACATCAGATTTTTTATCAAAGTATTTATGTATGTGTTCAAAGATTCCAGGTTTCTCTGTAACGCTGTCTATCTATCTATCTATTTTACTACCTATCTGTCTATCTGGAACGCTCAAGTCGAATCGGACTAGATTCTGAACCACCTGTTAATTGTTTTTTCTGCGAACTAACTACAAGACTTAAAATAAGACATATTATAAATATATTTAACCATACTCGTTTACTTAATGAAAGTTTTGAGGTAAAATTTTATTTTCGTTCCCGTAAATCACAATGCAATCCCCAAAAATCAAAGATCGGCTTGACAAGCTATGGCTACAGACTAGTAGATCGTGATCGAAGAGTTAAATCCTGCCGGTGTTGACGAAGAATACATTTTGACTGTTGACCAGTGTTATTCAAAACTATATATAAAATCGGCAGCGGTTCTAGCCCGATGGAGTCGAAATAGTATAACGTTTTGGAAAATATAACTCTAAAGTTCAATAAGTTGATTCGTTTTTTCTGTCCTGATAAGGCCTTCAAAGGATTACAAATTACTCCGTTACTGTTTACAGTTAGTTAAATTTTCGAAATTAGCATTACTTTTTTAAAATATGGAAATATCGAACTGGGAATTCAGTCTCAAATCCAATTATATATCTTTGTAATGCTTTCAAAGAGCTACACATTTTTTGCTTATTGTTTATAGCTAGTGCCGTGAAAAAGAAATATATATATAGGGTGGTCAGAATTAAAACATCCCTACTCTGAGCTCTTTATACATCGAACTACTCAGTGTAAAGGCTCCAAAATTGTTGAACCTACTATTCAAGACATGGGGAAAGGGATTACGCGAAAAAAAAAAATTAGTTCCAGAAACACCGATAGGTGGCGCTGTACAACAGAAAATATGCTGAAAAGACACAAAATAATCACAGAAAAAAAAAACACATGCGATATGGAATTTTTCCTTTTTAATTTCTTTTGCTGATATGAAAAAGAAAAAGAAGATAAAAAAGTGAAGAAACTTAAATTGCCATTGTAACTGCAATTTCGCACTGTAAGCACAAAAATTTGCATAAACCCTTGGTTTGCAGCTACTATGTTCTGGGCATAAAAGGGGATAAAACTGGGAAATTTTCATTCTTATCAGCGATGGCTGTCATACTGCCAGAACACGCTTTGCTTGTGAAGCTGTTTTATGAAAAAAAAGGACATGCTGCAGTTGCACTTCGAGAGTTTCGTCGACTTAAGAATTTGTGCAAGGGACCATTACTTCCACAAGCTCTCAGGAGGATGATCGCTCGATTCGAGAAAACTGGACATCTTGTAGTTCAGCCGAGTCGAGGACGCAAATCGACTCGTTCAGATGTCGTTGACGATGTTGCCACCGCTATTGTTGAACAATCAATGGATAACGTTACACGCAGCATTCCCTGCATCGATAAGGTCCTTGTGATATGAATGTTTGGTACGTTCGAATAAAATGTGTTACAAATGTGTATTTTGTGTCTTTTCAGCATATTTTCTGTTGTACAGCGCCACCTATCGGTGTTTCTGGAACTAATTTTTTTTTCACGTAATCCCTTCCCCCATGTCTTGAATAGTATGTTCAACAATTTTGGAGCCTTTACACTGAGTAGTTCGATGTATAGAGAGCTCAGAGTAGGGGTGTTTTAATTCTGACCACCCGGTATATATATATATTTTACCTAAAGAGGAGTCTAATAATAGTTTACCTAAAGAGGAGTCTAATACTAGTTTACCTAAAGAGGAGTCAAACTAGTTCACCTAAAGAGGAGTCTAATACTAGTTTACCTAAAAAGGAGTCTTATACTAGTTTATCTAAAAGAAGTCTAATACAAGTTTATCTAAACAGGGAGGATCAGCGTGAAACTTCAGCATGGAGTTAACGTTTACTACTTTTAATATATTTTCAATAATATTGATGAAAATACAATTTAATTAATGCATAGTATGAGATATTTTCTTCATGAATTTTTAATCATACTTTAGAAATTGTTTAGATCGATATAATAGTATTTTTAATATTTATCTGTGTATAATGTTTGAAATCACCGAGATGGCAGTCAGTTGTACTCGATTTTGCATTCTGAAGTGTACCATACAATAGTCTCGCCTGCCAGTGAAGACAGTGCGATGAAGGTTCTAGCAGCCAATGGGTCAAAGGCATAGAGTGGAAGTAAAAGAAGGTGGTGCTAATAGTAGCAGATGAAATGAGTCACGACAAAAATAAGATGATACTTTTAAATTGGTGAAAGAATAAGGAAGTGTGGAAGGTTTGGAAAAATATAATTATTACTGCTAGCTAGCAGCTATATTATGTACTAATCACTCTTTATTAATTACTCTGTAGAAATTACACTTTATTAATTTTTTAAATACCTTCATAAAAGTAGCGTCACTGCAATGTTTTCACAGAAAAACCCTCCAAATTTGTGAAAATCCTTCAAAATTGAAAAAAAAATTACTGGTCATCGACTGCAACGTTTAGTCTTAATTTATTTTTACTTTGCTTCGGGTAAACACGCCTTCCTTGTGTTTGATTGGCTTTGCTTTGCATGATGGCTTAGGGCCGGTATTGATTGGACTTCCCCCTTTTAACGTAGCTTCTTCAGGCCAGGAAGCGTGGGTTATGCCCATGTAGACAATGTGCATCTCCAACTTGTTGAAGTCATTGCAAATTGGTGAATTTATGGGTCATAAACGTCATTCCTGTGAAATGTTAAACCTGATGCCTATCCGTTTGAATCCTTTGTTCAGCTTGTTTCTAATCATGGCGCACCATGTTAAGTATATATTGATTTATTTGGTCTCACAGCTAGCATGTTTAGTTTTCGGGAAATACATATAACAAACTTTAAAAATAGAAAATGTTCAGACAAGGCGATTGCACAGAAACTATAAGATCTTTGTAAAAACAAGTAATTGATCGAGATACAACGGAATTTCCTAATGAAAATATTTGTTGCTCACTGTTTTGATCTATATTTATTGTTTAGAATATATTTCGAATTGAAATTAAGTAAAGTGAAGTTGAAACTCGCTCGAGAGAAAACTTTTGTATTTATTAAGAAAAAATTCAGAATATTAATACTATTTTTATATATTCATAAATGGTACTTTATTTTCGACAAAACAAATATAAATTATTTATATTTTTACTTATTGGATTCGGAGATATAAGTGTCTAAAGTGTTTCATTTTTGTAACGCCCTGGTTTCAGTTGGACACTCCGGTCATGTTATGCACGTAAAATTGACAGCAGTTATAAAATCAACTGAACGTTATTTTAAAAATCTCTCACATTTTAAAATATTACTGAGATAACATAAATAACATTTGGTATCAAATCACATAAAAGTGACTCTTTAATAGTTGAAAATAACACCATAAAGAGAACATCGTAAATATTACATTTCGAGAGCTATTATTGCGGTCATAAAACTCAAAGCAAACATCCATTTTGATGATGGAGACATCAAGCATTAAAGCAAAAACTGGCAACGATACGCACGAATTTTCATTTTAGAGCATGTTTGAATGTCCTTATTTACCATATTTATAATTAAGATGTTTAATAGAGTAATTTGTCTGTGCAAATGAGTTACACATTATTTTACACAGCATTAATTACATATTGTTGGTGTATCTCCACAGCGGATATTAGAAATTATTTTTATCCTGTTTGTACCAAACTTTATTCCAGATGTCTCTAGTTATTTAGTAATTATTTATTGAAAAAATGATAGCTGTACAATGTACTTAAATACGGTGTAAAAATATGCAAAAAATATGCACTAACTGTTCTGTAAAAAACAGAAATCCAGCTGCTTTCTTACACAAAGAATGCAACAAGAAACTTTCTTCTACTTACAGCTCTTGAATTGAACTGAATTGCATTGGATTGGATTCTTGTTCTACTGCTCAGTAGGAATCAGAAAATATTCTTCTTACAAAAAGAACGCAAGTAGAAACCTTCTTCTACTTACAGCTCTTGAATTGATCGGAAATGCATTGGATTGGATTGTTGTTCTACTGCTCAGAGGAATCAGAAAATTTCCTTCTAATACAAAGAATGTAACAAGAAACCTTCTTCTACTTACAGCAAGTGATTTGAACAGAATTGCATTGAATTGGATTGTTGTTCTACTGCTCAGGAATCAGAAAATTTTCTTGCACAAATAATGTAACAAAAAACCTTATTTTACTCACAGTTCTTGATTTGAATTGAACTGAACTGAATTGCATTGGATTGAATGGTTATTCTACCGCTCAGTAGGAATCAGAAAAATATTCTTCATATATAAAGAATATAACAAGAAACCTTCTTCTACCTACAGCTCTGTAATAGAACTGAATTGTGTTGGATTGTTGTTCAATTGCTGAGCAGGAATCAGAAAATGTTCTTATACAAATAATGTAACAAGGAACTTTCTTCTACCTACAGCTCTTGAATGGAATTCAATTGCATTCGATTGGAATGTTGCTCTACTGATGAGTAGGAATCAGAAAATTTTCTTCTTACACAAAGAATGTAACAAGAAACGTTCTACTTACAGCTCTTGAACTGAACTGAATTACATTGGATTGTTGTTCTTCTGCTGAACAGGAATTAGAAAATGTTCACCTTATACAAAGAATGTAGCAAGAAACCTTCTTCTACCTACAGCTCTTGAATTAAACTGAATTGCATTGGATGAGATTGTTATTCTATTGCTGAGCAGGAATGAGAAAACGTTCTTCTTATATAAAGAATGTAACAAGGAACTTTCTTCTTTCTACAGCTCTTGAATTGAATTGAATTGCATTCGATTGGAATGTTGTTCTACTGATGAGTAGGAATCAGAAAATTTTCTTCTTACACAAAGAATGTAACAAGAAACGTTCTACTTACAGCTCTTGAACTGAACTGAATTACATTGGATTGTTGTTCTACTGCTGAGCAGGAATTAGAAAAGGTTCACCTTATACAAAGAATGTAGCAAGAAACCTTCTTCTACCTACAGCTCTTGAATTAAATTGAATTGCATTGGATGGGATTGTTGTTCTACTGCTGAGCAGGAATGAGAAAATGTTCTTATACAAAGAATGTAACAAGGAACTTTCTTCTACCTACAGCTCTTGAATTGAACCGAATTGTATTGAAATGGAATGCTGTTCCACTGCTGAATAAGAACTAGAAAATTTTCTTCTTACACAAAGAATGTAACAAGAAACCCTCTACTCACAGCTCTTGAATTGAACTAAATTGCATTGGATTGGATTGTTGTTCTCTGCTCTTATTATGTACACCAGGACTACTTTGAAGAAAACCTAAAGAATAAAGCAAATTCTGAAAACTTCGAGCATGTATGCATACTCAGCTCCATCTCTCTCTTTTCGACCTCGCTCCCTCATGCTCTGAAATCAAACCCATTTCCTATGCATCTAAAGGCAAGATAAGGAATCATTTGGTTACGGGTGGGTTTGCAACAAGGATAATGGAATATTAACCTTGCTGCAAGGACCTTCGGCTTGCCGCTGGGAAATGTCTCCTATGGGTAAAATATCTGTGTTTGTAGCTTTAGAAAATTTATTATTAAGAGTTTTCTTAGTTCGGAATTGTGTTTCCTAAAAGACTACGATTGACTTTTACGAATTTTTCTGTATCAGTAAAAAATCACAAGGGTACATTTTACAGTAAACCACTTAAAGTATGATTTGGTGTATGTGAACTAAACCTTGAATTTCAAATAAACTAGCTGGATTCCCCGTTCTAAATGTTATTAAACGATTTTTAGTCGTAGGTGACTTAACAACAGATGCTTCAAAACAGCAGTGACCTTAGCAGATGTAAAATAACAGGCAAAATTCTTTAAGAAATGAAACACGGATTCATGTTCATCACTCACTGCGTTAGTAGCATTCGTTAGTCATGTTACTTCTTTATCTCACACTTCATTACACACATCTCACACTTCATTACACTCTTTCAAACTTCATTACGCTACGCGTTTTTAGCGCGTCGGTAACTGTAGTAAAGGAAAATGCTCTTGCTTCTAGCGCAGTTACCGATGATTCTTTGCTGAGAACCTGTAACAAGTATGAAACCGGTCCAGTTATAATTTAAGAAAGCAGTACTATTATAGATACATATAGTACTATTATATATGCAGTACTATTATTGATAGTACTGCATATAATAGTACTATTGATAGTACTATTATATGCAGTACTACATATATGCAGTACTGTAGATATGCAAATATGCATTGCTGCATATATGCAATAGTGATATATGCAGTACTATTATTGATAGCCAAAAATAAGCGTGACGTAGATTTCTTAGTTTGAATTTAAAACAGTCCTTAAAATGGATATTTAGGTAGTGTTGCTGTGATCTAAATGCTACATACAGTACTATTATATATGCAGTACTATTATTGATAGTGATGCATATAATAGTACTATAGATAGTACTATTATATGCAGTACAACATATATGCTTTACTGCATATATGCAATAGTGATATATGCAGTACTATTATTGATAGCCAAAATTACACGTGACGTAGATTTCTTAGTTTGAATTTAAAACAGTCCTTAAAATAGATATTTAGGTAGTGTTGCTGAGATCTAAAAATCTTTAAAAGATTGAAAATTTTCTGTTTTTAAAGTTTGTAATGCTTATACATTGCTTCTAATAATTATAAGGGCATATGGTTTTTCAAAAAATCATATTTAGAACACATATACGTAAGAAAATTATGTTAATTATATACAACAATTTAGTCATTAAAACCTTGCTACTGTAGTTTTTTACAGCATTATATAACAAATTATAGAATAATGTAATAAATATTTTTCTATGTTAATAATTTTCAAACATTATTCTGTTCCATAAAATAAAGCGCACTTCATTTATCAAATTAATTTCCTAGCCTGATTCAACAATGCGGCTGCCACTGGAGCGTTTGAAATTTCCGTGAAAAGAATGTTCCATCCTGCTGCCTTTTTCGTTAGGAGATTTGTTTTCTATTTTATTTTGGAATCCAGACTCATCGAATCCTTCGAAATTCAAGACATTAATTAGCTTTTTGTATCTTTTAAGCTCCGAAAGTTATTTTTAGATGGCGCTGGGGCAAAGGATTCATTGATGTCAACCGCAGAGAAGGATAAGATCTTAGAGCAAAACTTATTTTTAGATACTTCAATTTTTACTTTCCTTATATACATAATGTATAAGGAAAGTATTGTGACGGGGTAGAAAATTCGAATTAGAGTTTTCGATGGGAGAGCACCTTTCAAGCATCCCTGATCACGAATCAAACATTTTTGAGGTGATGCGTGTGTGCCAGTGAGTCTGTGGAGACGACATCTCACGAACGCATGGAGCGATTCGAATAAAATTTGGTACAAAATATCACAATCCATGAATACGGGAAGCCTACTGTTTTAAAACACAATCGAATGTTCAGAACCCCCCTAAATTTTCGAGTGAAATTTTGAAAAAATCATCAAAAAATCCAAACCTTTAATAAAGTTATGCAAATAGACATTTCTTATGTAATTCTTCCTTAGAAAACGGATTGACATAAACTTTAGAACGCTAGCATGAACCGTTCTTGAGATATTGCACATTTTTCAAATAAATTTATCAAAAAAATCCCATAAATTAAAAAAAAATTTAACTGTTGAGAAATATGTTTAGTTTTCATATGTAATATCATGTGATAAATTTGGTGACATCATTCTCATAGATCTAACTCGTTCCATTCACGAGAAAAGATACTTTGAGTAATACTTTTGTATTTGAACGCCAATAGTCATTTTTCTGCTGTAAGAATAACTTATTTCTCCATTCATAATGTTTGCGGAGATTTTGGCGACGAATTTAGCGAAATGTCGCCAACTGGGCGACATTTTTTAATGTTGCCAAATTAGCGAAAATCTCCCCAAATGGATAAGAATGACGCTAAATCAATGAAAATGACAACTAATTGAAGAAAATTTAATATCTTGTAAAAAATATAAGTATCTGCTATAAGAATAAATTTTTTTAACTGTAAAAGTAATAAATTCATTGTATTATATAAGGAAAGTTATGTGTTGCCCACATCAGATTTTTTTTAAATGGGTCCAGAAAAATATTTCTGAAAGTTGTAGAAAACCGGTTCTTTTGATGAAAAGTTGAAAATAAATTAGGAGATAACGCACTGAAATAAAACGAACAAACTCAATATAAGACAACAATAAATAAATCTTATCATTATCCAATACTGATATTCTGCAAAATAGTCAAAGGGAAAGGTAGAGGGTGTAGGAAGATGAAACAGTTTTGGCAGAGTTTTGAATAATATCAATTTTTGATGATGATAAGTGTTGTTTTGAATTGATTCCAGCGACGCTCTTAAATTGTTTCAAATTCTTGTGTGATTAAAATTAATTTCCCTTTTTTACGCGCGAAATTGTTGTGAAGGGGAGGAGGACAATAAAAAGTTTGTTTTATCCTCATAATGTAATTTTTACTTTCTCATACGTGGTATTGAGAAAGTACTATTTCACAAAAATTTTCGAAATCGAGATTTTAATGCCACTATATTTGTTTTAAGACTGCCTGAACACGTTTTGACTATTTTTGAAGTGACGTCCGTCCGTCTGTATATGTCTGTGTTCGATTTCTTGTTTAAACCATAGCAGCTAAAAATATTAATGGATTTTCACGAAATTTTATATCCCTCTTTGCTATAAAAAACAATAGAACTAGATGGAATTTTTAAAATTTGAGTGAAAACTTCGAAATTTATATATATATTTTTAACATGGCAGCATAGGACAAAATGTGATATAATCATGTATAAAAGAGTATAGTTGTAGTTCAATGATCACGGGGCTCAATGGTTATTAGCCGAATAGAACGAAGGGACGAATAGTATATTAGCCGAGATACAATTTTTATTAACACTGTACAACATATTTGAAAAGTGTTTATGATTTTCTCATTCTACCTGTCTGTCTGTCCGTTAGCACGATAACTGCCGTAAAAATGACTTTATCAAAATGAAATTTTAGTATGTTGTTCAGACGGTCTGTGAGACTTAAGGGAATATAAATGAATGATATCACCCAATTAGTTTTGGATTGAACCCGGTTGAAAAAATGAAATACATTAAACCCTATTGGACCTAATTTTTCAAGCATTTTTTAAGCGGATTTAAAATTCACAAATTGCTTCAAAAGTTTAAGGAAATATTCAAATTATCCCATAAAATATATAAAAAAAATTCAGAAAAATATATTCAGTAGTTTTTTAAATTAAAATTAAAATAATAATTACATCTTTCATAATATGATCATTATATGAAGAGATCACGTGATCTACTTCAAAGTAAAATATGGCATCCATCTTGTGTCAAAATCGTGAGTTTTAAAGCTCTTTTTAATTTATGTTTAGTGTTGTATCCGTCCTAAAACCGCTTTATCTTTGCTTAAATTCTGTGCATCTACATCCTGAAACAACGCAAGTTATATAGTCGAGTTTAAATGATCATCCAACTTTGATTATTTCTACAACGAAGCCTACTTTTCACTTATGGAGGATATAAATACCAAAAGATGTAGAATGAGTTGTATAAAAATTGCTGCATTTCTTTAACGCAAAATTATTTAGCCCATGGAGTCTGCAATATAGCTGATATGAATGAAACAATCATTGATTTTACAGAGAAGCAAATGATATTTTGATGAAGTTTTGAGCATAGAGTTAAATTACTTGTACCTCCATGATTTTAAGTTTTAAATAAAATTAATTATTATAGTATTGTGATGAATGAAATGAAATGAATGAAATGCTGCTTTTATTTAAAGAGCCAGCCGATTTATATTTCGATGACGTCATTTGAAAAAGTTCATTTGGTTGCGATGACGTCTTCAAATATAATAAATTATTGTAGTATTATGATAATTTTAAAAATATTACCGAGGAATGTATCGCATTTTAGAGATGTTTAAACCAGGCAATTCATGTTTCAATGCCATCATTTGAATGAAGTTCATTCTTTTCGATGAAGTTTCATGTTTCAAAATATAATAAATTAATGTAGTATTGTGATGGTTTTAAAAATATTACGGAGCAATATATCGCATTTTAGAGATGTTTCAATAAAATTGCATTGACGTTGGAATGTGTTTCATAATCAAAGCTTTATGCATGATTGATCTTTCTTGTGAACACATTACAACATAGTTGAAAAGTGTTTATTACCACTTTACAACATAGTTGAAAAGTGTTTATGACTTTGTTCATTCTGTCTGTCTGTCTGTTCGTTAGCACGATAACTGCCGTGAAAATGACTTTATCAAAATGAAATTTTAGTATGTTTTTCAGACGGTCTGTGGGACCTATGGGAATATAAATAAATAATATCACCCAATTAGTTTTTTATTGAACCCGAATTGAAAAAATGAAATACATTTAACCCTATAGGACCTAATTTTTCAAACATTTTTTAAGCAAATTTAAAATTCACAAATTGCTTCGAAATTTTTAAGAAATATTCACATTATCCTACATAATGTATAAAAAAAATTTCAGAAAAATATGAGTAGTTTTTTAATTAAAAATTATTTAATATAGGGAAAAAAACAAATTCAATTAAATTCTGACTTTTGGGATATCCTCCAGAAAGAAAAAAGAGATATATTATATAATAAATAACTTTCCAGAAATTTAATCATTTTGTATATGAGAAAGGCTTCACATTTTAAAATAAATTTGGTAGATAACAATTTATCATTTTTTTTTTAATTTTATATAACTCTTCGTGATATACTTATTTGATGGCATTTTTAATGCACTTTCCTACGTCCTAGAGAGTTAAAATTAGGTACACAGCTTAAATTTGTTGAACATTTTATTTGACAAAAATTTGGTGGATCTTTAAATATAGATCATACATTTTTTTCGAAATGGCCTGCAAATAATCCCCGTTCACTTCTATAAATCATTCTTGTAATATTGTTAAAAATTCTGATGTGGGCAGCACATGTCTTTCCCTGCAGACTCATATTCACGTTCGCTTTATTTTTTCAATAATAATTTGAGTTTATCTGCACAAAATTACAACCATAAATATTTTAAATGACATTGAATTTGCACCTTAAACTTAAATTTGGTTCTCATTTGATAGCTGGACTTATTGTCAAAGGTGGCGTAGCGAAAACGCGAAAAAACTAGAATATCTCAAGAACGGCTAGTCCTAGAGTAATGGGGTTAGTCTTATTCTCTTTGTTGTCAAAAATCACGTATAAAATAGGAATTTAATTGATATAATTGAGCACACGTAGTCTTTTATTTTTATATTTAACGATTTTTGCGGGCCATTTCGCAAAAATAGCCCATTCCTTTTTCCCGAATCGTACTAGAATAACCTACAAATGATTTATATACCAAATTTTGTTAAATTTGGTATATAAATCACTTGTAGGTTATTGAACTATCGACACCAAATTTTGTTAAATTTGTTCTTTTAGTTTTTAGCTAGAGTGGATAAAGGCAATTTCTGCCGGCCATTTCGCAAAGAAGGCAGATTCGTTTATTACGAATCGTACTATAATTCAATGAACATCAGGATTTCCTACAACAAACATACCTACCAAACATACCTTTTCGTGTTCTAGAAGTCCGAAAACGTGGAGATCCTTCTAAAATTCGAGTTCCGATCTTCGGCACGATTCCAATACTTTGAATACATACATACACATACACACACACATATTATCTGTGTATTGTCTGTGGATCTAAATTCCGTGCCTATGCAATTACAATAGTTGTGATTTTAAATGATCCCTAAACTTATAATATTTCTTTAACGAAGCCTAATTTTAACTTATGCAGAATGCAAATATCTCAAGCGATTGTAAGGTGAGTTACATAAGAATTGCTGAATTTTTTTCACAGAAAATTATTTAGCTCTGGAGTCTGGAATACAAGTTATATGAATGAAATATTCATTGATTTTGCATAGAAAATCAGATGATTTATATTTCGATACAGTTTTAAATATTTAAGTATAATAAATTACTGTAGTATTGTGATAATGTAAAAGATATCATCACTGAATGTATCACATTTTAGAAATTTTTAAATGAAATTGCATTTCAGTTGGAAAGTTTTTCATAATCAATGTTTATGCATGATTGATCTTTCTTGTTTTTTATTCTTGGTGTCATAAGTTACTCTCCCCAGGTGGTACACAGTAAAGTATAGTATCAATCGAATTATTTTTTCAAGCCCTTTAAAGTGAAGGGTAACATGCTATAGTTGTAATCATTTGAATCCACGATATCAATTTTTCGACTATTGTCCTATAAAATTTGAAAAAAAAATGGATTTTTGTATGAGAAAATCGAGTTGAGCTACATTTCAGTTAATTACTCCAAGTTTTGACGTAATTTACGTTTAAACCTATGTAGAATTATACATACGTTAATGCTTTAGAAAAGGAACATTTCATCTAAAGACACTAAACCGCCATTTGCAAAGAAAATGCATGCGAAGGTCAAGAACACGGTCATGACGTACATAAATTACGCAACGACGTAACGCAATGACATGAAAAATTCCATGAATAAAAATGTTCCGTGAGATGAAATTATGTGCAAAGTTTCAACTTTCTACGTGTTCTAGCCGCAGAGAACGAACTCTCCAAAAATGTTGCATGAAAAAGACAAAGTGAGTTCATGGGAAGTTAATAACAAATGAAGGGAAAATGCTAAAAAATCTAAAGCTAATATCCATAAATTTCAAACAATATTCTCTTCCATTATATAAAGTGCATTTAATGTACCAAAGTCATTTTTTTTATTCTGATTCTATAATGCAGCTGCCTCTGGAGCTGCATTTTTAATTTGCCTTAAATAAAGTTTCCCAACGTGTTGTCTGTTTCGTGAGATTTTTTTTTATTTTACTTTGGAACACAAAACTCATTAACTCTTTGGAAATCCAGGGCAATAATTAGCTTTTTGTATCTTTTAATCTCCGGAAGTTATTTTTGGATGACGCTGGTGCAGAAGATTCAATTTGTGTCAACCGTAGCGCTTGATAAAACCTTAGAGCAAAACCCGTTTTAAGGTACTTACTCCTTTTTTAAGATGTGTCCAAAAATATTTCGCAAATTCGTAGAGAAATAGTGCTTTAGAATGTAAAAAATGTGTCATCGAATATTTTTATTTTCGAATACTCCAATTGTTCCACTTTTTAAATTTTAGATAGAAATAATTTAGTTTACTATTGGTAAGTAATTATATTTATTTTTAAAAGAACAATTTAAAATGTCGTCCGTTAGCAAGAATGCACATTTGGATTCAAAAGAGAATATGACCAACTTTGGAAAGCATTGTATGCGCCCGGGTTCGATTCCCGTCACTGCCAAAACTGCCGCCTTGTTCACGCGGAATACGATCACGTTAAACATGTGGGTCCGTAAGTCCTTCCGAGAGATTGGTGGTAGGGGAAGAAGAGTTCGGTCCTTGTGGATGCCTGCCCCACTGGGTTCCGGAAATTGGGTGGCACTTCCCGGCCGTCCAAACAGACATCTTATACCTTTCTGGTAGGTCGGACGGTCAGGGTCGAAGAAGAGGAAGCAATGTATGTGTCCCCGTGTTACCGTCCCTGATGACGATTGTTTGACAGGTATATATTGACTTCCATATACGTGTTATGTACGTTTCTCATGCCGATTCCTACTAATTTCAAAATCCATTACAACTTCGTCATTTGCTTTTTCTCTATCTTGATTTTTTACAGAGTTTATTATCCTAACTGTTTGAAATATTCGTGAGGGACACTAAAATTTATTGTCATTTTACTACTAATGGGTATATTCATGGATCTTGCAACTCCTGTGGCGATGGAGCGTCGCCTGTCCTGAGCCAGGACCGAACTCGGGACCTCGTGCTTACAAGACCGATATTATAAGCATAGAGCAAATGCTAGCTTCGGCTCTGTTCTTATAATTCGTGTACAGGTTCCAAGCATTTTTGATCAGATGTCTTTTTCTGCCGCACACTCCCCCAACTGATGAGGAGCCCCGGTCGAATTTCGGCTAGGAGGAGGGCCGCCTAGGAAACCCCCGCGTGTCCCCGTTCGAATTTCAGTTGAGGGCTGAAGGCCGGGAGGCGTGTCGCCTCGGGCGTGACGTCAGTCGTGGTCAACCAGGAAGGGAGTGGCAAGGCCTCTGACTCTGTGTGGTGCTGCCATCTCGTGTTGAGAAGTGCGATCGTTGGCGTGAGAAGGTTGCGTGTTTCAAACGTCCAGTCATCATTGTGGCGGAAAGGATGTTACCAGGCCCGAACCAGGGATCTGGTGCTTTATAAGACCGACATTATAAGCATAGAGCAAAAGTTAGCTTCGGCTCCGTTCTTATAATTCGGGTACAGGTTCCAAGCATCTTTGATCAGATGTCTTTTGCTGCCGCACTCCGTATACCTCTCTGGTTATTCCATTTGTGCCCATTTTGTCTTTTTGACTTCTGGTTTGTTGGTCTTTTTCGCATTGAGGATGGAGATCCAACATATTCCCGAAACAACTGCATATTGCAGTGGTGCTATAAAATTGCATAACCCACACATTTCCATGACTTTTATGGATGAAAAGGCCAGTAACACTTTAAGAGTGATGTTTTAAAGTGTTTAACTTGTAGACTTATACACCTTATACTTATGGGCGCGGTAGCCCATTGGTTAGCGCGCTGGAGTTGCACTCGGTAGGCCCGGGTTCGATTCCAGCCACTGCCAAAACTGCCGCCGTGTTCACGCGGAGTACGATCACGTTAAACATGTGGGTCCGTAAGTCCTTCCGAGAGGTTGGTGGTAGGGGAAGGAGGGTACGGTCCCTGTGGATGCCTCCCCCACTGGGTTCGGGTCTAAATTGGGTGGCACTTCCCGGCCGTCCAAACGGTTACCTTACACCTTTCTGGTAGGTCGGACGGTCTGGGTCTCAACAACACCTTATACTTAACGCCGCTTGTACCTATGATTTTTACTTGACTGGTTACACTTTATACTTTTGGCAATTTCATGGGTAGAGAAGCCTTCATTACGCAAATCAATTGTAACATTTGCAAAATCCACTTCGACAATAAGAGTTTGCAAATTCGTCCCAGTAGCTCAACGGTAGAGCGTCGGCTGGCCAATTCGAAGATTCAGGGTTCGATTCCAGGTTGAGGCAGCATTATTCTTTACAATGGTGTTCGAACAAATCAACCCTGTAGGTTAGTGCAAAGATGTTTGAGGTCTGAATGTGACCCTAGTACAAACTAGCACGGATTCAGTGGACTATGGTATATTGAGCGCCGTTTCAAATCGAGAGAATGAAGATCATGCAGGAAGCTAACCTGGAGGATAAAAATAGCAGGAGGTGGTCAGTTAGATTATCCGTTGCACACGTCAATCTGATATTAGAGAGTGGAGATTGCAGATTCCACTTCGACAAGAATAGCTTGCAATTTCGCTTCAATAGCTCAACGGTAGAGGGTCGGTTGGCCAGTTCGAAGATCCAGGGTTCGATCCCCGATTGGAGCAGCAAGATTATTTACACATTTTCCTTTCGGGGTAAGAATTGAATAAACTTCGCCATAATGCGCTGATTTTATTTTTTTCCTATTCTGAGTGTCTTACCGTCCTGAAAGTGTGTAACATTACTTCACCTCTTAGCGCTTTACCTTATTCAATGCAGTAAAGTGTATGATGTAATATTCGAGTTTGTTACGCTACATTAAACAATTATTTTAAAAACACTGAATTTTTATTTTTCAAATACCAATTTGGAGCGATGCAATTATTTTGAGCGCCACTGTACATACTAACTTAATTGATTCGTGAATACTTTTCTCAAATTTAAGTCACATTACATTACATTAAGTTGTTACGTTAAGTCACATTATTTACATCACATTGTACATTAAGTGGTGTTACCTGTTAAGCTAAATCATCAACATATATTTAGATAGTGTCACTATTATCTACTATTAACTATAATTACCAATAGTGAAATACTTAAGTTTGATATTTAAAACATTAAAATTTGATAATGATCATAATCATTTGTGTTCGTTTTACATCAAAATTTAAGGCATCATATTTTAGGTGTCACTGGTGCAAAGGATTTATCTATGTCAATGATAAGACCTTAGAGCCTTTTCTATTTTAAGATACTTCTCCATTTTTTGGGAGGGACACAGAAAAATATTTCGCAAAGTTGTAGAAAATCGGTTTTTTTAAGAAAGAGTTAAAAATAAACTATGAGGAAAACACAAGTTTTTCAAAGTCCTTCCTTAAGCAATAGTGACGCATGGAAAAGCAGAAATAAATTTTAATTCCACACGAAATGGAACAGAATTGAGGCTGTAGGCCGATGAAATACACTCGACAATTTTGAATAATATCAATTATAGAATGATAATCATTATATAGTATTGTTTTGAATAGAATCGGCCAACACTCTTAAATCGGCCAACACTCTTAATAACACTCTTTTATAAATTATTACTTTCCTTATATACATAATGTATAAGTAAAGTACTGTGACGGGGTCGAAAATTCGAATTCGAGTTTTCGACGGGAGAGCACGTTTCAAGCATCCCTGATCACGAATTGAACAATTTTGAAGTTGTGTGTGTGTCAGTGAGTCTGTGGAGACGATATCTCGCGAACGAATGGAGTGATTCGAGTGAAATTCGGTATAAAAATTTCAATCCGTGAATCCTGGAAGACTATTCTTTTTAAACGCAATGGAATGTCCAGAACCACTTTAAATTTTCGAGTGAAATTTTGAAAAAATCAAAACCTTTAATAAAGTTACGCAAATAGACATTTCTTATGCAATTTTTCCTTAGAAAACAATTGGCATAAACTTTAGAACGTTAGCATGAACCGTTCTCGAGATATTGCACATTTTTCAAATAAATTTATCAAAAAATCCCATAAATTAAAAGAAAATATTAACTCTTGAGATACATGTTCACTTTTCATATGTAATACCATGCGATAAATTTGGTGACATTATTCTCGTGGATCTAGCTCGTTTCATTCATGAGAAAAGATACTTTGAGTAATACTTTTGTATTTGAACGCCAATAGTTTTATTTGCTATAAGAATAACTTATTTCACCGTCCATAACGCTTGGCGAGATTTTGGCGACGAATTTGGCGGAATGGCGACTCTTTTAAATGTTGGTAAATTAACGAATATCTTGCCAAATGTATAAAAATGACGCTAAATCAATAAAAATGACGACTAATTGTCGAAAATTCAATATCTTGTAATGAATATAAGTATTTACTATAAGAATAACTGTTTTTTTTACTGTATAAGTAGTAATTTATTACATTATATAAGGAAAGTCATGTGCTGCCCACATCAGATTTTTAAATTTTATTTTCTAACTTTTCGTGCGCCACTGCTGAGAAGAGAGAGGAGGATATTAAAAACATGATTTTCTTATAATATAGCTTTCAAGCTTTAGTTTTTATTTATATTATCTCGCTTTTTTACTTTCCCTGCAATACATGGTAATGTATAGGGAAAGTATTGGAATCATGCCGAAAATCGCAACTCGAGTTTTCGACGGATCTACACGTTTCAAGACCTCTAGAATACGAAAAACCCAGTTTTAGCGTGGCGTCTGTGTGTGTGTCTGTCAGTCTGTGCTGATTTTGTATCCACTCTAACTAAAAAACTAATGGACCGAATTTCACAAAATTTGGTTGGTCAGTCACTTGTGAGCGAGTCTGGTGCTGATTAGTTTTGGGTATGATTTGGAATAAAAGAACCCGCCTTTTTTTGCGAAATGGCGCGAAAAAGCTTGTATCCACTCTAACTGAAAAACGACTGGACCGAATTTCACAAAATTCGGTAGAGGAGTCACTTGTGGGTTACCCTGGTGCTGATTAGATTTTGGTACGATTCGGAAAAAAATAATCTGCCTTTTTTTGCAAAATGGCCCGCAAAAATCGTCAAAATCTAAACTAAAGAACTAGGTATACTCAAATATATCCATTAAATGCTCGTTTAATACGTAATTTTTAACGACGAAAATAATAAGACCAACCCCATTACACTAGGACTAGCCGTTCTCAAGATATTTTAGTTTTCCATATTTTCTCTGCGCCACCTTTGAAAATAAGTCCGGTTACCGAATGAGAACGAAAATTGAATTGAAAGTGAAATAAATTTAATTAAAATAAAGAGAACGTTAATATAAGTCTGCAGGGAAATTCATGTGCTGCCCACATCAGATTTTTAAGATTCCTTTGATTCGAATATTCATTACCATGATATATGTTCTTGCTATAAAAATTTTGCCCGCCACTAAGATTTTTCACTATCGTTTGGCTTTGTTTATGTTTCAGCATATTTATCATGATCAGCATTGTAGTATCCTTTTCGCTAATTTTCACGATCATAATTACAATACTCGAATTAGAAATAAACTTTGACCCCCTTTTCCTTGATCGGTTTGCTGATCTATTGTTTAATTTTTTGCTACTTGTATTACTACTACATTTGAAGAACACAACCTGTAGTGGAGTAGAAGGTACGAGATTTATTCTTCCGCAAAAAAAAAAAAAAAATAATGCACAATAAAAGTTGATAAAAAATCAATTTTAAACCAGATTTCTTTAATATTTCAACCACAAAACGAATGGAAGGATTAAATAAAACATATTTAAAGTAAAATTTAAATATTTTTGCATATAATAGGAAGTGAAATATACGTATTCATTTCTGCACATGGCAAAATTTGTTGATTTGATCTTGGCGAGATATCGTCTTGCGGCAAACCTATGAAGGAGATCACAACTGTTTGCAATAGTTAAATTTATTTTTTATTTTCCCTGCAATACATGGTAATGCATAGGGAAAGTATTGGAATCATGTCGAAAATCGCAACTCCAGTTTTCGACGGATCTACACGGTTCAAGACCTCTAGAACACGAAAAAACTATTTTTAGCGTGACGTCTGTGTGTATGTCTGTGTGTCTGTGCGTGTGTGTCTGTCTGGGCAATGTATGTATTTACTCTAACTCAAAAAATAATGGACCGAATTTCATAAAATTTGGTAGGCAAGTTACTTGGGTATGACCCTGGTGCTGATTATTTTTTAGTACGATTTGGGATGAAAGAACCCGCCTTTTTTTGCGAAATGGCCCTCAATAATTGCCTGTATCCAACTCACTCTAGATAAAAAATAATGGACCAAACTTTACAAAATTCGGTAGATAAGTCACTTGTGAGTCACCCTGGTGCTGATCAGATTTTGGTACGATTCGGAAAAAAATTAACCTGCCTTTTTTCGCGAAATGGCCCATCAAAAATCGTCAAAATCTAAAATAAAAACTACGTGTGCTGAAATATATTCATTAAATCCTTGTTTTATACGTAATTTTTAACGATGGAAAGAATAAGACCAACCCCATTACACTAGAACTAGCCGTTCTTGAGATATTTTAGTTCTTTCGTATTTTCTATTTTCCACCTTTGAAAATAAGTCCAGTTAGCAAATGAGAACGAAAATTGATTTAAAAGCGAATTAAATTTAATTAAAATTAAGAGAACGTAAATATAAGTCTGCAGGGAAATTCATGTGCTGCCCACATCAGATTGTTTTATTTCCAGTCAAACTTTCTATTTTTAAAGCTATTAAAGATAGATCCAAAATTTAAACGGATTTGAAATTTTCAGAAAATCTAACCCTAAATACATACCCGACATTTTAAAGATATATTTTGAATTAAAAAAAAAATAATATAAATATATTTTCGCCTTATTATTATCGGATGATTTGGATAAGTTTGATGCAGCGAAGTTTTTTATTCTTTTACAACCAAGCCAAATCTCAGATCATTTATTCTATTAATCAGCTTAGTTTTGATCTGTGATTTGATATTCTAATGTTTATTTACCCAACATGTTTATTTTCCCAACATTTCCCACAGTTAAGCTTTTCAAGTGCTTCGGCAAACAAGCTTTATCAAGTGCTTCGTCAACTAGATGGAAGCCCCATTAGGAAAAGGGTCTAGATTTATTTTAATGCACTCTGGAAGCGACGATGGTTTGTGTTAAACGCTTGTGAAATGTTACAAACCAAAAAATATGATGTGGGCAGCACATGACCTTCCCTATAGACTTATATTCACGTTCTCTTTATTTTATATAAATTTAATTCACTTTTAATTCAATTTTCGTTCTCATTTGGTAACTGGACTTATTTTTAAAGATGGCGTAGAGAAAAACAAAAACAAAACTAAAATATCTCGAGAACGGCTAGCCCTAGTGTAATGGGGTTGGTCTTATTCATTTCATCGTTAAACATTATGTATAAAATAAGCATTTAGTGGATATATTTGAGCATACGTAGTTTTTAGTTTAGATTCTGAGGATTTTTGCGGGCCATTTCGCAAAAAAAAAGGCAGGTTATCTTTTTCCGAAACGTACCAAAATCTAATCAGTACCAGGCTGACCCACAAGCGACTTATCTACCGAATTTTGTGAAATTCGGTTAATTAGTTTTTTAGTTAGAGTGGATACAAAATCTGCACAGACAGACAGACACACACATAGACGTCACGCTAAAAATAGTTTTTCGTATTCTGTCGAAAACTCGAGTTGCGATTTTCGGCGTGATTCCAATACTTTCCCTATACATTACCATGCATTGAAGGGAAAGTAAAAATATGCTGCAAACTCTCAAGGGATATAAATGGTGAACTGTATGAAACCTTGTTCGGGGAAAAACTCCTTTTAAATGTCAAACAAAACAGTGCGATCATGTAGATACATGAGTTTATATTCGCATTCTTAAGCAAATGTAATTCTATTATATTTGGTATGCATATAATCAATCGTTCTTCAGGAATACTGCGCGAGTAAAAAATTTCTTTTACAAAAATTCTCTGTCGCCAAAATTCACATCAGGTTCTTGATCTGGTAATCCAACTGAGTGAAAAGTCCCTTGTAGCCTTCACAGTACTACAGGTGTTCGCTGCGTATAGTTGTCTCTAGTCTATTTTGTTATGACTTTTGTTCTGCCACTGACTTATGATTTTATGCTAGCGTGTTGCCAGTTTGGCTGTGGCCCAACTAAAGCTCCTTCTTTCACAGTTCCTTGCCCCACTGTTATACGTTCATTTACATAATGAAATTGTACCTATTGTGTGGCAAAATAAAGTTTATTTATTTATTATTTATGATAAAATTTACGATCAAACCTGCGTAGTATTAGACATGGATCGACGCGTTAGAATTATTGGAACATTTCATCTAAAGACACTGAACTGTAATTCGAATTCGCAGAAAATGCATGAAAAGGACAAAATATTGTAATGACAAGCGTAAATGAAGTAACGACAAAAATATTGTAATGATAAACGTAAATGACATAACATCAAAAATATTGTAATACCAAACGTAAATAACGTAATGACAAATATACTGTAATGACGAACGTAAATGACGTAATGACAAACGTAAATGACATAACATCAAAAACATTGTAATACCAAACGTAAATGACGTAACAACAAAAATATTGTAATGACAAACGTAAATGACGTAACGACAAAAATATTGTAATGATAAACATAAATGACATAACGACAAAAATATCGTAATGGCAAACATAAATGACGTAACGACGAAACGTAATGACGTAACGACAAAATGTAATGATGTGAAAATTTGATAGATGAAACTGTACCATGAGATGAAAATGTGTTCCGAATTTCAGCTCTCTACGTAATTTGGGAGTCGAGAACGATTAAGAACAGTTGAAATAGTCACATTTCTTTCGGTAAAAAAACCCAAAAGGGAAACAAATTTTCTTACAATGAAATGAGTTTTGTTAACAGACTAATTTATTTAAATGTCAGTTGAATTTATTAAATTTAAAATAAAATTATTATTTCATAATACATGATGCAAATTAATAATAGCATAAAGAAAATCTATAATATATCATGGAAAGTGATCTCAAGTATGTTGATTTATGAAATGCTCAAATACACAGACATAGAAGTATGAATCACACTACAAAGTGAATACTTTTGTGAATATTAATTAGTTAATGCAAACAAACTGCATAAGTGGAAAAACAATTTCATAATTAAACAAAATATACAGAGAATCACGTACAAATGCCGTTCTTCGCGATTCTGCTGCAAAATAGTCCTTTATTTTATTAATAATATGTTTAAAAAATAGTTTTTCTGTATAAAACACGAAATAATTACAAAAATTGTAGGCGATGCAAACAGACGATAAAAGTGGAAAATATTTCCCAAATTAAACAAAATATATACCCTGAATTGCGTGCAGTTTTTCGCGATGCTGCTTCAAAATAGCCTTTTATTTCATAAATAATACGCTTGGAAAATAGTTTTACTCTATAAAATGCGAAACAATTACAGATATTGTAGTCGTTGCAAACAGGTTGCAAAAGTGGGAAATATTATTCAAATTAAACGAGGTATGCCGAGGATCGCGAACAAAGGCAGATTTTCCCGATGTTGCTGTAAAATAAATAGTTTTTCATTTTATTAATACGGTAGAAAAAGTTTTCTTTTGTATACAAAACGAAATTATATAAATTTCAGTCGGTGCAAATAGATTGGAAGGCCGAGACCACACGACCAACCCTAAGGCTTACGGTAACTAACTGTGTGGTCGGGGCGCAAATAGATTGTAAAAGTGGCAAAAAGATAATCATTGGTTATCGCTCTTCAGACATAGTGGGAATCGCCGTACGCAAGGGCCAATGTCGTAATCGAGGAGAAACAAATTTTCAGATGTAAGACAGTGAAAACTAATCAAATTTCGCGGCATTTTTGGAACATATATATGACCGATTTCATGACATTTACGGGATTTTTGTAACTTGTAGACATCATGCGAACTGGGGAAATGATTTTCGTCAGCGGGAAGAAGATAATTCCTCTGGCAAAAAAAAAAAAAAAAAAAAAATGCGGGAGAATTTATTTTATTTTATTTTATTCAATTTACGTTGCAACTACAGACGAAAACCAGTTACAGTAGTCACACAAGAAATTAACAAGAAAGATCAATCATGCTTAAAGCATTGATTATGAAACACTTTCCAACTTCAATGCAATTCTATTTAAACATGTCTAATATGCAATACATTCCTCGGTAATATTTTAAAACTTACCACAATACTACATTAATTTATTATATTTGAAAACTTAAACCTTCATCGAAAAAAATGAACTTCATTAAAATAACGTCATTGAATTATAAATTGCCTGGTTTAAACATCTCTAAAATGCGATACATTCCTCGGAAATATTTTTAAAACTATCATAATACTACGATAATTTATTATATTTGAAAACTTCATCGAAAACAACTGAAATTCATTCAAATGACGTCATAGAGAAAATAACACGCCTGGATCTCTCTATAAAAACAGCATTTCATTCATAACATTTTCCCATTCATGTCATTCATCAGAATACTATAATAATTTATTTTATTTAAAAATTAAGACCATGGAGCTACACGTAATTAAACTCTATGCGTAAAACTTCATAAAAAAAAATCGACCTTCTGTTTGTAACATCAATGAATATTTAATTCATATCAGTTATGCAGACTCCATGAACTAAATGATTTTGTGTTAAAGAAATACAGCAATTCTAATACAACTCATTCTATATATTTTGCTGTTTACATTTTACATAGGTGAAAAATAGGCTTCGTTGTAGAAATAATCAAATTTGGATGAGCATTTAAACTCAAATATATTGTAATTGCGTTGTTTCAGTATGTAGATGCACAGAATTTATGCAAAAATAAAGTGATTTTAGGACGGATACAACACTCAATATGAATAAAAAAAAACTTTAAAAATCATGATTTTGAAACAAGATGGATGCCATATATCATTTTGATGTGGGTCACGTGATCTTTTCATATCATGGTCACGTGATCGCTTCATATAAGAGGTGTTATTATTATTTTACTTTTTTTTTAAAAAACTACTGAATATATTTCGCTAATTTCTTTTTATATATTTTATGGAACAATTTGAATATTACCTAAAATTTTCGAAGCAATTTGAGAATTTTAAATCCGCTTAAAAAATGTTTGAAAAATTAGGTCCCATAGGGTTCAATGTATTTAATTTTTTCAACCCGGGTTCAATCCAAACTAATTGGGTGATATTATTGATTTATATTCCCATAGGTCCTACAGACCGTCTGAACAACATACTAAAATTTCATTTTGATTAAGTCATTTTTACGGCAGTTATCGTGCTAACGGACAGACAGACAGACAGACAGAATGAACAAAGTCGTAAACAATTATCAACTTTGTTGTAAAGTGTTAAAAAGTACAGAATATAGGATACAGGAATACTAAGTAGTAAACATGTCAAGCGCATTGAAACAGGCAGGAGTCAAGTTAAATATATCAATATCAGCACAATAGGTATTATATAGATCTCAACAAATGTATAAATAGAATAGCATTTAATGCAGTTGTGTTTAACAGTAGTATTGTGAAAAAGAGTTTTTTTCCTAGTATTATTGACAGGTATGTGGAATTCCAGACAAGAAAGTAAAATAGGGCAATCAATAGTATTATTTAAAACCTTATAATAAAACAAGAGGCAGGACCAGCTTCTTCTTTTTTTAAGAGACATTAAACTATATTTCTGTTTGAGTTCCCTCGTATGCATATCATAAGGATAATAGCCAGTCAATCTGTAATCAATAGTACGTAATAGTTTATTTTGCACGATTTCTATGCGTTGAGAATGCAGATTGTAAACAGGGTCCCAAATCATTGCACAATATTCCAAAATTGGTTTAACAAGGGTATTACAAATACAAATAATCGTATCAGAACTGGCAAAAACACGAGATCGTTTTAAGGTGAAAGCAAGTCTTTGGTAGGCTCTTTCAATAATATTATCGATATGTCTCTGAAAATTAAAAGTATCATCGAAAGTGACACCTAAATCAATAATATCAGTACATTGAGATAGAGATGAATTATTTAAAATATAATTGTAATTAAGAATATTACGGATCCTAGCAATGCTCATAACAAGAAGTACCCAGTAAATGCATAATTACGAATTCGGGGAAGAATCTTGTAAAAATGAAAATTTTATTCGATCGAATTTGCGACCCGTACACGCGGGGAGACACGTTTATAGTTTTCTCTAAAATATTTCGCTAATTAGGTACACGTAGTACTTTAGTGTGACCAAATCGCGATTGATTGCGATTCATGCGTAGCTACGGAATCGTGATCCGCAACAACGAAGCGATCCGCGAGGCAATCTGCCTGATCTACCGGCCGCCGATGCCGTGGGACTGAAAGGATTTCTGAGAAATTTCGGTCACCAGAAATTACCTTCAGTGTGACTAATTCGAGATTAATGGCGATTCGCGGTCCGCGAGGCAATCGCCCCGCTCTAGCGCCGTAAGACTGAAAGAATTTCGGTCGCCAGAAATGGCGACTTACTGTAATAATTTTGGTCGCCATGACTGCAAAATTGGTCACCAATGGCGAACTGGCCACCGCGGATCTGCATCGTGTGTGTCAGTGAGTCTGTGGAGAAGATATCTCACGAACGAATGAAGCGATTTGAACAAAATTTGGTACAAAAATCACAATCAGTGAATACTGGAAGCCTGTTTTTACTTTCCCTGCAATATATGGTAATGTATAGGGAAAGTATTGGAATCATGTCGAAAATCGCAACTCGAGTTTTCGACGGATCTACACGTTTCGAGACCTCTAGAATACGAAAAAACTATTTTTAGCGTGATGTCTGTGTGTGTGTCTGTCTGTCTGTCTGTGCAGATATTGTATCCACTCTAACTAAGAAATTAATTGGCCGAACTTCATAAAATTTGGTAGGTATGTCACTTGTGGGCGAATCTGGTGCTGATTAGTTTTGGGTATGATTCGGGATAAAAGAACCCGCCTTTTTTTGCGAAATGGTCCGCACAGGCTTATATCCACTCTAGCTAAAAATCTAATGGACCCAATTTTTCAAAATTGGGTAGATAAGTCGCTTGTGAGTCACTCTGGTGCTGATTACATTTTGGTACGATTCGAAAAAAAAAATAACCTGCTTGTTTTTGCAAAATGGCCCGCAAAAATCGCCAAAATTTAAAATAAAGGACTACGTATGCTCAAATACAATATATCCATTAAATGCTCGTTTAATACGTAATTTTTAATGAAAAAAAGAATAAGACCAACCCCATTACACTAGCCGTTCTCGAGATATTTTTGTTTTTCCGTTTTTTCTGTACGCCACCTTTGAAATTGAGTCCAGTTACCAAATGAGAACGAAAATTGAATTAATATTGAATTAAATTTAATTAAAATAAAGAGAATGTGTATATAAGTCTGCAGGGAAAGTCATGTGCTGCCCACATCATATTTTTTATTCTCCTTATATACATAATATAATGTATAAGAAAAGCCAAATTAGTGAAACTGTTGCCAAATTGATAAAAATATTAATCAGTGAATACTGGAAGCCTATTTTTTTTATTTTCCTTATATACATAGTTATAATGCATAAGAAAAGTCAAATTGATAAAAATGTCTTCGAATGGGGTGCAATGGTTTGCAAATTTTTAATTCCGCCATATGATGGACATACCTTTTATTATAGTATAAGAAATGCTCTTCTAAATATCGCCAACTTGGCGATTTTTAGCCCCACATTGACAAAAATATCGTCAGAATTGTAAAAATGACGCCAGGTTTATGAAAATGACGCCAAATTTATGAATTTATTATTAAAACATTTAAATATATGGACTATATTGCTTATTGAGGATGATATCAATATTGATAATTGTTAATGTAGGGTTGTGTAAAATATAAGGCAATTGGTTACAAAATAGTTTTACATGTTGTCATCCGGAAAAGCTCCAAATCTACAATTTAACGTTACAAACACTGTGTCTTGGATTTTGTCACCACTTTTTCACCGTTAAAGAGGTAAATTCATTGCATTATATAAGGAAAGCCATGTGCTACACACATCAGATTTTTTTAACATGACAGCATAGTACAAAATTTGACACAAAACGGTTTAGTTGTGGCGCAAAGATCACAAGACTTAACAGTTTCAATCATTGTGGGGAAAACAGCTGCGATATAAATTTTTTTGTTCGTGGCGTCATTAACCCCCTTGGGGGCAAGTTACCCCCCGGGTGGGTGCTTTATCAAGTATGGTATCAATCGAAATAATTTTTCAAGCCCCTTAAAGTGAATGGTAACATGCTACAGTTGTAATCATTCAGATTTACGATACCGATTTCTGAATATTTTTTTTTTAAATTTAGAAAAAAAAAACAAGAAATATCAATCATGCTTAAAGCATTGATTACGAAACACTTTCCAACTTCAATGCATTTTTATTTAAACATGTCTAAAATGCAATATATTCGACGGTAATATTTTAAAACTTATCACAATACTACATTAATTTATTATATTTGAAAACTTTAACATTCATCGAAAATAAAGAACTTCATTCAAATGACGGCATTGAAATATAAATTGCCTGGTTCAAACATCTCTAAAATGTGACACATTCCTCGGTTATAATTTTAGAATTATCACAATACTACGATAATTTATTATATTTGAAAACTTCATCGAAAACAACTGAAATTCATTCAAATGACGTCATAGAAAAAATAACACACCTGGCTCTCTATAAAAGCAGCATTTCATTCATAAATAATATCCCATTCATGCCATTCATCACAATACCATAATAATTTATTTTATTTAAAAATTAAGGCCATGGAGCTACAAATAATTAAACTCTATGCGTAAAACTTCATCGAAAAAAATCGTCCTTCTCTTTGTAAAATCAATGAATATTTCATTCATATCAGCTATGCAGACTCCACATGAACTAAATGATTTTGTGTTAAAGCGATACAGCAATTCTAATACAACTCATTTTATATATTTTGCTGTTTACATTTTATATAGGTGAAAAATAGACTTCGTTGTAGAAATAATTAAATTTGGATGAGCATTTAAACTCAAATATATTGTAATTGCGTTGTTTCAGTATGTAGATGCACAGAATTTATGCAAAAATAAAGTGGTTTTAGGACGGGTACAACACTCAAGATGAATTAAAAAGAACATTAAAAATCACGATTTTGAGACAAGATGGATGCCATATATCATTTTGAAGTGGGTCAGGTGATCTTCTCATATCATGGTCACGTGATCGCTTCATATTAGAGGTGTTATTATTATTTTAATTTTTATTTAAAAAACTACTGAATATATTTCGCTGAATTTTTTTTTATATATTTTATGGAACAATTTGAATATTGCCTAAAATTTTCGAAGGAATTTGTGAATTTTAAATCCGCTTAAAAAATGTTTGAAAAATTAGGTCCCTCAGGGCTCAATGTATTTCATTTTTTTAACCCGGGTTCAATCCAAAACTAATTGGGTGATATTATTCATTTATATTCCCATAGGTCCTACAGACCGTCTGAACAACATACTAAAATTTCATTTTGATTAAGTCATTTTTACGGCAGTTATTGTGCTAACGGACAGACAGACAGAATGAACAAAGTCATAACCACTTTTCAACTTCGTTGTAAAGTGTTAACAAGAAAGATCAATCATGCATAAGCATTGATTATGAAACACTTTCCAACTGAAATGTAATTTCATTTAAAAATTTCTAAAATGTGATTCATTCAGTGGTAATATCTTTTACATTATCACAGTACTACAGTAATTTATTATACTTAAATATTTAAAACTGTATCGAAATATAAATCATCTGATTCTTTATGCAAAATCAATGAATATTTCATTCATATAACTTGTATTTCAGACTCCAGAGCTAAATAATTTTGTGTGAAAAAAATTCAGCAATTCTTATGTAATTCATCTTACAATCGCTTGAGATATTTGCATTCTGCATATGTTAAAATTAGGCTTCCTTGAAGAAATAATAAAAGTTTAGGGATCATTTAAAATCACAACTATTGTAATTGCATAGGCACGGAATTTAGATACACAGATAATACACAGATAATATATATGTGTATGTGTGTATAATGAACCAAATTTAACAAAATTTGGAGTATAATATTTCAATAACCTACAAGTGATTTATATACCAAATTTAACAAAATTTTGTATATAAATCATTTGTAGGTTATTCTACTACGATTCGGGAAAAAGGAACGGGCTATTTTTGCGAAATGGCCAGCAAAAATCGTTATATATAAAAATAAAAGACTACGTGTGCTCAATTATATCAATTAAATTCCTATTTTATATGTGATTTTTGACAACAAAAAGAATAAGACTAACCCCATTACTCTAGGACTAGCCGTTCTTGAGATATTCTAGTTTTTTCGCGTTTTCGCTACGCCACCTTTGACAATAAGTCCAGCTATCAAATGAGAGCCAAATTTAAGTTTAACGTGTAAATTCAATGTCATTTAAAATACTTATGTTGTGCAGATAAACTCAAATTATCATTGAATAAATTAAGAGAACGAATATGAGTCTGCAGAGAAAGACATGAGCTGTCCACATCAGAATTTTTAACAATATTACACCAATGATTTATAGAAGTGAACGGGGATTATTTTCAGGCCATTTCGAAAAAAATGTATGATCTATATTTAAAGATCCATCAAATTTTTGTCGAATAAAATGTTCAACAAATTTAAGCTGTGTACCAAATTTTAACTCTCTAGGACGTAGGAAAGTGCATTTAAAATGCCATCAATTAAATTTATCAAGAAGAGTTATATAAAATTTAAAAAAAATGAAAAATTGTTATCTACCAAATTTATTTTAAAATATGAAGCCACTCCCATATGCAAAACGTTTAAACAAATGGAGAGATATTTATTATATAATATCTCTCTCTTTTCTTTCTGGAAGATATCCCAAAGTCAGAATTTAATTGAATTTGTTTTTTTCCCTATATTAAATAATTTTTTTAATTAAAAAACTACTTAACATATTTTACTGAATTTTTTTTTATATATTCTATGGGATAATGTGAATATTTCCTAAAAATTTCGAAGCAATTCGTGAATTTTAAATTTACTTAAAAAATGTTTGAAAAATTAGGTCCCATAGGGTTCAATGTATTTCATTTTTTCAACCCGGGTTCAATAAAAAACTAATTGGGTAATATTATTTATTTATATTCCCATAGGTCCTACAGACCGTCTGAACAACATACTAAAATTTCATTTTGATAAACTCATTTTTACGGCAGTTATCGTGCTAACGGACAGACAGACAGACAGACAGAAAGACAGACAGACAGACAGACAGACAGACAGACAGAATGAACAAAGTCATAAACACTTTTCAACTTTGTTGTAAAGTGTTAAAAATGAATTCTGGTATGAAAAAGTCGAGTTTAGTTGCACAGTTAATTTATTCTGATTCAATAGAGCGGCTGTCAATGAAGTTGTATTTTTAATATTTCCCTTTAAATAACATTTTCCAACCTGTCTCTTTCGTTACAAATTTGTTTTCATTCTTTTTTCGGAACACAAGACTTAACTCCTTCGAAATTCAAGGCATTAATTAGTTTTTTGTGCCCCTTTATCTAAGAAAGTTACTTTTAGATGGCGATGGTGGAGGAGATTCTTTTGTGTCAACCGTAGCGACTGTCAAGACCGTAGATCAAAACCTATTTTAAGATATTTTTTTTACTTCCCCTGCAGTACATGGTAATGTATAGGGAAAGTACAGGAATCATGTCGAAAATCGCAACTCGAGTTTTCGTCGGATCTACACGTTTCGAGACCTCTAGAATATGAAAAACTACTTTTAGCGTGACGTCTCTGTGTGTGTGTGTCTGTGTGTCTGTCTGTCTGTCTGTGCAGATTTTGTATCCACTCTAACTAAAAAACTAAAGGACCGAATTTCACAAAATTTGGAAGGTAAGTCACTTGTGGGCGAATCTGGTGCTGAGTAGTTTTGGTTACGATTCGGGATAAAAGAACCCGCCTTTTGTTGCGAAATGGCCATCAAAAGCTTGTATCCACTTTAACTGAAAAACTAATGGACCGAATTTCACAAAATTCAGTAGATAAGTCGCTTGTGGGTCATCCTGGTGCTGATTAGATTTTGGTATGATTCGGAAAAAAATAACCTGCCTTTTTTTGCGAAATGGCCAGCAAAAATCGTCAAAATCTAAAATAAAAACTTCGTATGCTCTATATCCATTCAATGCTTGTTTTATACGTAATTTTTAACGATGAAAAGAATAAGACCAACCCCATTACACTAGGACTAGCCGTTCTCGAGATATTTTAGTTTTTTCGTATTTTCTCTACGCCATCTTTGGAAGTAGGTCCAGTTATCAAATGAGCACAAAAATTGAATTAAAAGTGAATTAAATTTAATTAAAATAAAGAGAATGTGGATATAAGTCTGCGGGGAAAGTCATGTGCTGCCCACATCAGATGTTATTTTTTTTTTTGGAATTGATCCAGAAAAATATTTCGTAAAGTTGTTGAAAATTGGTGCTTTTTAAGAAAGATTATAAAAAAATTGCTTTAAATTTAAGCACTTTTTGAATATTCAGATTCTTTAGTGTTTTAAATTTTGGATTTAAATATTCATTTAAAAATAATTTAGTTAACTATCTGTAAGTAATTGCAATGAAGCCCACTTATAGCGAGCACGCATGTAGTGAAGTATCGGTTATTACGAATTTTTTCCCGTTACCTAGGATTCATAATGTTAAGCATCGTTTATAACGATCAATTAGATACCTGTACATCGGATATTGCGAAGTTTTTAGTTTGGGGGAGGTTAAGACAAAATAATTTTCATGGAAATTCTAAAAGCAAAATTCCAGGAGTAACAATTAGTTTGGTAATAAAGACTTATGTTAAACTTAAGCACTTTCCTAAACATATCCCCAGATACTATGCAATGCTTTAAATGCACATTTCTTGCAAATTTCTAGATTATGCCTTACATGGTGTTCATCTGCAAATAGAAAAGCTGTCGGAAACAAGCTGAGTTTCTAGGAGAAATCCAACAATTCTGTATTTAATAATACTAAAATAACTTCGTTTAAAGCAGCATAGAATACAAAAAACAAAAACAAAAAAAAAACAAAAAAAAAATTCTATGAACCCGTTTCGACCTTCTTCGTCAATACATGAATACGTCAATACTTCGTCAATACATACGTCAATACAAGAAGCGCAACATTACTCATGAGAACAAGATCGGTGACTGGTGCAAGAACAGCAAACATGGTTGAAACAGGGACAGGGTGTATCAACGGTGAGTGAAGAAAAAGAGGGGGGGGGAGGGTAAAGTCCTAGGAGCAAGGAATAAGAGAGGTGCATAATAAAAGAGCAGTACAAAAGCAAACGGAACGTTTAACAAAGGTTTCAAAACTCTTGGTCGATTGTTCATAAAAGTCGAATTCAGTAAAAAATATTAGCAACGAATCTGATTCGGAAGTTACTGAGTCGACTAAATTTGCGGTAAGAATAACAAATTATAAACAAATACGAAAGCAACTTGTACAGAACATGGTTTTGAAAGCTAAAGGAGAAACATCGTCAAAGTTGACTTAACTCTTACTTATTTTAACGTTCATTCATTATGTCCCACTTCTTGTTTCATCCTCCTTGGTTTTTTATCCAATATTTCTTCTCTTGCCGTTAATAACACCCTTTATCATCCTCGGTCACGTTTGCTCTTTTTGTATCAGTCGCCGATCTTGCTCTCACGAGTCAAGGTTGCGCTTCTTGTGTGTCCTGACGAAGAAGGCTGTTTTTTTCCTTCTTCGAAACCGGTCGATACTATTATTTTCGTATTATATGCTGTTTTAACGAAGTTATTTTAGTTTTATTACTTTAGCAGCAGTTTGAACTGTACGTAATGCATTTTCTATCCTGCTTATGAAGATAGTTCAGTATGGAAGAGGTTGTGAGATAAATGAGTTTTGTCAGGAAAACTTAACTTCTGATGAATTTTGATGTGCTGCAATTGTGTTGAAACAGAAGCACAAGAGACAAATAATGCCATTATTGCTATAGTTGCTGATAGCAATGATCTAAAATCGATTAATTGTTTTATAAAGAGGGAGAATAACATCAAAAATTGCTGTGGAAAAATTGCTTTAATAATTTGCCCGTCTATTTCAAAGTGCATAACATTAACTGCAGTGCCAATATATTAGATACAATAAGAAAAGTGCTATGTAAATGTGCTGTAAATTCAGATATTCAAAAATGATACATGTTTTAATTTTAACGTAAATGAATGTGTGATGCATTTCAACCTTACTATACTGATATTTCTTTTTACAATATGGTGCCAGATACGTTAATTTTATTGTTTATTTCATACCTAAACCTTTAAATCGGTTATTACGAATATCGGTTATAACGAATATTTTCCCTACCTCTTGCGAATTTGGTATATGCGCGGGCTCCTCTGTATCTTTATTTTGACGGGTTTAACATCTATGTTAGTAGAATCCGGCAGAAATAGGAGCGTTACGAAATTGTAAACACTTTGGATGTTTATATCTCCATAATAGAAAAAAAATCTACAAAAACTATACTTGTTTTGTCGGAAATAGAGAATTAATTTTGAATATATATAAATGATATGAATATATATATATATATATAAATAATTTCAATATTTTAATATATTTAACTTTTTTTTTCGAAAGACATAACAAGTTTTTATTCTAGAGTTCTTGTTTCATTTCGCTTACTTTTAGTCGAAATATCTTTTGAACTATAAAAGTAGGTGTTTACACATTTTTAGAACGATTTTATTGCAAAAAATAACAAAACTTAAATTAATCCAAAAAAATTCTGGCAACAGCTCATTTAATAAAAGCTAAATTATCGCCTGCTCTAGTTAAAATTTGTCTATGTTAAAAACGGTGCATGTAAATAAATTTTGGATTGAAGGATACGTTTCTGTATTTTCCGCAAAGATATATCCTTATTCTGTAATTAAAAATCTGATGTGGGCAGCACCTGACTTTCCCTGCAGGCTTATATCCATGATATCTTTATTTTAATAAAATTTAATGCACTTTTATTTCAATTTTCGTTCTCATTTGGTAACAGGACTTATTTTCAAAGGTGGCACAGAGAAAATACGAATAAACTAAAATATCTCGAGAACGGTTAGTCCTAATGTAATGGGATTGTTCTTATTCTTTTCTTTGTTAAAAATTACACGTAAAACAAGCATTTAAGCATATGTAGTAAAACATATGCTTACACGTAATAATTAAATTACTTTAAATTACACGTAAAACAAGCATTTGAGCATATGTAGTTTTTTATTTTATATTTTGTCGATTTTTGCGGGTCATTTTGTAAAAACAGCAGGTTATTTTTTTCCGAATCGTACCAAAATCTAATCAGCACCAGGGCGACATACTAGCGACTTATTTACCGAATTTTGTGAAATTCGGTCTATTTGTTTTTCAGCTAGAGTGGACACAGGCTTTTGTGGGCCATTTCGCGAAAAAAGGCGGGTTCTTTTATCCCAAATCGTACCCAAAACTATTCAGCACGAGATTCGCCCACAAGTGACTTATATACCAAATTTTATGAAATTCGGTCAATTAGTTGTTTAGTTAGAGTGGATACAAAATCTGCACAGACAGACAGACACACAGACAGACACACAGACACACAGACACACAGACAGACACACAGACACACACACACACAGACGTCACGCTAAAAATAGTTTTTTCGTATTCCAGAGGTTTCGAAACGTGCAGATCCGTCGAAAACTCGACTTGTGATATTCGGCATGATTCCAATACTTTCCCTATACATTATCATGTATTGAAGGGAAAGTGAAAAACTCTGTGACAACCACGGAATTCGCATTTTTAAATGCAAAAGAAGCAGTATTGTTAAATAATAAAGAGGAAAATGCCAAACATTGTTTTTAGCAAGAAAAAGAACAACTAATAAATACCCAAAGGAGGTAGATACATTTACGGCATTTAAAAAAAAAATAAAGCCCCAAAAGAAAATCCACCGACTTAGAGAACAGTTGCAGGTTCTTTAATATATTTGGACTGTAAACAAGGTAATAAATAAAGATTTAAATCTTATAAAAGCTAAAAAGTATAATGTTCACCTCTTTTTGCTTAGACATGTAGCTGTAGAATTTTTGATGCGTGCTGTAGAATTATCGAATGTCCGGTAAAAGAAGGAAATATATTGTGACAAGTGATGAATTATGAATCTATTTAAATGACTGTAACAATAAAAGATCGATCAGAAAAGAGGATAGAAAGACCTAACAACTTGGTTCCAAGAATCAAAAGAAAGTTTCAGCAAAAGATTCATGAATATTGCTGTCTCTTCGTAGTACGGTAAATTAAAAAAATCTGATGTGGGCAATACATGACTTTCCTTATATAATGCACTGAATTTATTACTTTTACAATAAAAAAAAATAGATTTTTCTTATAGTAGATATTTATATTTCCTTCAAGGTATTGAATTTTCGTCAATGAGTCGTCATTTTCATTGATTTAGTGTCATTTTTATCCATTTGGCGAGATTTTCGTTAATTTGGCAACATTTAAAAAGTCGCCAAGTTGGCGCCATTCTGCCAAATTCGGCGCCAAAGTCTCGCCAAGAGTTATGGACGGAGAAATAATTTATTCTTATAGCAGATAAATAACTATTGGCGTTCAAATACAAAAATATTACTCAAAGTATCTTTTCTCGTGAATGGAACGAGTTAGATCCACGAGAATGATGTCACCCAATTTATCGTATGATATTACGTATGAAAAGTGAACATGTTTCTTAAGAGTTAATATTTCTTTTATGGGATTTTTTGATACATTTATTTGAAAAATGGGCAATATCTCGAGAACGGTTCATGCTAGCGTTCTAAAGTTTATGTCAATCGTTTTCTAAGGAACAATTACATAAGAAATATCTATTTGAGTAACTCTATCAAAGGTTTTGATTTTTTGATGATTTTTTCAAAATTTTACTCGAAAATTTAGGATTTCTGAACATTCGATTACGTTTAAAAACAATAAGCTTCCAGTATTCACGGATTGTGATTTTTGTACCAAATTTCATTCGAATCGCTCTATTTGTTCGGAGATATCGTCTCCACAGACTCACTGACACACACACACACAGACATTACCTTAAAAATGTTTGATTCGTGATCAGGGATGCTTGAAACGTGCTCTCCCGTCGAAAACTCGAATTCGAATTTTCGACCCCGTCACAATACTTTCCTTATGCATTATGTATATAAGGAAAGTAACTAAGAAAAGTCGAAACAAATATCAAATTTAATTCAACATATTACCAAGATGTTGCAACTCTTTTATGTTGCAACTCCTTTATGTAAAAAAGAAATACCATGCCTTTATTCACAAAATCCTAATAGAGTAGAACTTCAGAATAAAGCTTCCAGACATATATCGAAATCCACTGCTAAATTTCTTGCAAAAATTACAAAAGATACAGGTATTAAAGTTATATTTTTTGCTCATATTCCTTTAAAGTCCCCTGATGTGTCACCAATGGATTATTGTGCCTTGGATTGTTAAAAAGAGAACTTTCTAAACGCAAACCTAAAACAATGTATGGAATATGGAAAATTGTGAAAGAGAGGAAAGGCAAAATATACCGCTCAAGACTTTAAGAAAAGCGATCTTGAAAATCGTGATGCAAAATGATAGTTCAGAGAAAGGCTCATCAGACAGAACATTTAAGAAATAAATATTGTTACTTCAAACCTCATTATTACTTTCCTTATATACATAATGTATAAGGAAAGTATTGTGATGGGGTCGAAAATTCGAATTCGAGTTTTCGACGGGAAAGCACGTTTCAAACATCCCTGATCACGAATCAAACATTTTTGAAGTGATGTCTGTGTGTGTGTGTGTGTGTGTGTGAAAGTATGTATGTGTGTGTGTGTGTGAGTGAAAGTATGTGTGTGTGAGTCTGTGGAGACGATAACTGACGAACGAATGGACCGATTCGAACGAAATTTGGTACAAAAATCACAATCCGTAAACACTGGAAGCCTATTGTTTTTATGCGCAATCGAATGTTCCTTTTCTTACTATATTTTCTTTGCTTTTGTAAAAAAAAACTTTTTTGCATATTAGCTTTGCCTTTGTAGAAAAACCCTTTTCTTATCATATTAGCTTTGCCTTTGGAAAAAAAACCCTTTTCTTACAATATTAGTTTTGCCTATGTAAAAAACCCATTTACTTTGCCTTTGTAAAACTCCCTTTTTCTTGCCATATTAACTTTGTTATTGTAAAAATCCTCTTCTCTTGCCATATTAACTTTGCCTTTGCAAAAAATCCCCCTTTTTCTGCAATATTAACTTTGCCTTTGTAAAAAAAATCCCTTTCCCTGCCATATTAAATTTGCCTTTGTAAAAGAAAACCTTTCCTTGGCATATAAAATTTACCTTTGTAACCCTCCCCCCCCCCCCTTTCCTCATCATACTTAACTAAATTTATCAATTCAGAAGCTTATTAAGTTAAAAACTTCCGTCGCAAATTATCCCAAACAACGCTATCGACGGATCGCATCGAAGAGTACAAAGCGATCTTTCGGAAACCATAATCAACTTAGAAGACGAAGAAAAACTAAAATCGATTAAATTTCTTAAACATTCCGCAGCCGAGGTTCAATTATCGATATTCGTTACCAAAGTCCATATATCGATGTCCCATATCCATCATCGATGCATTTCATTTGGGAAGTTCCATCTCTGCGGAGGGGGGGGGGATCAGAAGGAGTGGAGGTTCTATTTTTAGCCCAGCGTCTCCGAAAGGAAAGAGCTCAGCGTGGAAATCTATTTTAAGGGATGTGGATGCAAAAGTGGGTATGGGAGGGGGTGGGTATCCGTGATGGAGGGGGAAGAGTTCATCTAAAATGATAAGGGGGTGGGGAGGTGGAAATCAAAGAATAAACTCTCCAAAAGTGGCTGAGGTACCTGAGAGATAAGCATTTCGCCAGTGAGAATGTCATAATGAACGATTTGAAGAGCAATTATTTTCAGTTTCCAGTGATATTTGAATTTAATGATCTAGGTAGAGTGGTTTAAGTTAGAAATAGAGCGGTATAAAAATGCTTTATGGTATTTAAAAATATATATATTATAATATTTTTATGTGGATAAATATGACTAATTTATGGTTAGTTAAATTCTTTCAGATGTGAAATTAAATAAGAATATTCAACTTATAATAATAATAATAATAATAATAAAACTGATTGATGCGTTTAATAAATAACGTTTCGAACAATTTAGAAAATTTTGATTCTTTGTGAAAACATTCTATATCGTACATTTGAGTGAGACTGACTGAAGAAATGAATTGCACAGCTCAAACAGCTGAAGGTAGAAACTTGAAATTTTGGGTACACGTAGGACTTGACCTGTCAGTAATGGGAAAAATCTAAAATCTTTGGAATTTTTTGATTCGAAAAATTTATAAATAAATTTCGAAGCTTTTTTTCTATGGTAATGTTGCGGAATTGACGTTAAGTTATAGATCCTCGTTATAGTAGCTCCTGAGCGCAGAACAGAGCGAAAATAATTCATTTTTGTTCATTCAGGTAGGTGCAATCATAAAAAAAGAAAGATTTTTGTTAAAATTTTATTTAATAAAAACACATTTTACTTTTAGCAAGACACAAAAATCTGATGTTAACAGCACATGATTTTCCCCATAGACTCAATTAATTTTTTTTTTTTTTTTGATTTAGTAACTCAGCATTTTATAACATCATCAGCACTTCAAAATTAAAAATTTAAAAAACAACAACCTTAAGCAGCTCAATAATAGTTTATTTTAAAGGCACGAGGTTAGTATTATATTATTTTATTTTTTTTTTGTCATAAAGTATGCATAAAAGACACATTTCATTAATACATTTAAGCATATTCAGTCTTTTATTTCAGATTTTCATGTGTTTTGCGGGTTATGTCGTGAGATAGGCATGTACCATTTTTCTGAATAGTACCAATGTCTAATCAGTGCTAGGGTAACCAGGGATGATTTATGTGCTAAATTTTGGGAAATTTCGTTTAATGGTTTTTGAGTTAGAGTAGATACATACATTGAACAAACAGACACACACACAGACGTCACGCTAATCAACTGGAGTGTGGCTCAAGGAGTGTGGCTCACTGGAGTGTGTGAAAATCAGTATTGTGGATTCAAATGATTACAACTATAGCGTGTTACCCTTCACTTTAAAGAGCTTGAAAAAGTCTTTCGATTGATACCATACTCTTGATAATGCATGTTTCCCGGGGGTCTTGACTCCTAAGGGGGGGGCTAATGACGTCATGAACAAAAAAATTGTATCGCGGCTATTTTTCACAACAATGATTGAAACTATTAATTCTGGTGATTGTTGAGTCTCAAATAAACCCTTTTATGCATGATTATGTCAAATTTGGTCCAATGCTGCCATGTTAGAAAATATAAAATTTAGAATAAAATTCAAACTTTTCGCTCGAATTTAAGAAAATTCTATCCAGTTCTAGATTTTTTGATAACAAATCTGGATGTAAAGTTTCGTGAAAATCCATTAGTACTTGTGGCTGCTTTTAATCAGACCCATTCTTACCTACTCTGCGGAGACTTGGGCAATGACAGAAAAAGTTAAAGATATCAATTTTGTTTTTGAGAGAAAAATCTTGAGAGGTATTTTTGGTGGCTTAAATTGTAACAACATCTGGAGAAGAAGAACTAACTCTGAACTTTATAAGTCTTTTAAAGAACCAGATATAGTCAATTACATCACGATTCAGAGAATTAAATGGGTGTGTCACCTGTGCAGGATGGCCGAAAGCCGTACAACAAAAAAGATCTTTTCGGCCAGACCATTCGGCACCCGTAAAAGAGGAAGACCTAAACTCAGATGGCTTGACTGTGTTGAAACCCAGACCGTCTGACCTACCAGAAAGGTGTAAGGTAACTGTTTGGACGGTCGGGAAGTGCCACCCAATTTAGACCGGAACCCAGTGGGGGAGGCATCCACAGGGACCGTACCCTCCTTCCCCTACCACCAACCTCTCGGAAGGACTTTCGGACCCACATGTTTAACGTGATCGTACTCCGCATGAACACGGCGGCAGTTTTGGCAGTGGCTGGAATCGAACCCGGGCCTACCGAGTGCAACTCCAGCGCGCTAACCAATGGGCTACCGCGCCCCTGGCTTGACTGTGTGGAAAAGGACTTTAAAATTTTAAAAGTCTTGAACTGGAGGTCTTTGGCCAGGGATAGGGGAGCCAGGAGTTCTATACTGCGGAAGGCAAGGGCCCATCCTGGGCTGTCAGGCCACTGAAGAAGAAGAACAAGAAGAAGACTTGTGGCTGCTATTGTGCACACAAGAAATCGACCAGAGACGCCAGACAGGCGAGCGAACATCACTCTAAAAATAGTCAATACGTGTTCAGAAGGTCTTAAAACATATATTGGCATCAAAATTTCGCAATCAAAAATTTTCGGGAAGACAGAACTTCCTCAATACTATGTAGGAGAAAGTAAAAATTTGTTTTTTGCATTCTAGCGTGGCCAAAACGTATCAATCTGTCAAAAACTCGATTTTCGACACAATTTTAATATTACAATTTTTTTAATACACAATTTTTTCGACTAGACACAATTTTAATATTTTCCTTATACATTACCATGCATTATGGGGAAAGTAAAAAAAAAAACCCTTTAAAATATCACTCTTACAAACTAGTTTTAGATATGCAATTACAACCAACCCTCTTATAACGCGATTAATTCGTACAGCGTTATATGGAAACCGCGTTGTAAGAAACTCAGATTAGTGCAAATCAGATTAATGTATACCGTGGTGCATGGAAACCGCATTATAAGAAACTCCGAGTTAGTACAAAACAGAACAATTCGTACCGCGTTATATGGAAACCGCATTAAGTGAAACTCAGAACATATAAATCAGGCTGATTCATTTTACTTTATATAGAACTGAATTTTTAGCATACCATGTTATATGATGAATACGGTTATGAAATATAAGTTTAAAGATACAAGAGGCAATAAATAGATGTTTACATATTTCGAATTATTTTTATTAAGACTTCATATAAGAAAATTAAATATAAACAATGTGAAATATAAAATTAATAACTTTTTTTCCAACAAAAATCCTATTAACATCCATCATTACAGTCAAATATTAGTGTCCTAATTCTTTTTCTTTTAATGTCCTCTTCGTTTTTCATATCTTCATTTTCGTTTTCAAATGTAGTTTTATTTTGTAACTCTACCAAAATCTCTCTGAAAGAAGCTAAGCAATTTTGTAATCCTCTTTTAAACTTTGCACTTCGCACTGGTGAAGGATCCTTTTCAATAAAATAATTTTCAAATTGTTTATCCAAATTCAGTCGCCTTTTTACATCATTTAAATTGAAATTTGAAACCCATTCTTTATCCATATTTTTGTCACCCAATGCATTTGAGGTGAAAGTATTAATTTTTACTCTCCTTATATACATAATGTATAAGGAAAGTATTGTGACGGGGTCGAAAATTCGAATTTTCGACGGGAGAGCACGTTTCAAGCATCCCTGATCACGAACCGAACATTTTTGAAGTGATGTCTCTCTGTGTGTGTGTGAAAGTATGTGTGTGTGTGTGTGTGTGTGTGTGTGTGTGTGTGTCAGTGTGTCAGTGAGTCTGTGGAGACGATATCTCACGAACGAATGGAGCGATTAGAAAGAAATTTGGTACAAAAATCACAATCCCTGAATACTGGAAGCTTACTGTTTTAAAATACAATCGAATGTATTTAAAAAAAACCCTAAATTTTCGAGTGAAATTTTGAAAAAATCATCAAAAAATCAAAACCTTAAATAAAGTTACTCAAATTGACATTTCTTATGTAATGTTTCCTTAGAAAACGATTGACATAAACTTTAGAACGCTAGCATGAACCGTTCTCGAGATATTGCACATTTTTCAAATAAATTTATCAAAAAATCCCATAAATTAAAAAAAAAATAATAACTGTTAAGAAACATGTTCACTTTTCATATGTAATTGCGAGACCAGAATTCGATCTCACACTTTGATGAGACAGTTTTATGTGAATATTTATTATGTCCGAAACATCGAACAATACCTGTAGTCTAGATGGCCCCGAAGTTTACAGAAAACCATAAGTTTAGTAAACCATAAGTTTAGAGTAATTATATACGAGATTAACCACGTGCTGCTAACAAGGCCCAAATTGAAGGTATGTGTTCCTCAAATATCCACAGGTTATTAAATACGTTAGGTATATGATTAAGGGTCTTACATGCTATCTCCTGTCACATGCTATCTTCCTAAATAACTAGGAAGCAGAGTAATTAGTTGTAATTAAATTTAATAAGTATTTTATGTTTTTAATAAATGTGCTATTGTTAATGTTAAATTGGTGTAATCCTTTTGGTAACATATTAATTAATAATTCCTTTACAGGACTCACGCAAAGGTAAATAATTGGAGGGTTATTGAGAACACGACGTGATCTTTAATAAATGTTAACTTTAACTTTAAGTTATTTTTATTTAAAATGTGTACCACAGTAATATCATGCGATAAATTTGGTGACATCATTCTCGTGGATCCAACTAGTTCCATTCACGAAAAAAGATACTTTGGTACTTTTGTATTTGAACGCCAATAGTCATTTATCCGCTGTAAGAATAACTTATTTCTCTGTCCATAACGCTTAGCGAGATTTTAGGGACGAATTTAACGAAATGTCGCCAAATTGGCGACATTTTTAAATGTTGCCAGATTAACGAAAATCTCGCCAAATGGATAAAAATGACGCTAAATCAATGTAAATGACGACTAATTGAAGAAAATTCAATATCTTGGAGAGAATATAAATGTATCTACTATAAGAATAACAGCCGCCCAGGCGTTGAGGTGGATAGCGTCTTCGGCTGCTGTCTAGTGGGCTCGGGTTCGAATCCCGAGTAAGGCATGGATGTTTATTGAGGATAAAGTCAGCCTTCCGCCTTCTGGGTCCTTGTCAAAATGAGAAGCTGCATTCCCTCCGACCTTCGTCAGTGATGCTTGCTTGTAATAAACTTTGTTCTCTTGTTTTGTGTCTTTCTTCGTTCTGTCCTGCTTCCTGCGTCACTAATCCTGTATCAACTCCTTCGAAAACAGGAGGTCATAAGAAACAACAACATAAGAATAACATTTTACTTTCCCTGCAATACATGGTAATGTATAGGGAAAGTATTGGAATCATTCCGAAAATCACAACTCGAGTTTTCGACGGATCTACACGTTTCGAGACCTCTAGAATACGAAAAAACCATTTTTAGCGTGACGTCTGTGTGTGTGTCTGTGTGTCTGTCTGTCTGTGCAGATTTTGTATCCACTGTAACTAAAAAACTAATGGACCGAATTTCACAAAATTTGGTAGGTAAGTCCCTTTTGAGCGAGTCTGGTGCTGATTAGTTTTGGGTACGATTCGGAATAAAAGAACCCGCCTTTTTTTGCGAAATGGCCCGAAAAAGCTTGTATTCACTCTAACTGAAAAACTGATGGACCGAATTTCACAAAATTCGGTAGATGAGTCACTTGTGGGTTACCTTGGTGCTGATTAGACTTTGGTACGATTCGGAAAAAAATGACCTGCCTTTTTTTGCAAAATGGCCCGCAAAAATCGTCCGAATCTAAACTAAAGAACTGGGTATACTCAAATATATCCATTAAATGCTGATTTAATACGTAATTTTTAACGACGAAAAGAATAAGGCCAACCCCATTACACTAGGATTAGCCGTTCTCGAGATATTTTAGTTTTTCGTACTTTCCCTACGCCACCTTTGAAAATAAGCCCGGTTACCGAATGAGAACGAAAATTGAATTAAAAGTGAAATAAATTTAGTTAAAATAAAGAGAACGTTAATATAAGTCTGCAGGGAATGTCATGTGCTGCCCACATCAGATTTTTTTTAACTGTAAAAGTAGTAAATTCATTGCATTATATAAAGAAAATCATGTGCTGCCCACATCAGATTTTTTTACATGGGATTTCCCTAATAACAGAAATTGAAAAATGGCGATGTTTGTCGATGAAAATACAGGAGATTTCCCCATTAATTTCAATTGTAAAAGTGTAATAGAAAAAATCATGCTATTGGGAGACTGCTTAAACTAATTGAGTTGTATTATAGAGAAATAGCGTTGAATGGAAACAGCGTTTTATGAATACCGCGTTATGAGAGAGCTGTAGCGAATTTTGCTCCGCGCTATATGGAAACCGCATTATGAGAGTACCGCGTTATAGGAGGGTAGACTATACAGTGGTAATATCAACCTAAATACAAATCTTTCTGATCAGAAGATTTAAATGACACCCAAAAGAGTTAAGAAAGGGAGAATATGTTTGTTTCAGCTCTATAAAGTTTAGGGAAGAGAGGTATGTAGTTCTGTATGTCTGAACTACTGTATGTCTGATATGTATGTCTCAACAACTTTGAAAAGAACAATATAAATTGCCAGACGTCTCAGCAAAGTCTGAAGTACTTTATTTGGATAAGTGGTTTGATTTGGCATTATCATCATTATTGCGGCAGAAGAGAGTTAATGGAAATTGTTTAACACTCCGAATGTACGCATGTGTTCCATCATAAAGTTGATTCAAAGTAAGGTAATCAAAAGAAAACTCAATACGCTAAACTTCTGCCACATTTATTACTTTTCCTGCAATACATTATAATGTATAGGGGAAGTATTGGAATCATGTCGAAAATCGCAACTCGAGTTTTCGACGGATCAACACGTTTCGAGACCTCTAGAATACGAAAAAACTATTTTTAGCGTGACGTCTGTGTGTCAGTGTGTGTCTGCCTGTCTGTCTGTGCAGATTTTGTATCCACTCTAACTAAAAAAGTAATGGACCGAATTTCATAAAATTTGGTAGGTAAGTCACTTGTGGGTGAATCTGGTGTTGATTATAGGGTGCAATTCGGGATAAAAGAACCCGCCTTTTTTGCGAAATGGCCTGCGAAAGCCTGCATCCACTCTAGCTGAAAAACTAACAGACCGAATTTCACAAAATTCGGTAGATAAGTAGCTTGTGAGTTACCCTGGGGATGATTAGATTTTGGTATGATTTGTAAAATATAACCTGCCTTTTCTTACAAAACGGCCCGCAAAAATTGCCAAAATCTAAAATAAAAACTACGTATGCTCAAATATATCCATTAAATGTTTGTTTTATATGTAATTTTTAGCGATGAAAAGAATAAGACCAACCCCATTACACTAGGACTAGCCGTTCTCGAGATATTTTAATTTTTTCATAATTTCTCTAAGCCATCTTTGAAAATAAGTCCAGTTACCAAATGAGAACGAAAATTGAATTAAAAGTGAATTAAATTTAATTAAAATAAAAAGAACGTGGATATAAGTCTGCAGGGAAAGTCATGTGCTGCCTGCCCACATCAGATTTTTGGTATAGAAAAGTTTGCAATAGACGAACATCAGTATCAAAACTCGGAGGAAGCTAAAACTAGTTAAGTTTATGCTATGCTTGTATGTTATAAAAAAGTTTATTTCTTATGAAAGTGTTTCTACAAAATGCAAGATGTGTGTTAAAGATGCCGCAGATAAAGGTATTTTAACGTTAAATGTGTTTAACTAATTTATTACATTCCCTGCAATACATGGGAATGGGGTATGTCTATAGGGAAAGTATTGGAATCATACCGAAAACCCCAACTCGAGTTTTCGACGGATCTACACGTTTCGAGACCTCTAGAATACGAAAAACTATTTTTAGTGTGACGTCTGTGTGTGTGTCTGTCTGTGTGTCTGTCTGTGTGTCTGTCTGTCTGTGTGTCTGTCTGTCTGTCTGTGCATATTTTGTATCTACTCTAACTAAAATGTAATTGACCGAATTTCATAAAATTTGGTAGGTAAGTTACGTGTGGGCGAATCTGGTGCTGATTAGTTTTGGGTACGATCCGGGATAAAAGAACCCGGCGTTTTTTGCGAAATCTCCCGCAAAAGTTTGTAACTACTCTAGCTGAAAAACTAATGAACCGAATTCCACGAAATTTGGTAGGTAAGTCACTTGTGGATCACCCTGGTGCTGATTAGATTTTGGTATGATTTGGAAGAAAATAACCTGCCTTTTTTTGCAAAATGACCAGCAAAAATCTCCAAAATCTAAAATAAAAAACTTCGTATGCTCAAATATATCTATAAAATGCTTGTTTAATACGTAATTTTTAACGGAGAAAAGAATAAAAGCAACCCCATTACACTAGGACTAGCCGTTCTCGAGATATATTAGTTTTTTTCATATTTTCTCCACGCCACCTTTGAAAATAAGTCCAGTTATCAAATGAGAATGAAAATTGAATTAAAAGTGAATTAAATTTAATTAAAATAAAAAGAACGTGGATATAAGTCTGTAGGGAAAGTAATGTGCTGCCTACATCAGATTTTTTGTATTGAAAAGTTTACTATAGTCGAACTTCAGTATCAAAAATTGGAGGGAGCTAAAACTAGTTAAGTTTATGCCATGCTTGTATGTTATGAAAAAGTTTATTTCTTATGAAAGTGTTTCTTCAAAATGCAAGATGTGTGTAAAAGATGCCGCAAATAAAAGTATTTTAAAGTTAAATGTGTTTAACTAATTTTTTAACAATCCAAGCAGCCAGGGAACATTAATAAAGCTTCTTTAAATTACGTAATAAATTACTTTCAATCGACTTATAATATTTCTTTGACATATTCTTATGCACTGCTTGACATTGTCATATCCACACGGCTGTTACTTCATATCTTTACATTGATCTGTATCAGTCGGTATCAGTGTAAAACAAAATAAAATCTGATGTGGGCAGCACATGACTTTCCTTATATAATGCAATGAATTTACTACTTTTACAGTAAAAAAAAAATAGATTATTTTTATAGTAAGATATTTATATTTTTTCCAAGATATTGAATTTTCGTCAATGAGTCGTCATTTTCATTGATTTAGAGTCATTTTTATCCATTTGGCGAGTTTTTCGTTAATGTAGCAACATTTAAGGAAAGTCGCCAAGTTGGAGACATTCCAACAAATTCGTCTCCAAAATCTTGCCAAGCGTTATGGACGGAGAAATACGTTATTGTTACAGCAGATAAATGATTATTGGCGTTCAAATACAAAAGTATTAACAATGTACCTTTTTTCATGAATGGAACGAGTTAGATCCATGAAAATGATGTCATCAAATTTATCGCATGGTATTACATACGAAAAGTGAACATGTTTCTCAATAGGAAGTATTTTTGTTTATTTTATATGACCTTTTTTATAATTTTTTTAAAAAATATGCAATATCTCGAGAACGGTTCATGTTAGCGTTCTAAAATTTATGTCAATCGTTTTCTAATGAAAAAATTACATAAGAAATGTCTATTTGCGTTACTTTATTAGAGGTTTTGAATTTTTGACGATTTTTTCAAAATTTCATGCGAAAATTTAGGGTGGTTCAGAACATTCGATTGCGTCTAAAAACTATAGACTTCCAGTGTTTACGAATTGCAATTTTTGTACCAAATTTCGTTCGAATCGGCGCATTCGTTCGTCAGCTATCGTCTCTACAGTCTCACTGACACACACACACACACACATACACAGACATCACTTCAAAAATGTTCGATTCGTGATCAGGGATACTTGAAACGTGCTCTACAGTCGAAAACTCGAATTCGAATTTTCGTCCCCTTCACAATACTTTCCATATACATTATTGTATATAAGGAAAGTAACAAGGGTGACTACTAAATAAATGTACTGCTTCAACCACCGAGTTAGAAAGAAGGAGATAAAACTTCTATGGATGAAAAGATTGAAAATGTTATAAGGATTTGAGAATTATATCTATGTGTCGCTAATTTTAGTAAAGCAGCTGCAATTATTAGTTTTCACAATAGGTAGGCGTAGTATTTATTATATATATATATATTTTTGATTGTTAATATATAATAAATATATAATAATATATAATAATATATAATAATATATAATAATATATAATAATATATTATAATATCTCAAGTTTTCGTAATTATGAGTATAATTAACCAGTATGTTATCATACCTACACGGTTTTAACACTTTATAAGAAAAAAAGCTGCGCGAGATATTGCATGTTACCTGTAACAGAATTGTAAGTGAAAGCTTCAAGTTTGTTACAAAAACTTTCAGATATTCTATGCGTGCACCCTTAATCCCACGGCACGTATATTATTTTATGACGTATATTATTCTTATTGCAGATTGTTCTGTTAATCAGCAAACGCTTTGCACACCACGCCCTGTTACTTTCCTTACATACAATAATGTATAAGTATTGTGACGGGGTCGAAAATTCGAATTCGAGTTTTTGTCGGGAGAGCACGTTTCAAGCATCGCTGATCACGAATCGAACATTTTTGAGGTGATATCTGTGTGTGTGTGCGTGTATATATGAAAGTATGTGTGTGTGCATGAAAGTGTGTGTGTATCAGTGAGACTGTGGAGACGATAACTGATGAATGAATTGACCGATTCGAATGAAATTTGGCACAAAAATTGCAATCCATGAATACTGGAAGTCTATTGTTTTTATACGCAATCCAATGTTCAGAACGCCCCTAAATTTTTTAGTGAAATTTTGAAAAAATCATCAAAAAATCAAAACCTGTAATAAAGTTACGCAAATAGACGTTTCGCATGTAATGTTTCATTAGAAAACGATTAACATAAATTTTAGAACGCTAGCATGAACCGTTCTCGAGATATTGCACATTTTTCAAAAAAAATTATCAAAAAATTTTATAAAATAAAAAAAATATATTTCCTATTGAGAAACATGTTCACTTTTCATATGTAAAATCATGCGATAAATTTGGTGACATCATTCTCGTGGATCCTAGCTCGTTCCATTCATGAAAAAATATACTTTGAGTAATACTTTTGTATTTGAATGCCAATAGTCGTTTATCTGCTATAAGAATACATTATTTCTCCATCCATAACTCTTGGCGAGATTTTGGCGAAGAATTTGGCGAAATGTCGTCAACTTGGCGACTTTTTAAATGTTACCAAATCAAAGAAAATCTCGCCAAATGGATTAAAATGACGCTAAATCAATGAAAATGACGACTATTTGACGAAAATTCAATATCTCGGAAAAAAATATAAGTATCTACTATAAGAATAACCTATTTTGTTTTTACTTTAAAAATAGTAAATACATTGCATTATATAATGAAAGTCATATGCTGCCCACATCAGATTGTTTGCTCTTGTATTGCATGGGCTTTCCGAAATTTGGATCAAATTTGTAACGGCGATAAACAATACAACAGCTTCGGCAATTGGGCGTAAAAATTCTCTCAAATTTAAAGAATAAAATCACACTAAACAGATCCGTTTCCTAAACAGCAACAACAAAAAAAATCTTGCTCTTAACGGATAGCAGTTTATCATATTTGTTATGAAAGTTTGTGCACATTGGATTGAATGGAAAGTTTCGTGTTTTCATTGGGTATCAGTGATGCGCGGTTGTGTGAATAGCGTTCTGAACAATTTGGACGGGTACAGCACACCCATGCATGGGAAACAAAAACCGACGCCTGTCGACCATTCACTTTGACCGAGTCGAATTTTGTGAAAAATTATTAATTTCTACGGGAAATAACTCAATTTATGAGAAATTATTTAAAAACGTTTTTTACGCATAGGATTTTTTTATGTATTGGCATCAGCGAGTTGACCAGCAAGAGTGTTTGTAGCTCGTGAAATCTCCCAGAAATCACTTTTCTAGAGCACTTTCTCACAAAAATAACAAAAAGACAAACTTTGAGAGGTTGTTTATACAGATATAGGTAATCTGAAAATACGGATTTCAGATTTGGATTTAGCTTGGTTTAATTAGCATACATGAATTCTTTCAGTCCTCAGGTGTATATAATTCGCAGACTGAAATACTGACACTGCGCTTTTAAAGTAGAGATCTATATAATGAGCATATCACTTGTGTTTTTCTCTTTCCCATCTTTTTATAAGCTCCTCGGTGACTTGTGAGGCTGATTCTCTACATACTTATAGTATCAACCACACGACAGAACCTAATGGATATGGATTTTCGAATCCCATGTTGGGCACTGAGAAAGTGGGAGGGGGATTTTAAAAGTCTGATTCTTTACTGAATTAGAGAATCAAGCACGGGACAAAACTTAACTGAGGCAATTTTCGATAAAAACGACTATTTTTGACGCTAAGTTCAATACATTGCTAAACAAAAAAGAGCTTTTTCAAAAAATGTTTAATTAAATTTTCAAAGAATGTTAGTTTCTCTGTCTATGACGTAGAAACTAACATGTTTAAATACACATGTTAGTTTCTATGTCATAGACAGAGTTTGTCATAGACAGACTATGTCATAGACAGACTATGGCATAGACAGACATGTTTAAATACAAATCCATTTTTATAAAGTTCTAATTTTTCCAAAGAATGAAATTTTTCTAAATTTTAACTCTCAACTGTAACTATATCCAGCATAGCCCGCGCGCTTTGTCGTCCACGTCCGTCCAAGTGTACCACGGACATGCATGGCAAACAGGAACCGGCATCAACTTCCGTCGACCATTTACTTAAACGTGGTCGAATTTCCTTTTGTTGGCGCTAACACAGCAACATAGCCACTTTTATGACCACCGCCTTTGAATCGTTTCAACATAGTCTTCAAACACGGCGTTTTATTGTCACCACATGCCAACACGAATCAGGTTGCACCATTGCAGACGGTGGCGCCTCCTTTTAAATGCAATATTTGCAATTTTTTGAGTGACAAAATTTTCGAAAATTTCAAATTTCAGCCTCATTTTTCAAATCTCTCTCTCTCTCTCTCTTCCTCTCTCTCTCTCTCTTTTCCTCTCTCTCTCTCTCTCTGTGGGACAGCTCAGTGGTTAGCAGGGAAGGATTGCACTCGGACGACCCGAGTTCGATTTCTTTTCGAGTCCCAAACTGTCTCCGTGTTCACTAGGAGTACGAACATGCTAAATATGTGGGTCCGTAAGTCCTACAGACAGGTTGGTGGTAGGGGAAAGAGGGTACAGTCCCTGTGGATGCCGCCCCTGCTGGGTTCCAGTGTAAACTAGGTGGCACTTCCTGACTGTCCAAACAGGTGCCTTACAACTTCGGGTAGGTCGGGCGGTCTGAGTGGAAAAAGAAGATATATATATATATATATATATATATATATATATAATAGTCTGAAAATCCAATGATATAATAGAGAGAAATTACAACTCAAAAATCCTAACTTTAAAAAATGCCTATATAATAAAAAGAAGTATTAAATAGAGAATCATCAATCTAATGGAAATAAATGCAAATTGCTAGTCATCAAGCTAAAGATAATCAACAAATATCAATGGAATGGAATCGATAATTGAAAAACAAATAAAATCCTAACATTAAAGCTATACACGTGGATAAGCTCTAGGCCTAAAAGAATGAATTGTTTATTTTGAAAAAACTCTTCGTCAGGTCCAAGTATTTAATCAAAATGGACACACACACACACACACACACATAAAATAAATAAGATATTTGTTCATTAAAAGGAAATTAAAGTTTACGTGGGGAAGAAAGTTTAAAATTCTGGCTGGGTCATGGGTGCGAGGGGAAATGTAGTTGTTTAGATAAGATTGCCAGACGTTTAAGATATCTAGTTTACAATGCTTTTTTAACAGAGAGTAGGGAAAAGGTAAAGGAAATGGGGTACCTGAAGAGGTAGCAAGTTTTGCATTTTCATCGGCGGCCTCGTTTCCCGAGATGTCAGAATGGGCTTTAACCCAACAGAGGTTTATTAAATGTTTGTTTAAATTTGCATCTAGTTTAATTTTGGAAAGATAGTCAGATTTGTTTCTAATGGAGAAACAAATCTGACTATCTTTATACTACTTTAAACTAGATATCTTAAACGTCTGGCAATCTCATCTAAACAACTACATTTCCCCTCGCACCCATGACCCAGCCAGAATTTTAAACTTTCTTCCCCACGTAAACTTTAATTTCCTTTTAATGAACAAATATCTTATTTATTTTATCACGGGCCACGGCCCATTTTTGGATTACCTTTACTTTTTTAAATTTAAATCAACCTCTTGCTGTTTCTGCGGTTCCTTTGGAGATGCAGACCACTACGTCTTTGCTTGCCCCCACTCTAAACCTTTTCATCTTTCTAAACCTTCCCCCTCTAATTCCGCGGCCTGGTTCTCGAGTGTCTGCTCGAATAAAACTTCAATTAACAAAATTAAAAACTGTGTTCTCATAGCGAGAGAAATATCCAACAAAAATCACTTGAATAGCCTGAGAGCCATTGCTGCTTTTAACTTTTTCTCTGGTTGTTGATCCCCTTGGTTTTTGCTTGCTCCTCCCCGGTGGTGCCGCCTTCCCTTTTATTTTGGTTTGCTGTGTTGTGTTGTTTTGGTGTTGTGTTTTGTTTTTGATTACTGCTTTGTTTGTTTGCTGTTTTGTTTAGTTGTGTTCATTCTGGTGTTGTCGCCGGATCTCTTCCCGGCCGTCCAATTAGATACTCAAGTCCTCTGGATGAGTCGGACGGTCTGGGTCTTCACACTCACACACACACACACACACATATATATATATATATATATATATATATTTATAAGAAAGTCGAAAGTATAAGATGGGAAAGTGCCAACAGGTAAGATACAAATAGGCCAAGGGGGATTGTGACCTCTTGTTCCCGGTTATAGTCAGCTAATTACTCCTAGGAAACACTCCCGGAGTGTGAGCAGCTTTGCGCCTTTATGCTGGGTCACTTGTTTTTATTTGTATATTGTACAATTTCAGACTTTTGAATATTCACTTATATATATATATCACTTAGGTGCGTAACACGAAAAATAGAAAAATAGACGTTGGGTTGTTTAAAATTTTGGAGGTAAAAGGGAAACTAATAACTTATACCCCCCTACATCCTCTAACAAAGGAATTTAGCAAGTTTAAACTTCATGGGCTAAACAATTAAGCTCTAACTAATTTATCTACGAGTAAACAAAGTTTGCAGCATTCATTTCGTTGTTCAAAACATGAATTTGAAGATAAAGCAGGAAGAAAATCTCTCTAACTTCATGTTTAAATATTCATTTATTCATATTCTAAATTTTTATATCGGTTGACCTCACAATATTAATCCTATTAAGCTGCATCCTGGAGGCGGTCTCATATTTAATGCCATGAGTTGATTAATTCTCCAAATCCAAAGGTTAATTTGAAAAAAGGATTTCAGATTTGGATTCAGCATGATCGAATTAGTATACAGGAGTTTTTTCAGCCCTCGGGGTTGCATTGGGTGCTGTGAAATACCGACACAGGGCTCCAAAAAACCAATTTATCAAGTTTAATACCTCAAACTTTTTATCACAAGTTTTCCATTTCTGAGCATACCATGGAAGAAAAGGGACCAACCCTCTTTAACATTATGGATCATACAAATTCAGCTCCAATCAAAGTTTGCATTAACAAAGTTTGCATTAATTGCATCGTTTAAAATGTGAATGTGAATATAACGCAGGAAACAAGTCTCCTTCTCCATGGTTTAAATATTTATATTCTGAATTTTTAAATTGAGATGACCTCTCAATATAAACTTTCCTATGTGTGGAGGGGGTCGATCTCTAAATCTATTATCTGAAAACAGTTTTCCTTTTATTTTTTTTAGGCGTTAAAGCTTCATGATCATGCAATTGCATTATGTTGTTGCAAAGCATTTGGTCTGAGATTATAAAGGTAAAAATAGCAGAAAACGTCAAACTTTGAGAGGCTATTTTTCCAGATCCAAGGGTTAATTTGGGGAAAAAAAAAAATCAAATTTGAATTCAGCATGGTCGAATTAGTATACATGACTTTTTTCATCCCTTGGGGTTGCATTTAGTGCTCTGCATACTGATATTGTGGTCTTATAGAGGTGATACCATGGAGGTAAAAGTAAGGAGTTAAAACTTCATATTAAGAATACGTCAATATCGTTTGAAACAATAATTCATGTGGCGTTGAGATCAGATAAGTAGTCCTGCATTGCATGCATTTCTATGATGAAAGGCCAAAAATAGTTAACTAAACTCCCCATTTTGTAAAAATAAATTATTAGCGCAATGAAAAGTAGAATTGAAGCAATAAAGAATATTCCTATGTATTCAAAATATTTTACCTTTCAACTTATTTTTATTTCTCTATATTCTGTATTCTATTCTACAACTATAAAGAAATGCAGGTTAATTATACTCATATTTAGGGAACACTTAATTAAAAAATAATCATAATTACATATTATAAATACTACGCCTTTCTGTTGTGTCAACTAACAATAGCAGCTACTCTACTAACACTATCAACACCTAGATATATAGAAATTCTCAAAGCATTATGGCATTTTCAAGCGTTTCATCCATAGGAGTTTTATCTCCTTCTTTCTAACTCCATGGGTGATACATTTATAATTAATCGACAAATGTTAAGTTTGTTGCCAAAATAATGAAACATTTACCAAAATATAAGATTTAACCGTGGCATAACCTTTCTACTTTATGTATATAGTATAATGTATAAGGAAAATATTGTGATGGAGTTGAAAATTGGAATGAGTTTTTGACGGGAGAGCACGTTTCAAGCATCCCTGATCACGAATCGAACCTTTTTGAGGGGATGTCTGTGTGTGTGTGTGTATGTGTGTGTGTCAGTGAGTTTGTGGAGACAATATCTTACGAACGAATGGAGCGATTCTAATGAAATTTGGTACAAAAATTACAATTCATGAATACTAGAAGCCTATTGTTTTTAAACACAATCGAATGTACCAAACCCCCTTAAAATTTCGAGCGAAAGTTTGAAAAAAATCCTTAAAAAATCAAAACCTTTAATAAAGTTACGCAAATAGACCTTTCTTATGTAATTTTTCCTTAGAAAACGATTGACATAAACTTTAGAATGCTAGCATGAGCTGTTCTCGAGATATTGTACATTCTTCAAATAAATTTATCAAAAAGTCCCATAAATTAAAAATAAATATTAACTGTTGAGAAACATGTTCACTTTTCATCCGTTATATCATGCGATACATTTGGCGACATCATTCTCGTGGATCTAGCTGCTCGTTCCATTCATGAGAAAAGTTACTTTGAGTAATACTTTTGCATTTGAACCCCAATAGTCATTTATCTGCTATAAGAACAACTTATTTTTCCTTTCATAATGCTTGACGAGATTTTGGCGACGAATTTGGCGGAATGTCGCCAATTTGGCGACTTTTTAAATATTGCTAAATTAACGAAAGTCTCGCCGAATGGATAAAAATGACGTTATATCAATGAAAATGAAGACTCATTGACGAAAATTCAATATCTTGGAAAGAATATAAGTATCTACAATAAGAATAACCTAATTTGTTTTTACTGTAAAAGTAGTAAATTCATTGCATTATATAAGGAAAGTCATGTGCTGCCCATATCAGATTTTTTACAGTCGGTATCGGAATTTAAATTTTAAGCTTCCATGGTGCATGTTAGTGGTGAGGAGAGAAGAGAGAAACATGCCACACCAGTGGTGAAGTCTGGCACATACCTATTCTTTAATGAGTAAAATAAATTATTTATTTAAATATGAGAGAAAAGAAGCGGGGAAAGTGTTGCGTCATGCACGGCAACACTGGCAACCCCAAATTGCATTAATAAATTAGCTGAGTACTAATGCAAAAGCAGCAGTATCTTTATTTGGGAGTATACATAATTGATAGAACAATTTAAAGAGAAGTCGCTCATACATAATGCAATTTGTATGGCCTTTAAAAGATTCAAAGAGTTGAAATTAAACAGCTGCATGAAGTAATACGCGGTTATGAAGTAACGAGAAAGATCAATCATGCATAAAGCATTGATTATGAAACACTTTAATGCATTTCGAAAGTGCAATTTTCTTTAAACATCTATAAAATGCGATACATTCAGCTCTGATATATTTTAAATTATTACTTTACTACAATAATTTATTATATTTGGAAACTTCATCGAAAAATATGAACCTTATTCAAATGACGTCATTGAAATATAAATCGTCTGCCTCTCTATGTAAAAGCAATGGATATTTCATTTATATCATTTTTATTCTAGACTCCAGAGCTAAATAATTTTGCGTGAAAAAAATTCAGTTATTCTTATGCAACTCAACCTACAATCACTTGTTTGCAGTCTGCATCCATTAAAATAATGTTTCGTTGCAGAAATAATCTAAGCTTGATGATCATTTAAATGCAAAAATATTATATTTGCTTTGGCGCAGAATATAGATGCACAGAAAATACGCAAAAATAAAGCGGTTTTAGGACGGATGCAACACTAAATATAAATTTAAAAGAACTTTAAAAATCATGATGTTTAAATTAGGAAAAAAAGATGGATGCCATAATTTATTTCGAAATGGGTCACGTGATCTCTTCATATAATATGGGTGCAATTATTATTTTCATTTTTATATAAAAAAAATACCAAATGTGTTTTGCTGAAATTTTTTTTTATATATTTTAAGAGATAATTTGAATATTTCTTGAAATTTTCGAAGCAATTTGTGAATTTTAACTTCGCTTAAAAAATGTTTGAAAAATTAGGTCCCATAGGGTTCAGTGTTTTTCCCTTTTTCAACCCGGATTTAATTCAAAGCTAATTGGGTGATATTATTAATTTATATTCCCATATTTCCCACAGATCATCTCAACAACATACTCAAATTTTAATTTGATGAAGTCAATTTTTCCGGCAGTTATCGTGCGAACGGACAGACGGACAGAATGAACAAAGTCAAAAACACTTTTCAACTATGTTGGAACGTGTTAAAAAGGCATATAAATTAGATTATTGTTCTATATGTCTACGAAATAAAATAAAATGCAAATATTATGATAATAAGTAATTAATAGTAATGCATACTACATTCCTAATGTAGGATTGATAAAATATATAATGGTGTTATTCAGCAATGGAAAGAAAACTAGATACTTTACACTGTAAAGAATTTTATAGCAATTCCTTTATTAAAAAATCGGCAGTGGCTCCATTTCGATGGAACCGAAATATTTCTGCGTGAATAATATTTTCCTTTGTCGGTGGTTTGTCATCTTTAGATATTTTAAAAACAGTCTAAAATATTAAAATATCGAAATTATAACACCCTTTTCAAAATAGTTCAAATTATTAGAATATCGGAATTATAACCACTCTATTTTGAAAACTATGAACCCGATTCAAAATCTAATTATATATCCTCATAGGACTTTCAGGGGGTTACAATAGTGTCTTATAGTTTATAACTATTACTTTTATGTTTCGAGATATGAGTATTACAAGGTAAATTTCAATCATATTTAACTTGACAAGACGATTTCGCAAAAACTATAAGAGCTTAGTAAAAATAATTATTGATCTAGTTTAATACGGAGAATTTTTGTTACTTACTGTATATATCTATCTTGTATAGTTTAGAATATATTTCGAATGAAAGTTACAAAAAACAAACAAACAAAAAAACAAAACAAACAAAAGGAAAACTCGCTCGGATAGCTACGTATTAACATTTTTTCGATACATAAAGTTCAAAAAATTAAATATTGAAATTATTTTTATTTATTCATAAACTGTACCATATTTCCGACAAAACAAGTAAAATATGTTTATATTTATATCTATTAGTCCCGGAAATATTTGTTCAAAATGTTTACGCTTTTCGTAACACTTCGATTTCAGCCAGAGATAGATACCTAGCCATAGATGCCATTCACTTAAAAAAGGAAGTGGGAAAAAAAAGCCAGCCGTTTTCTTTTATGAAACAAAGTTTTCTGGTCAAAACTTTTAATAAGAGCATTCCGAGACAGATTCGTCTTGTACTGTAGACCATTAGCTTTATTAGTAAAAACCCTCGTAGCAAGATGAGGAAAAATCAATTCTACCCTAAAATGAACATTACAAGAAGCTAGAAACTGCAACCTCATAGATATCGTGTCACCATTTTTCGATAAGTGCCGCTGTTGTTTTTGATCATTAGAAAGAGATAGGCACTTTTAAAGCTAACGTAATGGAAATTCAAGTAATTTGTAGTTCTAAAACTTTTTCGGTAGATATTCCTTTGTTCAATGATAAACATTGATTGCGTCTATTACATCCATGGCGATAAGTATAATTTTTGATGAAAAATATGTCGAAAGATAATTTATATCTTGATAAGAACATTATAATCTCTAGATAGGCACTTTTAAAGCTAACGTAATGGAAATTCAAGTAATTTGTAGTTCTAAAACTTTTTCGGTAGATATTCCTTTGTTCAATGATAGACATTGATTGCGTCTATTATATCCATGGCAATAAGTATAATTTTGATGGAAAATATGTCGAAAGATAATTTATATCTTGATAAGAACATTATAATCTGTAAAGAAGTGAATTGAAAAGTTCAAAGTCATTTAACTTTAAACTGAAATTTCAAGTAATCTGTTGTTTTAAAACTTTTTCGGTAAATATCCCTTTGTTTAATGATAGGCATTGATTGCGTCTATTACGTCCATGGCAATAAGTATAATTTTTGATGGAAAATATGTCAAAATATAATGTATATCCTGATAAGAACATTATAATCTGTAAAGAAGTGAATTGAGAAGTTCAAAGCGAATACCTTCAAACCGAAAATTCAAGTAATCTGTTGTTTTAAAACTTTTCCGGTAGATATCCCTTTGTTCAATGATAGGCATTGATTACGTCTATGACAATAAGCATAATGTTTAATGGATAATAAGTCGAAAGAAAATGTATAGTCTGAAAGAACATCGCGAACTGTAAAAAAGTGAATTAAAAAGTTTAAAGCAAAATGATTACGAACTGAAAATTCGAGTAATCCGTTGTATTAAAACTTTTTCAGTAGATATCCCTTTGTTTAAATGATGGACATTAACAAAACCCATGACAATGAGTATAATTTTTGATGGAAAATACGTCGAAAGATAATTTACACCTGAAAAGAACATTGCAAACTGTGAAGAAGTAAATTGTAAAGTTTAAAGTTATGATATTAGAAACTGTTCGATCACAATTATCGTCATCCAATTGAAGGGGGACAAGAGATGAACCAGCTAAGTTTCCAAATTTTCAGTTGTTCCGGAGTTAACTTGTGTTTTTGAAATTTTCATTGGTGGCAAAAATTTTGACATACTATTGTTTTTAAAAAATATTTCTCCTTGATACATTTATTTCTCAAGGTCTGCTATAGACAGAGAATAGTGATGACTGTTATAGATTTAGCATCAAATTCCAAAAAGTTCACTAAGGATTTCTACTTAATTCTTTTTCCATTCTGGTACATAAATTTTCACTTTTACTGAAACATCTATTTCTCAAGATTAACTCTATATAGAGCTTAGTTAATGATGTTAGAGCTTAGTTACCTGAAAAGAACCTGAAAAGAACATTGCAAACTGTGAAGAAGTAAATTGTAAAGTTTAAAGTTATGATATTAGAAACTGTTCGATCACAATTATCGTCATCCAATTGAAGGGGGACAAGAGATGAACCAGCTAAGTTTCCAAATTTTCAGTTGTTCCGGAGTTAACTTGTGTTTTTGAAATTTTCATTGGTGGCAAAAATTTTGACATACTATTGTTTTTAAAAAATATTTCTCCTTGATACATTTATTTCTCAAGGTCTGCTATAGACAGAGAATAGTGATGACTGTTATAGATTTAGCATCAAATTCCAAAAAGTTCACTAAGGATTTCTACTTAATTCTTTTTCCATTCTGGTACATGAATTTTCACTTTTACTGAAACATCTATTTCTCAAGATTAACTCTATATAGAGCTTAGTTAATGATGTTAGAGCTTAGTTAGAGATTAGAGTTAGAGCTTAGTTAGAGCTGTATAGAGCTTAGTTAGAGCTTAGTTAGAGCTTAGTTAGGTTGTATAGAGCTCAGTTAACTGATATGAATTCAGCATCAAATTCTGGAGAAGGTAGTGTGGTTTACTAAGACATTTTTTCTCTTCCACTCTTAGTTAAACATTTTCCCCTTGAAACATCTATTTCTTGTCTGTAGATAGAGCTTAGATAATGGCTTTATGTTGATGTAGCATCAAATTATGTATGGGCGAGGGTACTTAACAAAAGATTTTCTCTTCCGGTTCTGGAGATGTCGCTTTCGATAATAAAATTTGCATTTTCATTGAAACATCTATTTTTCGGGATATGCTATAGGTATAGCTAAGAGCAGGAGGGGTGAGGGGTTCACTAAGAATTTATCTTTACTGTTACTTTTGTATTTATTATTCAAGCATTTTTCTTGAATCGGAATTTTTCTTGAAACATCTATTTCTCAAGATCAGCTATAGAAAGAGCTTTGATAATGACTGATATGGAATCAGCATTGAATTCCATAAGGGGTTGGGGTTTCCTTAAGGATTTACATTTTCGGTTCTGGAGATGCCATTTCCGGGTTTTCCGAAAATTCGTATGACTGTATGAAAATCATGCAAAATAAAATAAAATTGCTTTATAGTTCTGTTAGAAAGCAAAGTGCATACAGTGGCGGATTTTGGCCTCTTGTTTGGGGGGGGGGGGCGATTTTTTAGATCGAAATGTTCTCGGAGGTTTGTTCACTTAGGATTTTCTTAACGGCTTCCTATATACGGATATTTGACATTTTTGAAATAACTAGAACAAATTCGGAAGTTTATAGTAAGTTTATTGCAGCTTATAAAATACGGTCTATCATTTTTTTAAGACCAAAGCAAAACAATGAAGATTGGAAGAAAAAAAATTACGTGACTATATAAGGAAACAATCTTATTGTTGAAGTCGAAACAGGAAACTAAATTATATTCTGTTGTTGTTGTTGTTGAGACCCAGACCGAAAGGTGTAAGGTAACCGAAATTATATTCTGTATTAAGTATACACAAAAGTACACACAAGTAAGAGATTTCCATGTGAGAAGATTAATACTGAATATTAACTAAATAAACACACATTTATATTCTATTCACTAAATATGGTTATCATACGATACAATACAAATACATTTTATTTTTCTTAGATTGTGGTAGAAAAGGAGGATGAACATGAGTAAATGCAGTTAATATAGGTATTAATAAGCACTGAACATTGATTTACATTTTTCCCATTTTTTTACATTTTTAGCTGCACAGGAATCAATAAATTTTTACGCGAAAAACATCACGTATAAACATCACGCAAAAACATTACGCAAAAACATCAAAAGAAAAGACCAATGGTTTGATAGAGTTTACTACCCCTGGCAAAAATTATGGAATTACTTCCATGTTATTTCAATGGGATACGAAGTTCAATGCTCTACAATTTTTGATGCCCTAAAAAACCCTTTTTGAGAGAAATTGAAGAACTTTAAAAACTTTACAAAATAAAATATGTTTGAAAAATTTTGCACTTTTCATTATTTAATAATTCACAACCAAAAAATGGGAAAAGAGCTGTAGGCTGAAAGAAAAAACTCATAAAAACTAATTTAGAATAATAAATTTGATCATATAAACATTAGGAGCTATATCTTAATGATTTTCCATGATCAAATTTATTATTCCAAATTAGTTTTTACGAGTTTTTTCTTTCCATCTCTAGCTTTTTTCCCATTTTTTGATCGTGAATTATTAAATAATGAAAAGTGCAAAATTTTTCACATATTTTTTGTTTTGTTAAGCATTTAAAGTTCTTCAATTTCGCTCAAAAAGGTTTTTTTAGGGTATCCGTGCATCAAAAGTTGTAGGGTATTGAACGTCGTATCCCATTGAAATAACGTGGAAGTGATTCCATAATTTTTGCCGGGGGTAGTACCTATAACACTATTCAAATGTAATTGCCAATTCAGCTTATTGTCGATCATTTTCCTTAACAGCCTTACGGAGTCCATCGCAAAAACCCTGGCACCTCCCAGGAAGAATCATCATTATAATATCAACTCAAGTCTTCTTGCTTTTTCTTTAGCAAATCGATCTAAAATTGTTAATGTGCGATATCATAATGCACATGCAACAAAGCCAATCCCACTAGCCGATCTTCTCTAATTGTGTTTCGAAGCCATGTCTTCAATCGTTTTAGTGCTGAGAAGCTACCCTCGGCGGTTGCTACAGTAATTGGTAATGCTACAAGAAATTTCAGTAACACGTAGATCACATGGTACACTGCAGGATCACAGTTCTATAGTGCTTCAAAAGCAGACTTGGGTACTTTGCCGGTATCGGTATTTTCTCGCATCCATTTGGGGTTCTCCAGCTAATCACCTCAACTTGAAGTATACTGTTCATTTCTTTCACTCCTAGTTCGGCTATTCTGTGCTACTTCTTGCTTAGCTCTGTCCAAGATGTGAGGAGTGACTGACCCTTCGTCCGTGTTGATTTTCGCTAAAAGAGTCGATGGTACTAAATCTTGTAAATATAAGACATCCAGACATCTAGGCGTAGACTTTTGACTTTCATTATGGGGGGCGCGATTTCGTGGATAAACTGAGGGAGGGAGAGCAAGCCCAAAGTATCTCCCTAATGATATATATATATTTTAATTTTATAGTTTATTTGCTGAAACGTAGACGTTCGTCAGGCGTTTGGGGGGGGGGGGGCGATCGCCTCGATCGCCCCTCCTGAAATCCGCCACTGAGTGCATACATCATTTATTGCATATAATTTTTCGAGGTGTACGAATATGTTTAGCATTTTAGAAAGCAACTTTTACATTTTAGAGTATAATTTCTATTACGCCAACTTTAACATTTTAAGTTTTACTTTTTAAAAAAAGATATAGAGCTTAATACGTTCTGAACGAGAATACAGAGATTCAAACATTTTACACAGGAATAATTTTAGAAGTCTAGTTTGTAGAAAGTTTTTAATTCTGCTATATATTGAACCCCGCTAACAGGAAATTGCTGCTTTACATTCGGATTTGATCTATGGGTTTGGCTTTATGCGTTTTATAATAAAAATGCTAATTAAGTATTACGTTAATTAAGTATTAAGTAAACGTTAATTAAGTATTAACACAATACATTTAGGCCTATTTAATCTTTCATATAAAATTTTAAGTATTTTCATATTTTTGAAATATTTTCATAATAAATTTTGAAAAACTTTCAGCATTTCACAATTTTTTAGTGTAATTTACCAAAAAGGCCAGTTTTATTTTCCTGAATCATACCAAAATTTAATCATTATTAGTTTGCCTCTTACGACTGGGAACTTAAGCAAAGCAGGGTATAATAACTGATACGTTTATTTCATGAAAGTAGTAATGTACTCAAAATAATTAATCAAAATATTACATAATTGCTGTACAAAACAGCCTAGTAATTTGTACAACCGTACAAGTTATGCTAAATAAAGAGAAAAATTTGTTTGGCCCGCGAAGTTTTCGAAATTCAATTTTCTCCGTAGACTTAACATTATATGACATTTGAGCCCGCATATCTTAGCACATAGATCGAAATTTAAAATTTGGGCATAGTCATGACCTAAAATATGATCAGTTCAAGCTAAGTACAAAATTTCATTAAAATCGGTTGAGTACCTTAATTGCAAAACCCGTTTGTTCCCCAAAATTAAGATTCGAATTTTTGAATTCGAATTTTAATTTAAAATTCGAAAATATCTTGCTGATGTTTTACTATTTAAATGAAACTTTCACACATAATCAGGCAATCAGATGCCTTCCCGACCGTCCAAACAGTTATCTTACACCTTTCTGGTAGGTCGGACGGTCTGGGTTTCAACAACAACATAATCAGATGAGACTCGATATCAAGAGAGCTACGCTCCGAATTCGCTTCGCCCCAACCAGGATAAAGCATAAGTGAATTTCCCACCGAATTTTTAAAAATGCTGCCGTATTGTTTTTGATCTAGAGTGGATACATACATTACATAAAAACACTCATACACACACTGACGTCACGCTGCAAATAGTTTCTTCATATTACTTTTCTTATATACATAATGTATAAGGAAAGTATTGTGACGGGGTCGAAAATTCGAATTCGAGTTTTCGACGTAAGAGCACGTTTCAAGCATCCCTGATCACGAATCAAACATTTTTGAAGTGATGTCTCTGTGTGTGTGTGTGTGTGCGTGTGTGTGTCAGTGAGTCTGTGGAGACGATATCTCACGAACCAATGGAGCGATCCGAATGAAATTTGGTACAAAAATCACAATCCGTGTGTACTGGAAGCCTATTGTTTTAAAACACAATTGAATGTTCAGAACTCCCCTAAATTTTCGAAATTTTGAAAAAACCATAAAAAAATCAAAACCTTTAATAAAGTTACGCAAATAGACATTTATGTAATTTTTCCTTAGAAAACGATTGACATAAACTTTAGAAAGCTAGCATGAACCGTTCTCGAGATATTGCACATTTTTCAAATAAATTTATCAAAAAAATTTCCATAAATTAAAAAAAATGTTAACTGTTAAGAAACATGTTCACTTTTCATATGCAATATCATGTGATAAATTGAGTGACATCATTCTCGTGGATCTAACTCGTTCCATTCACGAGAAAAGACACTTTGAGTAATACTTTAGTATTTGAACGCCAATAGTCATTTATCCGCTGTAAGAATAATTTATTTCTCCGTCCATAACACTTAACGAGATTTTGGCGACAAATTTAGCGGAATGTTGCCAACATGGGGACATTTTTAAATGTTGCCAAATTAACGAAAATCTCGCCAAATGGATAAAAATGACGCTAAACCAATGAAAATGACGACTAATTGAAAAAAATTCAATATTTTGGAAATAATATAAGTATCTACTGTAAGAATACATTTTTTTTAACTGTAAAATTAGTAAATTCATTGCATTATATAAGGAAAGTCATGTGCTGCCCACATCAGATTTTTTTACAATGCTAAAAGATACAAATCCAAAGAAAATTCGAATTCTAAATGTCAATTCTTTATATATATTACCATATAAGGAAAGTACATACATTTAATATCTCATACTTTGAATTATTTTTTCCTTCATATAAATTATACTCTAATATCCTACATCAACGTATGGATTTCAATAAGGTCTTTTTACCACTCAGGGAATGACTTATAATTTTGCCGTATTAGTCATTGATATTTATACTACAATTAGCGCTAGTTTTCCATTTTAAACCACTATCCCTGCATAAAAGCTTCCTAAGAAACTCCTTAAGCACCTCAATAATTTTGAAAGGAAAGGTAAATGAGTGTACACAGTAGATCTATCTATTGTAAAGTGACCATGCCCGATCGTATAAAAGTGGTTGTAGCGCATCTAGCGGTAAATTAAAAAGTTATATTATCGAACTCGGCTCGGAAGTCAGATAGATGAAAAAAGTCACTTTCAAAGATATAGAGCATTTCAATAAGTAAAATACACTATGTGCGAAGGATAAGAAAAACTAGAGCGACGTATATAAGCACAAATAACACAATAATGCAGCAAGCAGCTGTTTCGAGGATCCACTGGATCCCGTTCGGCAGTGAAAGAGAACCAACAAACCGGAAGTCCAAAAGAAGAATGGGTGGGGAAAGAAGAAATAGAGGGGTTATATATCCAAGACCTGGGTTAAGATGTATCCAATCAAAAAGCAGCACGCAGAACAGTCTAGCTAATCCGATTGGCGTGCGCCAAAACATAACAGCAATATCTCGACAAGACAAATTAAGACTGAATAAGAATAAATGAGACACAACGAAACTAAAAATAGGTTAAAACGACACATAAAAGCCTTAAAGGAATAGAAAGAAGAAAGTGGAAAACATTTTACAGGGCACTCCACCAGACAGAGCGCGGACAAGAATGGAGTACTGGACAAGCCATTAACCAAATTAGTAGAATTATTTTTGGATGTGTAAAGCTTCAAAGAAGTCAAGATCATAGATGGACGTGCATTTTTGTATGATCCTTGTTTAAGAAAACTCAGAATGGTGGTTAAATTGATAGCAATGCTGAGCTGTATACCGACTGTATGCTACATTAGTGTGTTATTTGTGCTTATTTACTGTGCTCTAGCTTTTCTCATGCTTAATAAGTAGGAACATTGCTTAATGAGTAGAAAATGAGTAGGAGCATTGCTTAAGGAGTAGAAAATGTGTAGGAGCATTGCTTAATGAGTAGAAAATGAGTAGGAGCATTGCTTAATAAGTAGAAAATGAGTAGGAACATTGCTAATGAGTAGAAAATGAGTAGGAGCATTGCTTAATGAGTAGAAAATGGGTAGGAGCATTGCTTAATGAGTAGAAAATGAGTAGGAGCATTGCTTAATAAGTAGGAATCAACACTAAATTTGTTACAGAAGGTATTTATTTTACAGATAGTGTTATTGGCGAATGGTAGTTCTATTCAGCTATGCTAAAATAAATAACCCTTACATGCACAGAAATCTATTATAATCTGTCTAAAATGTTCTCTGTCAGAAACAATTCACATTTGAATTCGAGAAAGAATACACTAACGAACTTTGACAAGTATTTGAGGTATCACAGTATTAGAGGCCTCGATAATACAACTTTTAACAGGTATCTATTGCCTTCAGTCTACGCGTTTCGTTCGTTGCTGGTGTCCATGCCTACTAAGGAGACAACGGTCTACAATTTCATAATTAGTTTTTCTCGCTCATCTTGCTTTGTTGCCGAGGTCGTTATCCTAACTTTTTAAATTATCCGCTAGGAGCGTTGTAATGACTTTTATTCGATTAGGTAATATCACTTTACTATAGATATGTCATCTTATGTGTCATATATGATACTTTATGTGTCACTTATGCCATGTATCCCACTTTGTCATATATGATAGTAAAGTTACTTTACAATAGTCACTTTACTATCGTGTGCCTCAAAGCTTTCGAAAATTGCAGTCTATTAAAATATGCCTCCCCAGATATGGTGGGTTAGAGTTTTACCGCTGTCCATACCACAAGAGCCTTAACAACTCTCAGAAGACTCTGCTGATAAATTCGTCTGTTTGCTTCCGTGTAAAAAATAACAGCCGTCCCTGTCTTCTCTACATCCCCTTCTTACTGCGATGACAATGGACAGGATGTCTGGAGAAGATCGAAGTGCTGGACAAACATGAAGGACCCAATTCAAGGTTTGATTTGGGAGATGGGATGAATGGAGTCGCTGAGACGGTTATAAACACCCGGGCTATTATTTGATGAGTAAGATTTATTATTCTATGATTATTATTCTACGTTATATATGATTATATATTCTATGATTCTGTTGAATAAGGGTATAACGAAGTTTTCACTATATATATAAATAATTAAATAAATGGTATATAAAAAATAATATTTAAATAATTAAATAAAATTGTAAAATATAAATAAAAAAATTGAAAAAATACTAAATGCATACTTAAACTCTCTCTCTCTCTTTATATATATATATATATATATATATATATATAATAGTTTGAAAATCTAATGATAGAATAGAGATAAGTTGCAACTCAAAAATCCTAACTCTAAAAATTGCCAACATAATAAAAATAAGTATTAAATAGAGAATCATCAATCAAATGGAAAAAAAAAGCGAATTTCTAGTCATGAAGCTAAAGATAATCAACAAATATCAATGAAATGGAATCGATAATTTAAAAACAAATAAAATCCAAGCATTAAAGCTATACGCGTGGATGAGCACTAGGCTTAAATAAATGGATTGTTCATTTTGAAAAAACTCTTCATCAGGTCCAAGTATTTAATCAAAATGAACACAAAATGTATGTTTCATATATATATATAAATAAAAGAATTTTAATTTACTTGTATTATACCAGAGATTGATCATTCATTGAAAATGGTCTGAAGAGCAAATGTGAAAATAAAATGGTCTGAAGTGAAAATTTGAAATCAAAACGGACATTATGAAAAGCTTGAGAAAATTATAAATAGAACATTATAAATAAAACAGGTACTAAATATGTATGAAATGCCCCTCTTTCCCTATTCCATAAGGTAAGCAATTGAAAAAATACATGTGGTAAAAGATCTAAGATTAAAATAAGATCTAAGATTACAGATCTAAGATCTAATAAGATCTAAGATTACACTCTAAGATTAAAATTTATTTTAAGTGTTATAAATCATATATGTAATACAGGTACTTAAGGTACTAATCTTCCTGTTCTCTGCATAAACATACATAGTGTAAATGCATGAATAGTGTATAAGATGAAGAGTTTCAAACCGAAAAAATTGCACATGGAGCTAGGCCTTTCTGACTCCCAAACATTTTTTATAAATGAAAATGAATATAATTGAAAAAAGTGAAAGCATTTCTGAAACCATGTACGTTATCAAGGACAATACCTGGTTCGGTAATGCTGAATTTCTACGTTTCTGTGTACATAACTGTAAATTGTATTACAGAAATTATGCACATGACCCATATATATATATATATATATATATATATATATATATATATTTATATATATATATATATACATATATATACATATATACATATATATACATATATATACATATATATACATATATATACATATATACATATATACATATATATACATATATATATATATATTTACATATATATACATATATATATATATATATGCATATATATATATATATATATATATATATAATGTAGAATTTATTATGCTTATAGAGACTGCATTCTTAAACAAATACTAATTTAATATCGAATTTGTAGATTTACAAATCTTGATAATAACTGAATATTAAATATACATCTACATATTGCGCTAAATACGGCGTATAATAAGATGGCATTTATAATAAAATTTCAGAACAACAAATAAAGCAGAGGATATTGCAAAAGCACCCTCAGAGATAGAAAAAATAGAAAACAATGGAAGGAATGTCATATTCTATAACCAGGGGATTTTTAACCAACGAACAAGAAAAAGTCAAGCAAACATAATAGAAGTAAAAAAATTATGCAATGTACTGAATGCAAAATTTACAATATCATTCGTTCGGACTTTTCAATGTTCTATTTCAATAACTCATCAGGTTTACATCTTTTTAAAAGCCTCGTCGGGTTAAAACTGTGTACAAAAAGGTTATTTTACTCACCAAAGAACTTCTAAAAACTGCAAATTCAAAAAAATTCAAGAAAATCCATTAGGTTTACATATTTTTAAAAGCCTCGTCGGGTTAAAACTGTGTACAAAAAGGTTATTTTACTCAATTTTTTTTAAAAACTGCAAATTCAAGAAAATTCTACAAATTCATATTTTTGATCGAAATCGCCTTAAACAAAATAAAAACCCATCTCTTATTGAAACAATATCAAAATCAAGCCGTACAACCGACGAACAATCCAAAATATTTGACGGATGTAACACTCTAACCGTGTAGAAAAGACTATTTCTACAAAGAGTGAATTATCGATAATAGTTATTCGCCACCAAAATTGCTTTCTTGTGAAACAATTTAACGCGAGGGATACGGAGAAAATCATGAAAAAGATGTGAAGGAGATGAAACGGAAGTATGCAACGGAAGTGCTACCATATTGCTACGAATACCCAACAGTAAACCGTTATTATAATTTAAAAATCCGGGCTACATGAACTTGGAGACGAATTTGATAAAATATCGCCAACTAGGCGACGGGTAGAGAGTTCTGGAAAATTCTTGTATTTCGTAGATTGCTTAAGAACTCTCAGAGTTACTTGTCTTTTCCAGAACTTTCCATAAAGGGTATATAAGCTTATCATTTTTCAGTTGGGTTGTTGATGTGATACCAGTAAAAGTGAATTCTGAATACGCAATATCTGGGTAAGTCATGGCAGACATATGACGGGATGAATAGGACTTAGGTAAAACAAGTGCCACTATACTTGCATTGTCAAACTCAATGCAGAACCCAATATGTAATTTTTCTTCTGATTATATATATATAACTTTTACGCTTTTATTTTCTTTTCTTTCGACACAGACCGTTCGACCTACCTGTAGGTCTAAAGTGGTGGTTGGAGGTAGCGCGCTACAAGTAGCGAAAATACAGTAGTCACTACTTTCTCTCGTAGTTTGTTGTGTAATGCGCAACTTTTAAAAATAAGTAGTGTAGCGTGTAGCGCAATACAATAAATCTCTAGTTTATATCGAGTTTGGACGCTATTTTAACTTTACTTCAGTAAACAAACAAGGTGCCATTCTACATATCATGTGATTACCCTTTCTTCAATTGTACGAAATTTAGTGTTCTGCGCAACGATGTACAATTTGCAAAGTGCCAAGAAGCTTTGGAACAAGTAAAAGATGTCGGTTGTTTCAGCTGACATCCTTCAGAGCTAAGTGCCCGTCATATAATACTGTGGCAGCAGATAACTTTGCTCCTGCCAAAAGACATCGATCGAAAGATGCTAGGAACCTGAACTCGAATTATAAGTTCGGAGTTGAAGCTAGCTTTTGCTCTAATCTTATAATGTCGGTCTTGTAAGCACCAGGTCCCTGGTTCGGGCCTGGCGACATCCTGTTCCTACAATATCAAATAATATGACATGGAACTCGATGCATTCTGCAGTCGAAGGCATAGGTCGGTTCCTGAGAGAAAACGAGGAGAAACTACATAAGATTTTCGATGCTGCAGGGTTAGGAAGGCCATTGCCTCATGAAGTTGATTTATTACATGGATAGATTGTGTTATTTTCCAAAAGATCCTGCTTATCTGTTTGCAATTTTGAGATGCAAATTCTACTAAAAATGAACAAATATGTTTTCAAATAAATAGTTTTTGCTTTTATTTTATTTTATACTTTTAGTAAATAAAATGGATACACTTAAACTTTAATTAAACTTTAAAATCAAAGACAACCAAAAGTAGGTTTCGCCACTGATGAAGGGCTTCGATGATGCCGGAAAGCGCCTTGACCGTGCAATTATTGTACGTCGAGGAAAGGAGATTTTATTAAAGGACATTTATACCTATTTTTGGTTGTCTTTGATTTTAAAGTTTATACTTTTATTTTATTTTATTGTTTTCAGAAGTGGGTAAAAGCGTAAAGATTGGTAAGTTGATCAGTAAATTTAGGAATCAGTAAATTTTACTTATTCAGAAAAGTGAATATTAAATTACTACAGTGTACTCATATCCTCAACTTTTTGTGAAAATTGAAGCTGTGGCAAAATTTGTTTTATCAAAGTAGTTATGTAGTGACTACATTTTAAAAGTAGTTTGCAATCACTACTTTTTAAAAAAAGTAGTTGTAGTTGTAGTAGTTAACTACATTTGTCATAATGTAGTTGTAGATCACTACAATAATAAAGTAGTTTTTCCAACCACTGGTCTAAAGTACCTATTTGAACGGCAGGGATAGTGGCACCCAGTTTAGACCGGAACCTAATGGGGGGGCGGCATCCACAAAGACCGCACCCTGCTTTCCCTACCACCAACCTCTTGGAATAATTTCGCAGTTTCTGTCCCGTTTCAGATCCCCAGAACAAAATGCGGGTGTTTTTAATTTCTATGTCGTCATATGCGCAGAGCCAAGTCAAAAAAAAATCAGATGTGGGCAGCACATGACTTTCCTTATATAATGCAATGAATTTACTACTTTTGCAGCAAAAAAAAAAAAAAGGTTATTCTATTCTTATAGTAGATACTTATATTCTTTCAAAGATATTGAATTTTCGTTAATTAGTTGTTATTTTCTTAGCGTCATTTTTAACCATTTGGCGAGAGTTTCGTTAATTTAGCAACATTTAAAAAGTCGCCAAGATGGCGACATTCCGCCAAATTCTTCGCCAAAATCTCGCCAAGTGTTATGGACGGAGAAATAAGTTATTCTTATAGCAGATAAATGACTATTGGCGATCAAATACAAAAGTATTACTAAAAGTATCTTTTCTTATGAATGGAGCGAGCTAGATCCAAGAGAAGGATGTCATCCAATTTATCGCATGATATTACATATAAAAAGTGAACATGTTTCTCAACAGTTAATATATATATCTTTTAATTTATGAGATTTTTTATAAATTTATTTGAAAAATGTGCCATATCTCGAGAACGGTTCATGCTAGCGTTCTGAAATTTATGTCAATCGTTTTCTAAGGAAAAGTTACATAAGAAATGTCTACTTGCATAATTTTGTTAAAGATTTTGATTTTTTGATGATTTTTTCAAAATTTCACTCGAAAATTTAGGAGAGTTCTGAACATTCGATTGAGTTTAAAAGTAATAGACTTCCAGTATTCATGGATTGTGATTTTTGTACTAAATTTCATTTGAATCGCTGCATTCGTTCGTGAAATATCGTCTCCACAGGCTCACTGACACACACACACACACACACACACACACACACACACACACACACACACACACACACACGCACGTACACACACACGCGCACACACACATACACACACACAGATATCGCCACAAAAATGTTTGATTCGTGATCAGGGATGCTTGAAACGTGCTCTCCCGTCGAAAACTCGAATTCGGATTTTCGACTCCATCACAATACTTTCCTTATACATTATGTATATAAGGAAGGTAATAATAAGCCAGTCACTCCTGGAATAAGCACCCCCCTCCTACCCTCTGGCTGAAGGCTTTATCAAGATCCATCCTTCAAACCAAACTGTGATTCGATTACTGTAGAGTTTAATCGATTGCAATTACAATTAATAAGCATTACGACTACGTTTATGAATACAGAAGAAATTGGAATACGCTTATAGACAGCTGACATTTAAGAGTATGAATATGATTATGATTGCTTTAAAGGTTCTGTTTTATATTATGAGTATGATTATGTCTACAATGAAAGTTTAGATTATGAATATGGTTATGATTACATTATGCAATACAATTCAAGATTATGAATACGATTACACTAAAAAATGTCTATTGCTACTCGGTTACATTGAAACTACTTTTTGGTTAAGACTTAACTTTTTCTAAACGAAACGAAGCGTAAGTAATCATATTAAATAAGATGAGGTATCAGGTTTAGGAGACAGGATGAGGTGAGCAAAATCAATTTGTTGAATTTGATTTTACAGATACAAAATAAGATGAACCAAGATACACAAACTGAAAAAAATATCATGTCAACGTACTTTATTTCCAATTAATATTTATTAAAATTAAGTTTTCAAAATTTTCTTCTCTCAACTGTGTTATTGGAAATTAAAATTTTCCTACAACATTAAAATGTTTTTCTAAAAGAGCAGAAGGATATATAGACAAAAATTTAATAGAAATTTAACATAAATATGGAAAGTTAAATATTTTCTTTCAGAACTCTAAATGTCTAAAGGATTTGAATCTTCATCAAATAATGCCTCCTTTGGTTAGTCGTCAACTTCCTCCCATGCAATTATGCCGAATAGTAATTTCGGGATTACGAATACAATTACACAAATATATTTTTACTGATTACGATTATGCTTATACTAAAAATTATTACGTCCATTGCGATTTAGATTATGATTACACATGGATTTATTTTTTGATTATGATTATATTATGATTAGTATTACGCTAAGATTACTTTTTACAATTACGATTACGGCTTTCATTAACAATTCCTAAACGATTTTGAATACAGCAAAGTTTATAAAAATATTAGCGTAGTTGTAATTGATTATAATCGAGTACAATTACGTGATTACGATTATTAATAGTCTGCTCCAGACAGCGTGTAACAGAAAAGTCCTGCTTTTTAAATTTCGTGTTCACTAGAACTAATGAGGTAGTTTACAGTCCTCGGCCGTCTAAACAGTTACCTTACTGTCGGACGGCATGGGTCGAAAGACAGAAAGATGTAGTTTACCCATATTTTGGCTTTGGTTCGCGTAAAAACATCCTTGCGTAATACTAATCATACTTATAATCAAAAAATAATTCCGTGTGTAATCTTAAACGCAATTGCAGTAATAATTCCAAGAATAACCATAATCACAATAAGAAAACAAGTCTTTTTCCTTGTAATCCTGAAATTACTATTTGCTATAATTGCGTTGGGGGGAACTTTACAATTATCCAATGCAGGAATTATATGATGAAGATTCAAATTCTTTAGACCTAAGGTAACTACACTATTTATGTTAGATCACTATTAAATTTTGCTCTATATGTGCTTCTGTTTTTTTGAAAAAAGTTTTTAATGTTGTAGGAAATAACACCATTGAAAGAAGGAAATTTATAAATATTCATTGGGAATAGAGTACTTTGTCATGAATATTTTTTGCAATTTGTGTATCGGTTTATCTTATTTTGTAGTTGGAAAATCAAATTTGACAAATAATTGAGAATTACTAATTGGGTTTGAAAGTCTGTCCATGCATGATTTTTTTATGCAATTTTTGCAAATGTTAGAGAATAACTTGTAATATTAAAAATTAAACGTGCTAGAAAAATCGATAAGATTTCCAAAATCTGTGTGAAAAATAAGACCAGAAAATTATATATCTAATTCTGAAGATTGAATTAAGTTTAATTTTGTAAACCGATGATATCAGACTACGTTTCAGTTTGTTCTTATTAACAGTTGATCTCTTGATTTCTGTTGTGCGAGACTTTTCCACTTAGAAGAGTGGAAAATCACGTAATTTTGTAATATCTTAGATATAGTTGACTCCCGAATATAATTAATATAAAATTAGTTTTATACGTATTCTTGTATAATCGGAGTAAATGAGCATGTATATAAGTAGCCATTTATTTCATGTTAGTAAACAACTTCTTGAATTAACTGTATATAGATTATCAAGGAATTATCCGATATTATTCATAATGTAAATTTTAGATACTATATAAGCGGAACAAGAACTATTAGTTCTGGGTCACTAAAGAGGATTTAGCAATCCGGAAATTTTTTATGGTGTTATTGTTCCTTTTCAATCAGTTTAGTTGAATGGAAATTATGAGTGTGTACCATTGAAAACTTGCTGCAAATTCGAATGCACTTTATGGAGCTATTTAGTCTAACTCCCTGCTCATAACTTTCACTGTTCTACAGCAAAATTAATCTCATGTATTATAATTAAAATTGTACGCTATTTCAATACATCATATGCAAATTATCTAGTGAAAAATAAATATAAAATTAAGAATCTATATTGCAAATAAGAATTGTAAAAAAAAAAAAAATCTTACCCATTTCGTCTATCACAGGTCCTAGTCTCAGAGTCACTCCTACCAGCAATATACAAAGCAGAAACAAAAACACCGCTACAAAGACAATAATTTTACGTCCAAGAGGCGACAACTGATCATCGTCTTTGTCGTTTTCAATATTCATTAAGTTTTTATCTTTCGACTTTTTCCCCGTCCTCTTCTTCCTCTTGGATCCTTTTAGTCGTTGTTTGTCGGAAGACACCCTTTGGGATGACCATTGTTCGTTAGCTCCAAAGTTGCTGTTCGATTGGGACGAGGTTTCGTCCCTGGAAGGCCTGGCGGATTCAAATTTGAAATTGGTCCATTCACTCGTTGTCGACGGTGCTGTTAGACTAACTCCTGGAAGCCAGGATGTTAGACTTGGATCCATTAAGCAATTAGAGCTTCTGCTCTTTATGGATGACCTGTTTACGGTAAGGCCGGATGGTCCTGTTTGTGAATCTTCCGTGTCTTGACCATCCATCGTTGGCTTCAGCATTCGAGGATAGTTATTAGCATGGTTTCGGAAGATGGATTGGTTCTAAATGATGTCATAAGAACGTCAAGTAAAGTCCTCAAATGTTGAAAGATGTTATTTGGTCTAGTTGCTTATGTGTAAGGTCCTATTTCAGTCTGAATATAATTAGACGAAAAATATTTGAAAACAATGGAATTGATTTGAAATAAGATTTCTACATATTCCACAGCTTAGCTACACATTTTTTCTTTTTGACTTGTATGATGGTTATCACATGGTTTTGAAGACTGAACTCTTCCAATTGATGCAATAAAAACTCCAAGTATTGGTTGACGTTAAATAGAAATACCAGAGATAAAACTTGGTTGTTTTGTTTTAAAACTCCAAGAACTTATTTTCATCAAATATTAAAATATTTATATAGCAATCATATTGCATCTTTTAAATAGCACGCTAAATATATTCTGACACAAAATATCTTCCTTTGTTATGAATTGAAGTCTCGAATAAAAGTTCTAATTAAAATTTCATGAAATCCTTTATCATCTTCAACTTACGCTTGTCTCATTATATTTGTTAAACTATAGCTTATACATTCAACTTTATGAGAAAATCAAATGCACCTACCTTGATTACAGTAAGCTCTTTATGTTGGCTATTATTTGGTAGTTGATTTATGAACAGATTTATAAATACACTTCTGTAAATTATACTTAATATTATGTAGATTTTATATTAGTATAAAACCCACAAAACACAACCATTCTGGTACAAACTTGAGCATGAAAATTCTTGAAAAACGTAATTGAGCAACACAATGCCATTTATGACAATCTATACGACTATTCTTTTCTTCTTTGTTATAGATGATATTTATTTGATTGTGAACTACAATGCACCAATTTGATTGTCACCTTTCAAAATAGTCTATCTTCGTTAGTTAAATCATTATTTAACTATTATTTATCATATATATTAAACTTCATATATTTAAAAGTTTTTTATTTCTATGCTTATCTAAGTCATTAGATTACTGTAATGCAGCACATTAAGAAACAATGCTTCATTTTCAAAGAAACATTTCGTAAAGCGTCAAGTGCAGTTTTAAAATATTAAATTTAAATTATTCTACACTTATCATAAAGAAAAATTCAAAGTTTTATATAGAATCTTCTAAGGTGTTCATTTTTAGTGCATAATATCTTAAAACAATAAATATATGTTTACTAAAAATGTATCAAAACTGTATAAATTAAATGCAATGTTTTCTGGGGATAAAGACTACATAAAACATCAACTTTAAATCGCTACCGTTAGATATCTACTGTTAAATTTACATGTCTTATATAAATATGTAACAGTAACCTCTTGACTGATTGTTAAGTAATGTTGAATGATAAATGTAACGTATTACAATGATAAATATAAAAATATTGATTAAGTTTTTATATTTTTAATACTGGTCCTTAATGAAAGCTCTTTTACGATGAGAAAAGCAATGTGTACTACTAAAATTGTGCATATATATAAAACGCTCACTATATATTATTTCTTGGAAAGAGAAATGTTGATTTATACTATATTCAAAATTTTACTGCATCACGATCATGGCTCTCCTACTGATACACAGTATATAACATGATATTTATTTTGAAGATTCCAACTTGCATACTCTGTTAAGTTATTAAAAAATAAAAATACACCTTCCTTTTAAGTATCCTTGAAAATCCAAATTATATATTTTCATATAACTGAAGATCTTGTTTTTTCTATATCAGTATGATTGCTCACAATAAAATTTTATTAATCAAAAGCAGTTATAGTTAATGTACTAGATTATTTTAAAAAATATAATAACATAAATGCAGTTCTTTCAATCAATTTCAATTTTCAATATAAAGTATCATAAATCCATATATATTAAAAGCACATATAAATTCTCTATTTCTAATATACTCCCTATATATGTTTACTGCAAATATGCTTTATTACTTACAGTAATTTGCATTATAAACTATCTCATCAACTGTAACTTGCATTATAAACTTTCTCACTAACAGTAACTTACATTATAAACTTTCAAGTTTTTCGTTTTTCTTCCAAATATATTTACAAGAAACATATGAAATACTGTTGTTCAAAACACTACCTTAAAACACATAAATATTTGCTTTTAAAACCTATAATAATCTTTAATCTGAAATAAAACTGAATTTACTTCCAAAATTTTTATTTTATTTTAAAATTGACATTCATATTTTCATTTCTCATCACTATTTCTTCAACAATGTTTAAAAATCGTATTCTAATTATGACCAGTGGAATTCCATGCAAAGCTATTATTGGTGTTTTCGTTGGTTCTCTTCATAAAAACACAAAAATAATCTCTGGAAATTTTTTTAATTCTAATTTCTCTCTAATAAAATTTGTAGAAATTAATATATTTCATAACATTTAGAATATGCTTTCTTTGGAATCACTTAATAAATAACATTATAAAATGAACTCCAATAAACTCCAGAAAAATTATTATATTTCGTAATTAAATAATTTTTAGTTACTTCATCTCAGAACTTCAACACTTAAGTAATATTCTTGTATATGAAATCTTAAATTCAAATAAGTCTCTGAATTATATAAATCCTTTTGTAAATTTACATTGCCATTTATGCATGACTTGAATTCCCATTTGTATTATGCAATATAGTTCTGAAGACAAGCTTTGAAAATTGATAAATTTTGTTAGTTTTCCCAAATATTCCTATAAATTTTTCTGCTCATGCCAGCAACATACTGAATCAAACAATATGAAGAAAAATTTTTGAGGAAAATTACATAATGAATGATAAAATTGAATGTTTTTTTTTACGGTATTTAACAGTTTCCACACTCTAATGATCAAATACACAAACAATATTACATGACGTATTTTGATCAAAAGCAATTTATATATTTTATAGAATTTTTCACGGTAAAAACCTTCTGCGATTATAAAATGCTACAGTAAGAACAGCAACTGCAGTAAGAAATATACTCTTAAATTTATTCTAATTTCTTCAATATTTAAAAGTTCATTGAAATATAAACCAAATCTCAATATATTTAAATAAATATGTTAATTTAATATAAAATATCCAATTAAAGTTGCTGATTTTAATTTGCCTATTAAACACAGCTCATAAAACACTACCCAAAATACAAAAAACTGCAAAATTTGGCACATTCCATAATCTGATTCGTAAGATTACCACTACCAGATCGCCCGACACGTCTGATTACCACACATGTGTATATTCTTGATATGCTATTAAATTAAACACTTCGATTTGATATCAAATATTCACTTCAATACGAATATTACCAACTAAAAACATACAAAATTCCACAAATCTTCTACGATATTTCACAATCCGATATTAAGCCTCGTTTTCGTTAGACATTCGTACATGTGTATTTATTCTTCCGAACTGAAGTGAAGAAACTGATAGTCAATTCCCACCATGCGCATACTCCACATAATCTACTGTTAATCACTTCACAGGCTTACTCACCACAACAGGTACGTACGCCGGTACGAGGTATGACCTTTCGCGTCAACCACCTTGCTCGCCACAGCCACCAATATCAAAAATTTGGTGAAAAATCTCGTTTTGAAATCTCGCCAAATCGCTTCTCTATCATAAGAGGGGGGGGGGGAATATCTTGTTTACGTTAAGCTCTTTAGTAATTAGAGCTGAAGAGAAGCCAGTGCAAGTCGCATCTGAAGTGGGAAGATAGCGTCATACTCGTGCTGGAGTAAGGGAGGGTTTTCGAACGGCGAGAACGATGTCTCCCGGCAAGCGCGGAGAAAATATGTACCTCTCTGCGTTCCGGTGTGTTCGGAAAGGGGCGATGTCGAAAATGAAAATGGAATATTGGATTTTTTGGAATGTTTGTTTTTTGGAATGCGTTGAATGTAGAGAAGCGTAAGGAAGTCAAACACAACGCTTACATTGCTAAGAACACGTTAAGGGAATAAATAAATAAATAATAATAATAAAAAGTGACGTTCGGTTTAACGCGCGTTTCTCATACCAGTACTTATCTTTTAGTACTTTTTTTTTCTTTTTCAAATTTTATAAGAATTTTTTTGGAAAATCGTTACCGTGGGTCCAAACGATTACAATTATAACGTTATACTCTTCACTTTTAATGGCTTGAAAAAATATTTCGATTGATACCATATTTGACAATGTATGCCCCGGAGGGGTAACTTGCCATCTGGGGGGCTAATGAGGTCCTGAACAAAAAATGAATTGAATCGCCGCAATTTTTCATGACAATGATGAAACGCTTGACCATTGAGTTATACATAAATCCTTTTATGCATGATTATGTCCAATTTTGTTCTATGCTGCCATGTTAAAAATATATAACATTTCGAATCAATTTCGAAGTTTTCGCTCGAATTTAAAAAAAAATTCTATCTAGTTCTAGATCTTTTTATAACAAAGCCGGATATAAAGTTTCGTGAGAATCTATTAATATTTGTGGCTACTATTGCGTACACAAGAAATCGACCACAGACAGACAGACAGACAGACAACACTCCAAAAACAGTCAAAACGTGTTCAGGAGATCCTAAAACTACCCTAATTGCCTCAGAAATCTGACGCTAAACCTATATCAGATATCATCTAATCTTTATAGCTGATTCGGAGAAACAGATGTTTCAACCAAAATTTTTAAACCGGATTTTGTGAAAAACGGGAAGTAGAAATCCTGAGTAAACGCCTTCTCTCTGAAATTTGATGCCGAGTCCATATCAGTCCGCATCTAAGCTCTATCCAATCCGGCGAAATATATATTTCAGGAAATATTTTCTAACTGGAAGTGGAAACAAAACCTGCAGTGAAAATTTTTAGTGATTCTTCTTACCACGTCTGAAATTTGGCGCTGAATCCATATCTATTATCATCTAAGCTTCTTCTATAGTCGGTCTTGAAAATAGATGTTGCAAGGGAAATGTAAATTTTGGAATCGAGAGTGTTTTTGTCCGAACAGGAATTAGAAATGTTTAGTCAGTCATTCTACCCCTTCCGAATTTTTTTTGAAGCGAAAGTGAAAAAGGAACTGGGAGTGGAAATTCTTCGTGAACCACCCCAATTCCTCCATAATTTGATACTGAATCTATAGCAGTTATCATCTAAGCCATATTTAAAGCTAATCCTGAAAACTAGATGTTTCAAGGAACATGAAATTTTTTTAACTGAAAATAGGAAAATAATCCTTAGTGCATCGCCAACCTCCGCCGAAATCCTAGTGTGCTGAATCCTTATCAGTCATCAGCTAAGCTCTATCTATAGTAGATCCTGAGAAATAGATACTACGATTTTTTTTTGTAAAAACAGAAAATGGCAAATTTGGTTGCCGTCAATTAAGATCTATCGTGTTTTTGTATTTACAGACCTTTAAGAAGCCCCCTGGTAATCTAAGCTGAATTTTCTAATAATTTTCGAATAATTCCAGAAGCCCACTTACAGTATCAACCATGGGACAGAACATAATGGTGCCGGATTTTCGATTTCACCCGCGGGGGATAAAATTTTTTAACTGAAAATGGGAAAATAATCCTTAGTCCACCGCCAACCTCCGCCGAAATCCTAGTGTGCTGAATCCTTATCAGTCATCAGCTAAGCTCTATCTATAGTAGATCCTGAGAAATAGATGCTACAATTTTTTTTTGTAAAAACAGAAAATGGCAAATTTGGTTGCCGTCAATTAAGATCTATCGTGTTTTTGTATTTACAGACCTTTAAGAAGCCCCCTGGTAATCTAAGCTGAATTTTCTAATAATTTTCGAATAATTCCAGAAGCCCACTTACAGTATCAACCATGGGACAGAACATAATGGTGCCGGATTTTCTATTTCACCCGCGGGGGATAAAAATGGTTTTGTTCAGAAAAGTATTTTCAGATTATCTGGACTTCTGCCGGTGAATAGAAGGTTGAAACTTTGCCCGCGTATAGTATTGACCACGGAGCAGGATATTTTGATTTTATTTCCTCGGGGGCTGAAAAATAGGATTGTTTGAGTAGTGGTCCAGGACCCTCCAGCATACACATTCTCCCCGGTGTTTGAGAAGGTTGAAGATTTTGCACATTTTAGTATCGACCACGGAGCAGATCTTAAAGGAGACATATTTTTGATTTTCTCCTGAACTTAACGGGACAAAACCTAATTAAGCCAAAGTTCGATTGAGGCGACTATTTCCTATGCAAAGCGTCATATATTGTTAAACGAAATAAAACTTAAATCTAGTAACTTTTTTATTATTGAGAGTGTTAGTTTTTCCCATCTATGACACGCTTACAAATCCAGTAGTTTACATCAGCACAAATAAGCCAGAGACGTCCATTGGCGACGCCAAGTTGTTGCCAATTTGTAAACCTAAACTTTTAAATAATTTTGGCTAAATATTATAAAAGAATAACTTTGAGCTTAGCTAATAAAGATATGTCGCTTCATTTTGATATTGATTTTGATACAAGGTGAACTATGGGATGGAAACACCCACTCCAAATATTTATTCCCTCAAGTTCCAAAATTAAATTACAAAAGTTAATTAGATTCTTATTATTTTCCTTATAAACGTAAATTTACGGAAATTATTGAAACGAAGTCGAAATTACGAATTCGATTATTTTGCAGGCTCACATGTTTTGAACCCGAAGAAGAATTTAATTTCCTTAGATGAATTTTTGAATAATGTCTCTGCATGTATATGAGAACAGTCGATTTCCGATTTGACGAACTAATGGGAGAGGGTCTAATATTTTCAAGGGAGGTTTAAATAATAATGAATACCAAAAATTGAATAATATTAAAGAATACAGAAATTGTAATCTAATAAATAACTGTATAAATGATAAAATTATTGTATGCACGTGATTCAAGTATAAAAATGAATGTAAAAAAATGCGTAACAGAAGTAAACAGGAAAGATCAATCATGCATAAGCATTGATTATAAAATTTCTAAAATGTGTAACATTCAGTGGTGATATCTTTTACATTATCACAGTACTACAGTAATTTATTATACTTAAATATTTAAAACTGTACTGAAATATGAATCATCTGATTCTCTATGCAAAATCAATGAATATTTCACTCATATAACTTGTATTCCAGACTCCAGAGCTAAATAATTTTGTGTGAAAAAAATTCAGCATTTCTTATGTAACTCACCCTACGATCGCTTGAGATGCGCTTGAGATGATTTGCATTCTGCATAAGTTAAAATGAGGCTTCTTTGAAGAAATGAAAGTTTAGGGATCATTTAAAATCACAACTATTGTAATTACGTAGGCACGGAATTTAGATACACAGATAATACACAGATACACAGATAATATATATATGTGTGTGTGTGTGTGTATGTATTCAAAGTATTGGAATCGTGCCGAAGATCGGAACTCGAATTTTCGAAGGATCTACACGTTTTGTGACTTCTAGAACACGAAAAAACTATTTTTAGGAAGACGTCTGTGTGTGTAAGGGTGTATCTGTGTATGTTTATGTGTGTCTGTGAGGATATTACATCCACTCTAATTGAAAAACTAATGGACCGAATTTCATAAAATTTGGTAGGTATGTTTTTTGTTGGAAATCCTGATGTTCATTAGATTATAACACGATTCGTAATAAAAGAATCTGCCTTCTTTGCGAAATGGCCGGCAGGCATTGCCTTTATCCACTCTAGCTAAACACTAATGGAACAAATTTAACAAAATTTGGTGTATAATATTTCAATAACTTACAAGTGATTTATATACCAAATTTAACAAAATTGGTATATAAATAATTTGTTGGTTATTCTAGTACGATTCGAGAAAAAGGAACGGGTTATTTTTGCGAAATGGCCCGCAAAAATCGTTAAATATAAAAATAAAAGACGATGCGTGCTCAATTATATCAATTAAATTCCTATTTTATACGTGATTTTTGACAACAAAAAGAATAAGACTAACCCCATTACTCTAGGACTAGCCGTTCTTGAGATATTCTAGTCTTTTCGCATTTTCGCTACGCCACCTTTGACAATAAGTCCATCTATCAAATGAGAACCAAATTTAAGTTTAACGTGCAAATTCAATGTCATTTAAAATACTTATGACTGTTATTTTGTGCAGATAAACTCAAATTATTATTGAAGAAATAAAGAGAACGTGAATATGAGTCTGCAGAGAAAGACATGTGCTGTCCACATCAGAATTTTTAACAATATTACAACAATGATTTATAGAAGTGAACGGGGATTATTTGCAGGCCATTTCGAAAAAAATGTATGATCTACATTTAAAGATCCACCAAATTTTTGTAGAATACAATGTTCAACAAATTTAAGCTGTGTACCAAATTTTAACTCTCTAGGACGTAGGAAAGTGCATTAAAAATGCCATCAAATAAGTATATCATGAAGAGTTACATAAAATTAAAAAAAAAAATGTGAAAAATTGTTATCTACCAAATTTATTTTAAAATGTGAAGCCTCTCTTATATACAAAATGATTAAACTCTTGGAAAGATATTTATTATATAATATATCACTATATAATATATTATATAATATTATATAATATATTATATAATATATAATTTGTGAATTTTAAATTTGCTTAAAAAATGTTTGAAAAATTAGGTCCCATAGGGTTCAATGTATTTCATTTTTCAACCCGGGTTCAATAAAAAAACTAATTGGATGATATTATTTATTTATATTCCCATAGGTCCCACAGACCGTCTGACAAACATACTAAAATTTCATTTTGATAAAGTCATTTTTACAGCAGTTATCGTGCTAACGAACAGACAGACAGACAGAATGAACAAAGTCATAAACACTTTTCAACTATGTTGTAAAGTGTTAATAAATGTAAAAATGTACACAATAAATGGAAAAAGAAGATGAAATTAACTCCGCATTATGATCGTTTGGTTCCGCTAATTTTTATTCAGTTGTTTCTCAAATCCGTTAAATAGGAAATAGTCAAACTGGACACATTAGTCAAAGTGGACACATATCATTTACATTTCCATAAAATTGATTTTCTTTAGTTTATGAAATCTTATATATGGATAGCAGCATTTTAAAACCAAATCCCTCCATGTAAATAAATCTCCTAGTATTCATATTTGGTACGAATAAAATCCTTTGCTGCACTTTGATTCATCACAAGGAGAAAACACGTTTACAAGCAGCCATTGCTATTGTGTGAAGGTATTTGCCGTATTTTATGCGGTAATTTCGTAACCTTGTTGCAGGATTTGGCGAGAAAGTGCCATCTTGGCGAATTTTGTCTAGTTTCCGAATTCACTGAAAACACTATGGAATTATCCACTGGTTTCAAGGATGCACCCTCTTTCTAGAGATTTCTGTGGAGAGTATTGTATCTATAGGAATTATCGTTCATTGTAATACGAGATAAGTTGAATTCTGAAATACGTCAGCGTTTTGAGAACAGGAAATGTTATTTTGTGAAGTAGTTGAATATATAGTTGCTGTTCAAGGATCACTGGATAACAAGGATCAATTTGAGACGTCGTTTAGGATGCAAAATTGATTCCGAATTTCTGGATAATTAACTCTTTCATTTAATAGCACCAATAAGTTTAAACACGGACAATTTACAGTTAATGTCACTATGGCTATCTTACAAGATTACAAAACAGTAATTAAATGCTCAACTAATTCATAAAACAGCAGTTTCTGATTTCAAAATACTGACGTATCTTACAATTCAATTTGTCTCGTATTTACGTCAATTCTGTCTAAATGAACGATGACTTATTTATACAGGGTGTCCCAAAAAGATTGAAACGTGGTTTAATTCTTTACCTGTTGGGGATAAGTGGGCAATGTACATTGCAAAAATGTTGAAAGTAAGGTAGGAAATAAGATTACGTTAATGAAATAGTCCTTCTATTCATTTTCAAAAGGGTATGCTTTAAAATATTTATATGACCCCCTTAGACAAATTGGGTTAATCAGAAAGTTTTTATTTTTAATGCAACAAGATCATTAAAAAACCCACATATCTGTATCTTTAAAATCAACTGAATTATGATAAAGGAAAAACTCCGACTTAGGCCACTTTTCCGTAGCATGTGAAAGGCTGCTTCAACAGTGAAAATAGGGATCATAAACAAATTGATGATGGAAATTGTTTAGATCAAAAAATAAGTAATATGTGTCAACATTTTTTTATCACAAATGCATCTAAATAAGGCATTACACAGACAGAGATCATATAAAGCAGTGGTACTCACTACGCGGTTGGGTATCCTGTGTATTATCATCCAGTTTTATCTTTTTTGTGATATGTCACACATTTACATTTCTAATTTGATATATGGTCCCCATTCCTTCAATTTTAAATTGAATATAACTCGCTCAATTTTAAAGAGACAGTATGCGGTTCTTTAATGATCTTGTTATATTAAAAATAAAAATTTTCTGATTCACCAACTTTGTCTAAGGGGGTCGTATCAAAATTTAAAACGTATAACTTTTTGAAAATTATTGGGAGGACTATTTCAATAGCGTAATATATAACTTATTTCCTGCTTTACTTTCAACATTTTTGCAATTTACATTGCCCTCTTATCTCCAACAGGTAAAGATTTAAAGCGTGTTTCAATCTTTATGGGATACACTGTAAATTCTCTATAAAAATATCTGGAAAGAGGTCGAACCATCGAAATTAGTGTTTAATTCTAGAAAGTTTCAGTGAAATCGGAAACTTGTCAAAAATCGTCACGTTCTTTTCCTTTGACCCAGGTTGTCCGAAATGCACGAATGTGTAAAGTATCTGTTTGGACGGCCGGGAATGTGCCACCCAATTTAGACCAGAATCCAGTGGGGGCGGCATCCACAGGGACCGCATCCGTACTCCTTTAGCAACCTCTCGGAATGACTTACGTACCCGCATAATTAACGTGCCCGTACTCAGCGTGAACACGGGGGATGTTTCGGCAGAGCCGGGAATCGAACTCGAGAGACTGCGCGCTAACCACTGGGTTGGCCCAGCCCTGAATATCTCCATGTTGGCGATATCTCGTCAAATCTTGAAACACGCTCACGGAACTACTGTTAAGGTACGGCAGCTCTACCTTCATGCAGTAGCAATGGTTGTTAGTAAAAGTGTTTTCTCCTTGTTGAGAATCAAAGAGCTGTGAAATACTTTATATATTCGTAACGTTATGCTGGTATAGAATGAATTACTAAGGAGATTAATAAAAATATTTTGAGTGTTTTAATTTAAATTTTTCCTATTCTGAAGAGGTAAAATGAAGTTGTAATTAAAAATCATGGAGGTAAATGTAAGGAGTTAAAACTTTATTAAGAAAACGCCAATATCGTTTGAGACAATCATTCAGGTGGCGCTGGGATAAGATAGGTAGTCCTGCATTGCATGTATTTCTATGGCGAAAGGCCTAAAATATTTATTTAGACTGTCAATTTTGTAAAAATAAGATATTAGTGCAATGCAAAGTAGAACTGAAACAGCAAAGTAGAACTGAAACAGCAAAGTAGAACTGAAACAATAAAGAATATTCCCACGTATTCAAAATTATTTTTCCTTTCAATTTATTTTCCTCTCCATATATTTTGTACTCTTTCCTACAACTAGTATAAAAATATCTGATGTAAGCAACACATGACTTTCTTTATATAATGCAATGAATTTACTACTTTTACAAAAAAAAAAGATTTTTCTTATAGTAGATATTTGTATTCTTTCCAAGGTATTGAATTCTCGTCAATTGGTCGTCATTTTCATTGATTTAGTGTCATTTGTATCCATTTAGCGAGATTTTCGTTAATTTGGCAACATTAAAAAAGTGACCAAGTTGGCGATATTCCGCCAAATTCGGCGCCAAAATCTCGCCAAGCGTTATGGACGGAGAAATAAGTTATTCTTATAACAGATATATAACTATTGGCGTTCAAATACAAAACTATTACTCAAAGTACCTTTTCTCATGAATGGAACGAGCTAGATCCACGAGAATGATGTCACTCAATTTATCGCATGATATTACTTATGAAAAGTGAACATGTTTCTCAACAGTTAATATATATTTTTTTAATTTATGGGATTTTTTGATAAATTTATTTGAAAAATGTGCAATATCTCGAGAACGGTTCAGGCTAGCGTTCTAAAGTTTATGTCAATCATTTTCTAAGGAAAGATTACATAAGAAATGTAGGTTTTGATTTTTTGATGATTTTTTCAAAATTTTACTCGAAAATTTGTGGGGGTTCTGAGCATTCGATTACGTTTAAAAACAATAGGCTTCCAGTATTCACGGATTGTGATTTTTGTACCAAATTTCATCCGAATCGCTCTATTTGTTTGTGAGATATCGTCTCCACAGACTCACTGGCACACACGCACACACACACATATATACACACATACACACACACATACTTTCACACCACACACACAGACATCACCTCAAAAATGTTTGATTCGTGATCAGGGATGCTTGAAACGTGCTCTTCCGTCGAAAACTCGAATTCGAATTTTTTCCCCCTTCAAAATACTTTCCTTATACTAATTATGTATATAAGGAAAGTAATACTAGCTAATTATACTCATAATTAGTGAACCTTAAATTTAAAAATAATCAAAAAGACATATACTAAATACAAAACCTTTCTGTTGCGTCAGCTAACAGCAGCAGCTACTTTATTAACACTGGCGGCATCTAGGTATAATTCTCAAAGCATTATGGGGCTTTAAAACGTTTCATCCATAGGAGTTTTATCTCCTTCTTTCTTACTAGATGTTAAAAATCCTATAATGCAAATATGCATAGTGGTATATCATTGTACGCATCCTATAAATGATGGACAAATTTGGATATTGCTTGATAGAAAAATTTAATCACCCATTAAATAGAAATAGTACGATATAAGGAACTCGCAATGTTGAGAAAAAAGGAACATTGAAGATCAGATGCAAATAACAGACAGAACTCTCCAAAAAATTCTATTTACACAATTATTCATTTTTACTTTCCCTGCAATACATGGTAATGTATAGGGAAAGTATTGGAATCATACCGAAAATCACAATTGGAGTTTTCGACGGATCTACACGTTTCGAGACCTCTAGAATACGAAAAAACCATTTTTAGCGTGACGTCTGTGTGTGTGTCTGTCTGTCTGTCTGTGTGTCTGTGTGTCTGTCTGTCTGTCTGTCTGTGTGTCTGTCTGTGCAGATTTTGTATCCACTCTAATTAAAAAACTAATGGTCCGAATTTCACAAAATTTTGCAGGTAAGTCACTTGTGGGCGAGGCTAATGCTGATTAGTTTTGGGTACGATTCGGAATAAAAGAACCCGCCTTTTTTGTGAAATGGCCCGCAAAAGCTTGTATCCACTCTAACTGAAAAACTAATGGACCGAATTTCACAAACTTAGGTGGATAAGTCGCTTGTAGGCCAACCTGGTGCTGATTAGATTTTGGTACGATTCGGAAAAAAATAACCTGCCTTTTTTTGCAAAATGGCCCGCAAAAATCGTCAAAATCTAAACTAAAGAACTAGGTATACTCAAATATATCCATTAAATGCTCGTTTAATACGTAATTTTTAACGACGAAAATAATACAACCAACCCCATTACACTAGGACTAGCCATTCTCGAGATATTTTAGTTTTTCTTATTTTCTCTACACCACCTTTGAAAACAAGTCCGGTTACCGAATGAGAACGGAAATTGAATTAAAAGTGAAATGAATTTAATTAAAATAAAGAGAACGTGGATACAAGTCTGCAGGGAAGTCATGTGCTGCCCACATCAGATTTTTACTTTCCCTGCAATACATGGTAATGTATAGGAAAAGTATTGGAATCATGCCGAAAATCGCAACTCGAGTTTTCGACGAATCTGCACGTTTCGAGACCTCTAGAATACGAAAAACCTATTTTTAGCGAGACGTCTGTGTGTGTCTGTGTGTCTGTCTGTCTGTCTGTCTGTCTGTCTTTGCAGATTTTGTATCCACTCTAACTAAAAAACTAATCGACCGAATTTCACAAAATTTGGTAGGTAAGTGACTTGTGAGCGAGTCTGGTGCTGATTAGTTTTGGGTACGATTCGGAATAAAAGAACCCGCCGTTTTTTGCGAAATGGTCCGCAAAAGCTTGTATCCAATCTAACTAAAAAACTAATGGACCAAATTTTATAAAATTCAGTAGATGAGTCACTTGTGGGTTACCCTGGTGCTGATTAGATTTTGGTACGATTCGGAAAAAATAACCTGCCTTTTTTTGCAAAATGGCCCGCAAAAATCGTCCAAATCTAAACTAAAGAACTGGGTATATTCAAATATATCCATTAAATGCTGATTTAATACGTAATTTTTAACGACGAAAAGAATAAGACCAACCCCATTAAACTAGGACTAGCCGTTATCGAGATATTTTAGTTTTTCGTACTTTCCCTACGCCACCTTTGAAAATAAGCCCGGTTACCGAATGAGAACGAAAATTGAATTAAAAGTGAAATAAATTTAATTAAAATAAAGAGAACGTTAATATAAGACTGCAGGGAAAGTCATGTGCTGCTCACATCAGATTTTTACTTTCCCTGCAATACATGGTAATGTATAGGGAAAGTATTGGAATCATGCCGAAAATCACAACTCGAGTTTTCGATGGATCTACACGTTTCGAGACCTCTAGAATACGAATAAACTATTTTTAGCGTGACGTCTGTGTGTGTGTCTGTGTGTCTGTCTGTGTGTCTGTGTGTCTGTCTCTGTGTCTGTGTGTCTGTCTGTCTGTCTGTGCAGATTTTTTATCCACTCTAACTAAAAACTAATGGACCGAATTTCACAAAATTTGGTAGGTAAGTTACTTGTGAGCAAGTCTGGTGCTGATTAGTTTTGGGTACGATTCGGAATAAAAGAACCCGCCTTTTTTTGCGAAATGGTCCGCAAAAGCTTGTATCCACTCTAACTGAAAAACTGATGGACCGAATTTCACAAAATTCGGTAGATGAGTCACTTGTGGGTTTCCTTGGTGCTGATTAGATTTTGGTACGATTCGGAAAAAAATGACCTGCCTTTTTTTGCAAAATGGCCCGCAAAAATTGTCCAAATCTAAACTAAAGAACTGGGAATACTCAAATATATCCATTAAATGCTGATTTAATACGTAATTTTTAACGACAAAAAGAATAAGACCAACCCCATTACACTAGGACTAGCCGTTCTCGAGATATTTTAGTTTTTCGTACTTTCCCTACGCCACCTTTGAAAATAATCCCGGTTACCGCATGAGAACGAAAATTGAATTAAAAGTGAAATAAATTTAGTTAAAATAAAGAGAACGTTAATATAAGTCTGCAGGGAAAGTCATGTGCTGCCCACATCAGATTTTTTTCTTTAAAATTTACCGCATGCTATTTAGCGTTACTTTTATGAGGCAATTGCAGTTCGACTTGCGAGTTTCCGAAGGTGCCAAAATAAAGTCTTCAAAGAAGTGGTTTTTAATAGAGTAATGAGTCTGTGACCTCGCATTCGGGCCAGAATTTTGTCTATTTTTGAATTTCACGAAAAAAAAACTGCAACCGCGAAAAAGAGTTATAAATCTGGAGTCGATCCAGGATTTTCAAGAGCAGAACCTTCAGAAGCATTTCCAACTTCAGAAGTAAAATATTTGTTTTCGATTGAACTGGAGTCTCTTTTGAATCACACGAATCTTGGCGAAAATTGCGGATATTTTTCGCCAATATGAAATTGCGTACAATGTACGTATGTAATTTAATAAACGCTATAAAAAAGGGGGTGATTGAGTAGTCGTGCAGTAAAATTGAAATAATAGAAATTTTTCAGATAGTTGACACTAACAATACAGAGTCCAATTCGACGATATGAGTTTGCTCTCTACCGTTGAGCTATTGGAAAGAAATTGAAAGATCTCATCGTCGAAGTGGACGCTGTATTCTCCATCCTCTAATGTCAGATTGGCGGACAACTGACCATCTGGCTGACCACTTTCTGCTATTTTTATCACAGATTAGCCGCCTGCTATTACTATTTTTACCCAGGTTAGTATCCTACGTGATCGTTATCCTCTCAATTTGATATTGGTGCTGAATCCGTACTAGTCGGATCCGTACTAGTATTGGTGCTGAGTACTAGTATTGGTGCTGAATCCGTCCAGTCCACTGGATCCGTACTGGTCGTACTACGGTCACTTTCAGACCTCCGACATCAAGCTTATGAGTAGATTCTGCTCTCAATTAATTTTGATCAATGAATCCCTTTATTTCAATCTTATTAACTTATATGAACTTATTGTGTTCAAATATAATGTAAAACTGTCTATTTAATCACATTATGTTTCATCAATTGTTTTATTTTTAGACCTAAATAAAAGTTCGTTTGGCAGTATGGTAGACCTTGGGTGCCTCCTGAGTGCAGGTGGTATCCTTTCCCGGCCGTGCAGCTAGCTACTCTAAACCCACTATGTGAGTCGCACGGTCTGGGGTCTTCAGACCCCCGACATCTTTGTACTAACCTACAGGGTTAATTTGTTCGGGCGCCATTGTAAAGAGCCTTACAGCCCTAACCGGGAATCGAACCCTGGATCTCCGAACTGGCCAGACGACGCTGTACCGTTGATTCACGATTGGGACGAAATTGCAAGCTCTTATAGTCGAATTGGACAAGCTAGCGGTAGAGCGTTGGCTGCCCGGGACGAAGATTCGCTGATCGAATCCCGGATGAGACAGCAAGATTCTTTACATTGGTGGCCGAATAAATCAACCCTGTAGTTTAGTGTAAATGTGTCGGAGCTCTCAAACTGACCATGGTACGACCAGCATGGATTCAGTGGACACTGGGATATTGAGCGCCGATTTCAAATCTGGAGGACAACAATCACGAAGGAAGCTAACCTGAAGAATAAAAATAGCATCAGAAGGCTAACCTAAAGTAAAAAAATCAGATGTGGGCAGCACATGACTTTCCCTGCAGACGCGAAATCATTATTTCTGTATTTCTTAAAGAACTCATTAAATTGAGTTTAATTCTACAAAATAACACAAAATTTTCATTTTTAATTCAATTTCTACTTTTATTTGGTAATTGGACATTTTTCGAAAGGCGACATAGCAAAAATGCAAGAAGTCTGAAATATCTCGAGAACGGTTAGTCCTGGAGTAATAGAGTTGTTATTATTCTTTTCCTCGTCAAAAATTACGTATAAAACGAGCATTTAATTGATACATTTGAACATACGCATTCTTTTTTTAGACATTGGCGATTTTTGCGGGCCATTTCGTAGAAAAAGGCAGGTTGTTCTTTTCCGAATCTTACCAAAATCTAATCGAGACCACAGCATCTCGCAAGTAACTTGTCTACCAAATTTTGTGAAATTTGGTCAATTAGTATTTTAGCTAGAGCGGATAAATGAAATTTTTAAGGGCCATTTCGCAAAAGAAGGCGCGTTCTGTTTTTACGAATCGTACCAAAAACTAATCAGCACCAGGGTCACATCCAAGTGCCTTACCTACCAAATTTCATGAAATTCGGTCCAATAGTTTTTGAGTTAGAGTAGATACATACATTGCACAGACACACAGACAGACAGACACACAGACAGACACACACACAGACGTCACGCTAAAAATGGTTTTTTCGTATTCTAGAGGTCTCGAAGCGTGTTGATCCGTCGAAAACTCGAGCTGCGATTTTCGGCATGATTCCAATACTTTCCCTATACATTACCATATATTGCAGGGGAAGTAATAGCAGGAAGGAGGGGGTTCTGTCAGATTTTCAGTTACCCGTTAATCTGACATCAGAGGGTTGAGAATGCAGATTGTACTTCGACGAGTTTTAATTTTGCCTAATTGTACCAAAAATCTGATTATTACCAGGGTAACGGATGGGTGATATAGCTATCAAATTACATAAAATTTTGTCATGTTTAAATAAACTGAAGTGGACTCATGCATTGTACAAACAAACACATAGAACCTCACATCATGTTTAAAACAGTTGTTTTGCATTTTAAAATGCTCGCAACGTGTAAATAAATGGAAAATTTGAATTCCAATTTTCAATCCTATTCTTATACTTTCCCCATACATTACTATATATTGTAGGGAAACGAAATTCCAAATGGTCTTGCGATTGTTTCATTAGACATTATTCATGATTGTTCCTGTACTCATAATCTTATAACCATTTCTCTCTATGTTCACAACAGTCGTTTAATTGAAGGTGTTTTAACAATGTATTTCGTTTCAAGAGAGGCCACAGAACTTTTCCAGGGGTGGAGGACAAACCATCGACTTGAGTATGGCAAACTCAAGGAACTCAACCACTTTTGTTACCTCGAAAATTTAAAAACAAGAAAGATCAATCATGCTTAAAACATTGATTATGAAACACTTTCCAACTTCAATGCAATTTTATTTAAACAAGTCTAAAATACAATACATTCCTCGGTTATATTTTGAAACTTATCACAATACTGCATTAATTTATTATATTTGAAAACTTAAACCTTCATCGAAAAAAATGAACTTCATTCAAATGACGGCATTGAAATATAAATTGCCTGGTTTAAACATCTCTAAAATGTTATACATTCCTCGGTAATAGTTTTAGAATTATCATAATACTACGATAATTTATTATATTTGAAAATTTCATCGAAAACAACTGAAATTAATTCAAATGACGTCATAGAAAAAATAACACGCCTGGATCTCTCTATAAAAACAGAATTTCATTCATAACTTTCTCCCATTCATTTCATTCATCACAATACTATAATAATTTATTTTATTTAAACATTTTGTTTAAGACCATGGAGCTACAAAAAATTAAACTTTATGCTTGAAACTTCATCGAAAAAAATCGTCCTTCTCTTTATGAAATCAATTAATATTTCATTCATATCAGCCATGCAGACTCCATGGACTAAATTATTTTGTGTTAAAAAAATACAGGAATTCTAATACAACTCATTCTATATATTTTGCTGTTTACATTTTACATAGGTGAAAAATAGGCTTAGTTGTAGAAATAATCAAATTTAGATGAGCATTTAAACTCAAATATATTGTCATTGCGTTGTTTCAGTATGTAGATGCACAGAATTTAAGCAAAAATAAAGTAGTTTTAGGACGGATACAACACTCAATATGAATTAAAAAGAACTTAAAAAAAATCACGATTTTGAAACAAGAGGGATGCCATATATCATTTCGCAGTGGGTCATGTGATCGTTTCATATCATGGTCACGTGATCGTTTCATATAAGAGGTGTAATTATTATTTTAATTTTTATTTAAAAAACTACTGAATATATTTCGCTGAATTTTTTTTTATACATTTTATGTAACAATTTGAATATTACCTAAAATTTTCGAAGCAATTTGTGAATTTTAAATCCGTTAAAAACATGTTTGAAAAATTAGGTCCCATAGGGCTCAATGTATTTCATTTTTTCGACCCGGGTTCAATCCAAAACTAATTGGGTGATATTATTCATTTATATTCCCATAGGTTCTACAGACCGTCTGAACAACATACTAAAATTTCATTTTGATTAAGTCATTTTTACGGCAGTTATCGTGCTAACGGACAGACAGACAGACAGACAGACAGACAGAATGAACAAAGTCATAAACACTTTTCAACTTTGTTGTAAAGTGTTAATGAAGGGGAGCGGGTGCCCCTTTTTACTCCTTCTATGCGCGCCAAAGTTTTGTATGAGTTACCTTATGAACCGGTTTTGTAATTCTTACACGGAATCAATCACTGCTGAAAAACAAACATTTTGCATACTTAAAATCGTGGAGATATTAATTTTTGGAGTGGCACACATTAAGTGCCATTTACGTTCACACTTTACGTGGTGCAAGCAAATATCTTTATGCACATCCAATTCAACTTTAATTACATATTGGGCGGGAGAGAATAAAATGAATTTATGGGATTTGAAAAATTTCGATGAGAACACAACAGAGGTGGTGATATAGCGAATGGGGGAAAACTCCGTTAGTTTTATCAATTTCACAAAGATATGGATGTTGAATTACTAACTATCTAAATCAAGGTATTTTATAAAGCTGTTTTTACCAAAATGGGGTACATGTAGCCCTGGGGTACTAGAAAATATGGACGAAGTGCTTGTCACTTAGTTGTTTGATTTATTATATTGTTATGACAAAGACATTTCCAATTACACAAATTTAATAGATTTCTAATTACATAGATATAAATCATCATTCAATTAAATAGATATAAACCATCATAATAGACATCATTCTCGTGGATCTAGCTCGTTCCATTCATGAGAAAAGAAACTTCGAGTAATACTTTTGTATTTGAACGCCAATAGTTATTTATCTGTTATAAGAATAACTTATTTCTCCGTCAGTAAAGCTTGGCGATATTTTGGCGACGAATTTGGCGGAATGTCGCCAACTTGGCGATTTTTTGAAAAGTTGTCAAATTAACGAAAATCTCGCCAAATGGATTAAAATGACGCTAAATCAATGAAAATGACGACTAATTGTCGAAAATTCAATATCTTGGAAAGAATATAAGTATCTACTATAAGAAAAACCTATTTTTTTTTACTGTAAAAGTAGTAAATTCCTTGCATTATATAAGGAAAGTCATGTGTTGCCCACATCAGATTTTTATTTTTATTTTTATTTTTTAATTCATTTTTATTTAGTTTTTCTTTTTTAAATTTTGATTGCAACTGGTAGTTTTCCACACATTTGCTTTCGATAAAAAAAATCTTGATTAAAAGACCAACAAAAGGACTAATATTTCGAAGATTTACAATTTTTTTGTCGATTTGAAGGCTTTTTTGTAAATACATGAAAATACATTTAATTTTTCGAAGGTTATAGACAGTTACTCAAATTATCCAGAATTCTCAAATTTGAAAATAAAAAACAAAACCACGAGGTTCTAGGGCAAGTATTAGCTTTGAAAAGAAGAGGAGTATACATACATAATCATAGAGAAACATGATTTGACAGAAATTAATATATGAAATGAATAAAACAATGTATAATATATTAACTAGAAAGATCAATCATGTATAAAACATTAATTATGAAACACTTTTGAACAGAAATGCAATTTTATTTTAACATCTCTAAAATGCGATACATTCAGCGATGATATTTTTTAACACTTTACAACATAGTTGAAAAGTGTTTATGACTTTGTTCATTCTACGATCTGTCTGACTGTCCGTTTGGACGATAACTGCCGTAAAAATGACTTTATCAAAATTAAATGCCAGTAAGTTGTTCAGCCGGTCTGTGGAACATAAGGGAATATAAATGAATAATATCACCCTATTAGTTTTGGACTGAACCCGGGTTAAAGAAATGAAATACATTGAAACCTATGGGACCCAATTCTTCAAACATTTTTTAAGCGAATTTAAAATTCACAAAGTGCTTCGAAAGTTTTAGGAAATATTTAAATTATCCCATAAAAGATATGAAAAAAAGTTTCATCAAAATATATTTGGTAGATTTTTAAATAAAAATTAAAATAATAATTACATCCATATCATATGAAGAGATCACGTGACCCACTTCAAAATAAAATATGGCATCCATCTTGTGTCAAAATCGTGATTTTTACTTTTCAATTTATATTTAGTGTTGTATCTGTCCTAAAACCGATTTATTTTTGCCTAATTTTTGTGCATCTATATTCTAAAATAACGCAATTACAATATATTTGAGTTGAAATGGTCATCAAACTTTGATTATTTCTACAACGAAGCTTGATTTTCACTTATGGAGAATGTAAACACATCACACTGTAAGATGAGTTGTATGAGAATTGCTGAATTTCTTTAACGCAGAATTATTTAGCTCTGGCGTTTGCAATATAGCTTATATGAATGAAACATTCATTGATTTTACATAGAGAAACAGACGATTTTATATCAGACTTTTTCGTTATATACGAGAGTTCAAGTACTTTTACCTCTATGGTTTTAAGTTTTAAAGGAAAATAAATTATTGTGGTATTGTGATGAATGAAAGGAATGGAATAAATGTGTATGAAAGAAATATTTACTGCTTTTAGATAGAGAGCCTGGCGATTTATATTTCAATGACGTCATTTGAATAAAATTCATTTTTTCGATGAAGTTTTAAGTTTTCAAATATAATAAATTATTGTAGTATTGTGATAATTTTAAAACTGCTATCGCTGAATGTATCGCATTTTAGAGATGTTTAAATAAAATTGCATTGCAGTTGGAAAGTGTTTCATAATGAATGCTTTATGTATGATTGATCTTTCTTGTTCAATGATCAAAATAACTACAAAAATTTATTTTACTGGGAAACTTAAAACTTCATCGGAAAAAATGAACTTTATTCAAATGACGTCATCGAAATATAAATCGTCTGGTTCTTTATGCAAATGTAATGAATATTTCATTTATATCACTTTTATTCCAGACTCCAGAGCTACATAATTTTGCGCGTGAAAAAAAAGTAGCAATTCTTATACAACTCATCTTACAATCACTTGTTCACATTCTACATCCATTAAAATTAGGCTTCGTTGTAGAAATAATAATGATAATTTAAACTAAAAAATATTGTAATTGCGTTGATGCAGAAAAGACGCAATGCACTGAAAATAAACAAAAATGAAGCGGTTTTAGGACGGATGCAATACTAAATATAAATTTAAAAAAACTTTAAAAATCACGATTTTTACACTAATAAAAAAAAGATGGATATTTTATTTTGAAATAGGTCACGTGATCTCTTCATATAATACGGTGTAATTATTACTTTAATTTTTACTTAAAAAACGACTGAACATATTTTGCTGAAATTTTTTTATATATTTTATGGAATAATTTAAATATTCCCTAAAATTTACGAAGCAATGTTGTTGTTGTTGAGACCCAGACCGTCCGACCTACCAGAAAGGTGTTTACGAAGCAATGTGTGAATTTTAACCTCGCTTAAAAAATGTTTGAAGAATTAGGTCCCAGAGGGTTCAATATATTTAACTTTTTCAACCCGGGCTCAATCCAAAATTAATTAGGTGATATTATTCATTTACATTCCGATATGTTCCATACTAATTGATTGATATTATTCAATTACATACCCGTATGTCCCACAAATCGTCTCAGCAAACTATAATTTCATTTTGATAAAGTCATTTTTACGGGAGTTATCGTGCAAACTGACAGACATACATACAGACAGACAGAATGAATGAACAAAGTCATAAACACTTTTCAACTGTATTGCAAAGTGTTAAAACATTTGAATTAAGGGTAATGATGCAAAGGCATAATAATTATAATAAAATACTCAAATTCAATTTGTTTTATTATAGAGTACTTTCACTTTAATTAGAATATTCACTTTGTTTTGGCTATTTTTAACTATTTGGTTCGGATATAAACCATTTAAAAGCAATTACAGGTCTTCGTATAGCTCTGATTTCAGCCAGATGCCGCAGCCATCCACGTTAATCACTTTATAAATTAATAAAATTTTGTGTTCATCAGAGTGATCTTTATAAGGCTGTTGTTGTTGTATTTGAAACCTGTGGGTGTTCCTAATTTTACCCAAACGAAAACAGATTACACAGTTTCTCTATGCAACTATAAAATCCCGACTCCTTTTCTGGCATACGCCTAATAATATCATTTTAGAATTTCCCCGAAAACTGCAATGTTAAAAGGGTTTTCAATTTGGCGTTCATTCAGGATTTTGAAATGCAAAAGCTGAAAAATATTGGCATAACTGCAGATCTGGCGCGCTATATCAAGCAAAGATAAGCCTACCATTCTGTTTTAGATTATTTACGGGGGTTCCCGTTTTGAATTTTTATTGGTTTAAGACATTTGATAGGCCGTGAGCAATTTCCCTTTATTTTTATCCTCAGAGCGTATAATAATCATTTGTATATTTTATATAATTCAAATATTTAAACTCTTTGATGTTTTTTCTTTACATAATTTGAATCAAAATATTTTTTTTCATTTGAAATAGTTTTAATTTAAAAACACCTTTGTTTTCAATTTAATAATTTAATAATCCACATATATAACACACGAGAATATATATATAACACATGAGAAGGGAATTTTTCTCTGTTGCCACAGCAACAGCCATGCATGCTTAGCCTTGTGGGACGAAAGACGTGCTAACAGACTGACATTTTTAGTCTAGATTGTGAATGTCAACTTTTACAGACCCACTTCAAAATTCATTAAAAAGACTAGAATAAAGTAATTATAATTTTATTTAATATTAGGAAGTGGAGATATCAATCCATATTCATGCCGAAAATTAGAATCGTGTGGATCTTTAATTCTCTGATGCGAGTAAAAATCAAATACTTTAAACTTTATGCATATTTTGCTATTTTTTCAAAAACGTTTTAAATATAAAGGAATTTTCCTACGGATTTGGTTCAAATCTTGTTCGAAAGGGCATTCTTCAATCTTACCGATGGGGACAAAATTTAACCTGCGATAATATTTTTAATCGCCACGGAATCGAAAATCTCTCAAATTTGCACTTCAACATAAAATAACAACTAATTTGAATAAAAAAAATACTATTCTGAGATATCTTTAAACCTGTCCTGGTTTTGAGTTTACCCTAGGCAACCGACAGACAAACAAACAAACGAACAAATAAATAAACATCTTCTTTCATTACGTAAGATGCAATGTATAGAGAAGGTAAAAATGCTAATCACTGGCTAGTATCCCAGGTCGTCCAGCTGATCCAAGGGGTATAAAGCAGTTATAAGGGACGGCTAACTACTCACAAGTATTGAAAAACAAGTGTATACAAATTAAAAAATACATTCTCTAACTTCAATTAAAGTTTAATTTTGAGACATCACAACCACTTTTTTTAAATTTTTTTTCCATATAAAAAATTACCCTGTCGTACCAAACAGGGTATAAATCAAACATTTGTTTCTAAAACCTTCGCTAGCAAGCAAAGCTAGGGTAGAAGCGGAATGAATATATTGTTAAATAATGCTCAAAAGTTGCTTTTTTGTCCAAGTTAGGACGTGAGTTTTCTTTAGGTCTCTCGAGGGAGATTTAGATATTTTTATTTCAGCTCCGTCTTAAGAGCTGAATGAGTTAGCTGTAGAAATTTTTAATATGGGTCTATGATGCAGCATGAGAATTTTCTATTTTTGTGTTGCTTAAAAAATTGACTCCGGAACGTAAAATACAGCGATAAAACTAATTGGAACGAATCTACAATTTTAATGAGAATTCTTTTTTAATATCTTGGAAGTATCAACATTTTATTTCTTTTAAATAATCTTAAATAATAAAAGACAATGTTGTCAAGTTAATCAAAGACAATATGTGTACTCTGGAATGTAAAATACATCGAAAAACAAAAACTATTTGCAACGAATGTACTTTTTTAATTAGATTAATTTTTTAATATCTTGGAAGTATCAACATTTTTTTCCCTTTTAAACAATCTTATATAATAAAAGACAATGCTATCAAGTCAATCAAAGACAATGTGTGTGTTCTGGAAAGTAAAATACTCCCATAGAACTATTTGCAACGAATCTACAACTTTAATGAGATTAATTCCTTAATATATTGGAGTATCAAATATTTGTTTTTTTTTAAACAATCTTAAATAATAAAAGACAATACTGTCACGCCAAAGACAATGTGTGCGCTCTGGAACGTAAAATACATCAAAAAACTATTTGCAACGAATCTACTTTTCGAATTAGATTAATTTTTTAATATCTTGGAAGTATCAACATTTTTATTCTTTTAAACAATCCTAAATAATAAAAGACAATGATGTCAAGTCAATAAAGACAATGTATGTGCTCTGGAACGTAAAATACACCGAAAAAACTATTTACAACGAATCTACTTTTTTAATAAGATTAATTTTTTAATATCTTGGAAGTATCAACATTTTTTTTCTTTTAAACAATCTAATAAAATACGATGATGTCAAATCAATCAATGACAATGTGTGTGCTCTGGAACGTAAAATATATCGAAACAACTATTTGCAACGAATCTATTTTTTAATTAGATTAATTTTTTAATATCTTGGAAGTATCAACATTTTTATTCTTTTAAACAATCTTAAATAATAAAAGATAATGATGTCAAGTCAATAAAGACAATGTATGTGCTCTGGAACGTAAAATACACCGAAAAAACTATTTACAACAAATCTACTTTTTTAATTAGATTAATTTTTTAATATCTTGGAAGTATCAACATTTTTTTCTTTTAAACAATCTAATAAAATACAATGATGTCAAATCAATCAATGACAATGTGTATGCTCTGGAACGTAAAATACATCGTAAAAACTATTTGCAACGAATCTATTTTTTAATTAGATTAATTTTTTAATATCTTGGAAGTATCAACATTTTTTTCCTTTTAAACAATCTTAAATAATAAAATACAATGCTGTGAAGTCAATAAATGATAATGTATGTGCTTTGGAACGTAAAATGCATTGAAAAACTATTTGCAATGAATCTACAATTTTAATGAGATTAATTATTTAATATCTTGGTGATATCAACATTTATTTTCTTTTAAACAATTTTATGCTGTTTATATATATATATAAGTCTATGTTATAAAGTCAATCAAAGACAACGTGTGGGATTCCTAGCAGAACATCAAAGCGACACACAGCTACGAATTTTAGGTATAATTATATTTACGGACTAGTATCGAAAAAACGTGGTAATATTCAATTTATTTATTTTATTTATTTAATATTGAAGCGGAATCTTAAGCGATTTTTACACCAATCTGTTCCTTCGCGATTGGAAACATTATTGCAGAATTTCAGTTATGTAATGTTCAAATCATGCAATTATTTATTTTCATTAACATTGAGTGACTTTAAGAAATTTGACTTTTTACAGTATTGAAAATATTTTCTTTTATTTTAAATAAATATCTTAATTAAATAGAAATGTGATCTAGAACCCCCCCCCTACTCCACTCCCCTACTTATACCCGAAATATATTACTACATTTTAGTCATACTTTTAACAAGGGTATTTAATTAAGGCTTAGAAAATATTTCGTAATGGTCAGGCCGGAAGGGAAGCCTTTTCGGGGTCAAACCGGAATAAAAGGTGGGTCAGCATTGCTTTACCTTACCAAAATTTTGTATTATGAAATAGATTCAATTAAATTGTTCTATGACAATATATATACTTTGGCAATATGGTCATATGGGTAAGTTGGATGGTCTTGGTCGTAACAGAGTATGGTCATGCAGTCCAGTAAGATATAACTTATATATTATATATCAATATGTTGACGACTTAATCTGTATTATCATTGACGATTCCTGTCTTATGAATATTGATTTTTACCCCTCTAATCTAGAATTAATCCCTAATGAGCCTAGTGTTAGTCATACTGTAAATTATCTAGACTTAAATTTGGATACCCTCCATAATCATGTTTTTACCAATCTATTTGATAAAAAAGATTCTTATAACTTCACTATCATTAAGCTGCTATCATATCGATCTTGTAATTCTATTCAATTGTTTAGAAGCATCATTTTAAACCAGCTATTTCGTATACATCGACTTTCAGATCCTCAGTTTCACTATCTCCACATCAATAAATCTTAAACGTATTTTTCAAAATTACCACTATTCGGAAGTATTTGTTAATAATATTATTAGTAATTTAAAATACACCACGTAGTACTTTTACAGTTGCATTATTTATCCTTAACTGGATAATTCATTTTTGTGAATTTCACCCATTCTTATCACCTAACTTTCTACTAGCCCTGAATTTAATACTGATTACTATTTTTGAATGACTACTTTCCACTTGTCCTGAGTCCTATACTAATCACTATTTTTGAAACTCTTCATTCAAAAATTTTTTCCGTTCATGTATTGATTATGATCATTCCGGTTTCTACTCGCTTTAACGATTAGATATAGAATGTTCTTCTGCAAGCATTTTGACTAACATGTAGTGACTGCACTTATAAGTTTATATTTCTGTTTTTATATTTCTGGTGTTTAATTGTTTTGGACTTTATTATTTCACTTTTCATTAGCCAGTAGACAGTTCCAATAGTGTCTACTATTCAAATACTATCGCCATTGTCAAAAGCTATGGATATTTTAAATCTGGATTAAATTATGTTGTATTTATGCGAATTACAAAGAATTTTATCTACTTCTACTTTTTCTATTATGTAACGATACATAAAATTTCTGTAGCGTGTTCATAAGTTCTTGAATTATCGGGCCCATGCACTCATGTCCAAAAGTTAATCATCGTTGTTATTTATGTGAAAATTTCAGGAAATCTGCATCGGAATGGAAGGAAACGTGGTATGCAGATGTAATAGGGTTATAGAAGAAGAAAACAATGCAAAATAAGGATAATAACGACTTTTATTATCCAAACAAAAGGGTTGAAAGAAAGAGGGTCACAATACGAGTGTCAACCCCAGTGAAACAGAATGAGTAAAACAATGTGATTCTGCAGTTTAATACGGTGTGTGGGAACTTCGGGTAGTCACGCATGCTACACAACGATTTTTAATACTTTCGATGATGGTTTGGATGAGTTGTGTGCTCAAAGTGTTCTAAGCCTCACGGGGAGCAGTTTTCAATCCCAGAACGAAGCTTGGTGGGTAGCGGAGGGCTGCAAGATATCTCCCGAGCATATCTCACTCATGCTCTATTGGATTCAGAGAGTTGACAGGCCACTGCATGTGCTGGATATCTTCAGTTTGAAGGGAGTCGTCGACCAAGGAAGCACGGTGAGGAGTCGCGTTATCATCAATGAATATGAAATCAGGACCAACAACAACGCAAAACAATCGAACGGTAGGCTCAAGGACTTAGTCTATGTATCTTTGACCGGTAACCGACCCCGTGTCAAAGATTTGGAGGTCTGTGCGGCCGTCCATCATGATGCTTGGCCAGACCATCACTCCCCCAAACGGAAAACGATATCTTTCCGTGACGTTTCCAGGGTGAAAACGCGTTCCAGGTTCTCTTCAGATCGTGATACGACGAGAATCAGTTTGCAGGCTAATCCTGGACTCGTCACTGAACATGACATTGCCCCACTGTTGCTCATTCTACTGCCGGTGTTCCAAATTGCACTGTAAACTCGTGCGTTTCTGTGCAGACGTCAGGGGTATGCAAACTGCTGGTTGTCTGGCATAGAGACCAATGTGTCTGAGTCTCCTGTAAACAGTTTGTCTCGAAACAGTGACTCCTGTGGCGGCTCTCAGGGCTGAACCCAGTTGTCTTGCAAAACGGTTCCTCTGACGTCGCGCAGTTATCACCAAATATAGGTCTTGCCGAGCGGTTGTTACCCTTGGCCGAACTGGTACTGGTCGTCGGGTAACATCTCCAGTGGTTTGGAACTTCTGCCACAGTCTGGAGATCACACACTGAGGCACATTCAGAATTTGAGACCCTTCGGTTTGGAATCGACCGGATTTTAGTATTCCAATAATTCCTCCCCTCAAAAACATGTCCAGCTGGGATCTTTGTGACATTTTTCATCCTTTTTGATTGTTAACAACGCTCTGTACCACAGCAATTACGAAATTATGTCTCAACTGGTCATGCAGCTTGAGACCGTTTTATACTCGTTCCGACGTGCGCCGGTGCTTCGCGCATGTCGACGTCAACTGAACTGTTTTGCATATGCACAATGTTTACCTTCATCCCACGATTCTCCACAACTGATTGTGAACCATTGTATTCATATCTCCGAATTTTTTACATTTTACGAATTATGCTTAACTTTTGGACATGAGTGTATAAACCCACAGACTCGAAAAACTCGAATTAGAAAACTTTCGAGAAACATACTTATTCTATACAACAAAATCCGAAAGTAATAATAATGCTTGATTGTAGAAGGTTTCTTTATAACAGCGACTGAAGCTTTATCAAAATAAAATATTGGAATAAAATTACAACAGATAGAACAGAAGTCGGTCATGCTTTTATTTAACAGTACGCTCTCTATTTCAAGTTAAGTGGGTTATTTTCAGAACTCCTGGCTGCCATTTTATTGTTTCTTATTTTCTCATAAAGAAACACCCAGCCGTAACAAATAAAATACAAAGCAAACAATTTTTTCTAAATTCTACACGCCAACAAGAAAATTTTAAACAAAGAAGCGGAACAGTAACATTGTTGAATCATACCTCTTCTTACTTGAAAGTTACAATTTTTTTTTTTGACAAAGACTGTACGTGAGTTCTTTAGGCTTAATGTGCGAGATTGAGCCATATTCTTTTAGTTCTCTTATACGAGTATTTTTTACGTTAAAGTAGAACTGTAGAATTTTATAATAGTTTATCTTACCGATATATGCCAAGCGAAAGTAATATTATATTTTTTTTCTTTCCTTATATACATAATGTATAAGGAGTATTGTGACGGGGTCGAAAATTCGAATTCGAGTTTTCGACGGGAGAGCACGTTTCAAGCATCCTTGATCACGAATCAAACATTTTTGAAGTGATGTCTGTGTGTGTGTGTGTGTGTGAAAGTATGTGTGTGTGTGTGTGTGTGTGAAAGTATGTGTGTGTGTGTGTGTGTGTGTCAGTGAGTCTGTGGAGACGATAACTGACGAACGAATGGACCGATTCGAACCAAATTCGGTACAAAAATCACAATCCGTAAACACTGGAAGCCTATTGTTTTTATACGCAATCGAATGTTCAGAACCCCCCTAAATTTTTTAATGAAATTTTGAAAAAATCGTCAAAAAATCAAAACCACTCATAAAGTTACGAAAATAGATATTTCTTATGTAATTTTTCATTAGAAAACGATTGACATGAATTTTAGAACACTAACATGAACCGTTCTCGAGCTATTGCACATTTTTCAAGAAAATTATCAAAAAGTCATATAAAATAAAAAAAGTATTTCCTATTGAGAAACATGTTCACTTTTCATATGTAATACCATGCGATAAATTAGATGACATCATTCTCGTGGATTTAGCTCGTTCCATTCATGAAAAAAGATACTTTGTGTAATACTTTTGTATTTGAACGCTAATAGTCATTTATCTGCTGTAAGAATAACTTATTTCTTCGTCCATAACGCTTGGCGAGATTTTGGCGACGAATTTGGCGGAATGTCGCCAACTTGGCGAGTTTTTGAAATGTTGCCAAATTAACCAAAATGTCGCCAAATGGATAAGAATGACGCTAAATCAATGAAAATGACGACTAATTGAAGAAAATTCAACATTTTCGAAAGGATATAAGTATCTACTATAAGAATACCATTTTTTTAACTGTAAAAGTAGTAAATTCATTACATTATATAAGGAAAGTCATGTGTTGCCCACATCAGATTTTTTACTTTTGAAGCAGAATGCAATAATAGTTAAAAAACAGTTCAAAAAATCAAAATATTGAAATTATGTTTGCATATTCATAAGTACTTCCTATTTCCACCGAAATCAACGAAAATTCTTTACGTTTTTATCTATTAGATTAGGTTATACCAAAATGTTCAAATTTTAGCTATCAGATTAAAATATATATGCGTCTAAAGTGTTTAACGTTTTGGCAACGCTCCGATTTCTGCTGGATACTCACACCATAGAATTTATTCACGTTAAAATAAAGAAATTAATAAGTAGTAGGTATATATCTCAAACTGTTGCTAGTGTAATAAAATTATAAAAACCCCCATTGAAAGTAACATACAACATAAAATTAATCGATTTCAAAGCAAAAAATATCCTTCCTCCGTAGGTCAAATAAGAAGCGCAACCTTCCCTCTTAGAGCAGGATTGGAAACAGATGCCAAAGGCGAGAAGAGAAATAGGAGTCCAAAACCATGGAGGAAGTAACAAGTAGTAGGACCCTGTGAATGAATGGTAAAATACCATCTAGGAAAGTGAATGTCCAATTTTTACTTTCCCTGCAATGCATGGTAATGTCTAGGGAAAGTATTGGAATCATGCCGAAAATCACAACTCGAGTTTTCGACGGATCTACATGTTTCGAGACCTCTAGAATACGAAAAAACTATTTTTAGCGTGACGTCTGTGTATGTGTCTGTCTCTGCAGATTTTGTATCCACTCCAACTAAAAAACTAATGGACTGAATTTCATAAAAATTGGTAGGTAAGTCACTTGTGGCCGAATCTGGTGCTGATTATTTTTGGGTACGATTTGGGATGAAAGAACCTGCCTTTTTTTGCGAAATGACCCGCAAAAGCTTGTATCCACTCTAGCTAAAAATGGACAAAAATATCCTAATAATGGACCGAATTTCACAAAATTCAGTAAATAAGTCACTTGTGGGACAGCCTGGTGCTGATTAGATTTTGGTACGATTTGCAAACAATAACCTGCCTTTTTTTCAAAATAACCTGCAAAATTCGCCAAAATCTAAAATAAAAAAATACGTATGCTCAAATATATCCATTAAATGCTTGTTTAATACGTATTTTTTAACGAAGAAAAGAATAAGACCAACCCCATTACACTGAGACAAGTCGTTCTCGAGATATTTTAGTCTACACAAACTTTGAAAATAAGTCCAGTTATCAAATTAGAACGAAAATTGAATTTAATTAAAATAAAAAGAACGTGAATATAAGTCTGCAGAGAAAGTCATGCGCTGCCCACATCAGATTTTTACTTTCCCTGCAATACATGGTAATGTATAGGGAAAGTATTGGAATCATGCCGAAAATTTCAACTCGAGTTTTCGACTGATCTACACGTTTCGAGACTTCTAGAATACGAAAAACCTATTTTTAGCGTGACTTCTGTGTGTGTGTCTGTCTGTGTGTCTGTCTGTACAGATTTTGTATCCACTCTAACTAAAAAACTAATGAACCAAATTTTATAAAATTTGGTAGGTAAGTCACATGTGGGCGACTCTAATTCTGATTAGTTTTGGGAACAATTCGGGGTAAAAGAACCCGTTTTTTTTTTGCGGAGTGGCGCGCAAAAGTTGTATGTATCCACTCTAGCTAAAAAACTGATCAACCGAATTTCACAAAAATCGGTTGAAAGTCGTTTGTGGGTTACCCTGGTGCTGATTAAATTTTGGTATGATTCGGAAAAAAATAACCTGCCTTTTTTTGCGAAATGGCCCGCAAAAAATCGTCAAAATCTAAACTAAAAAACTACGTATACTCAAATATATCCATTAAATGCTTGTTTTATAAGTAATGTTTAACGATGAAAAGAATAAGACCAACCTCATTACACTAGGATTAGCCGTTCTCGAGATATTTTATTTTTTTCGTATTTTCTCTACGCTACCTTTGAAAATAAGTCCAGTTACCAAATGAGAACGAAAATTGAATTGGAAGCGAATTAAATTTAATTAAAATAAAGAGAACGTGGATATAAGTCTGCAGACAAAGTAATGTGGTGCCCACATCAGATTTTTTCTACTATTTCTATTATTCAAGTGTTCATCACTATTTGATTCGACGTTTATTAGTCTATTCATATCAATAAATGTTCTAATAAATTGTTTAATAGTTTATATATGACACCATATTTCTACTATGTTTTGTTTTGATAAAATATAATTTGTGTCTCTCTGTTTTATTCTCCTATTTTTGCATCGATTTCATGGTGTTATTATTCAGATTTTAATTTATTTCTTCTCCTTTCTTTCATTATCACTATGTATGAATGCAATCGCCAGCAAGTGGTTTGTAAGCCCATTTCTTGTACAGCTCTTGATTTGCTTGATATGAAGAAAATCTGTAACGTGTTTTAAAAACGATCGTCTGCTCTTAATATAGTATTTGCACAGTATTTTGCGTTGTGACTCATTTACAACTTTAATAGAAAGCTTCCACAACTTTATAATTGAAAGTTTTTGCCTATCTTGCTTCATTTTCGAGATAGAAATTTTAACTTTTTCAACTCGCCACGAGAGGCGCTGCAAACATTATCAATCAATAGAGCTTTATCACTTTCGTGTTAGTAGACCCTGCTTTTGCAGCTCAAGAGCACCTCAATCAAAGTTGAAGAGAAACACTTGAGGATTTATGAAAGAAACCTCTATAAGTCATGAAAGCAATAGCTGGTTTAAAAGCGAAAAATTGTACGGTATTCGCTGGCCACTTAATTAATAAAATTAAACTTACTACTGTAATGTTAAATTACTATTTCTTTCTAGTAATCTAATATAAGCACAAATGCTGGAAAAATCTTAATCGAATTAACTGAATTCTACATTATCCCTATATTTAAAACACCAATTTATTTATTTTTGAAAAATTTCATTGATATCAAGGCTTTTAATTTAATAAATGCTTTGAAATTGCTAAGAAGTGCTGATTAAACATAATATATTTAATATAAAAACATAACATGCTCTCCAATGACAATCATTACAAAGTTACTTTATGTTTGGTTTTTATATTCAGCAAAATTTATCAACATAATAGGGTTGAATATTTTTATTTCCTTATACTACTGAGTAAAGAAAGTATTGTTTTCCTGAAAATATTCGAATCCAAGATTTTGACGAATAAGTACGCTTCGAAACCTCCTGAACCTATTTTTAGCACTTTTGGAAATATGTTCGTCTGTGTGTACTGTGTTCACATGTGTAAGCTGTGGATACGATAGCACATAAATGAATGGGACTACTACTGTTGTAGGTGTTTTTGTAGGGCAATAGATAGGAAAAGGGTAGGAAATTAAGGACATATAAAAAGGACAGGGAAAACAGGACATATAAAAAGGACAGGAAAAAAGGACATATAAAAAGGACAGGAAAAAAGGACATATAAAAAGGACAGGTAAAAAGGACACATAAAAAGGACACGAAAAAGGACATATAAAAAGGACAGGAAAAAAGGACATATAAAAAGGACAGGAAAAAAGGACAGGAAAAAGGACAGGAAAAAGGACAGGAAAAAGGACACATAAAAAGGACAGGAAAAAAAGGACATATAAAAAGTACAGGAAAAAATGACATATAAAAAGGACAGGAAAAAAGGACATATAAAAAGGACAGGAAAAAAGGACATATGAAAAGGACATATAAAAAGGATAGGATAAAAAGGACATATAAAAAGGAAAGGAAAAATGGACAGGAAAAAAAGGACAGGAAGAAAGGACAGGAAAAAGGACATATAAAAAGGACTGGAAAAAAAGGACATAAAAAGGACAGGAGAAAAAGAACATATAAAAAGGACAGAAAGGTAGGAAATTCAAGTTGGTACATTCTGTGAAACATTAACTGTAGTGTAGCTCAACTCTATTTTCTCATACCTGAATCCAGTTTTAAGTGGTTTGTGGTTTTTTCTTTTAACAAATTTTACAAGACTAGGGAGGTATGCCTCCTGCTTGCTCCATTTGGCCAACCCCCTTCGGGAAGCTTCGCCTCTTACTGCGCTCGCTTCATAGCTATCTTTCCTAAAAATTTTACTTTTAAAAATTTGTTTTCTATCCCTGCCTATTTTTTACAGGAGGGAAAAGCAGGGATTTTTTTTTAGCCCAGGGAATCCAAAAACTGAATTCCTTAATCATGAGCTCGCTTTGCGAGCTATTTTATGCCAAACTAAAATTTAAATCGATAAATCGTTTATTTCATCGTATTACCCTATTATTTCTCTATAAATATACTAAAAAAAAGTTCCCTTCAGAAGTGCATAAAAAGTAAAATATCTCAAAAACTACATCGAAATTAAAGAAAAGGGGCTCCGTCCTGCAAAAATTCACCCATGTAGGTACCTGCCTGCAAAAATTCGTGGTCTTGTTATTGTTAGTCTATCCAGGACGCGAACTTGCAGCTCAAATATTTTGTCTTTGACATTAAATATTTCTTAAACTACAATATATATCAAAAAACAGGTTGTTTCAGCGTCTTACCTAAAGCTTTTTTTTACAAGTGAACCAAATTTCATATTTTTATATGCAATAGTTTTTGCGGTACGAAGCAAAGAATCTCGAGGAACGAGAAATTTGTCAAACAGCGGCAGGGGCAGCTACTTTTTTTAAATATAGACAGAGAACATGTGAAAAATTTGTATCGTTGTTCTAAATGATCACAATTTCAGCATGTGACCCTTTATATTAAAGGGCTTGAAAAAAGTCTTCAGATTGATACCAAGTTTGACAATGTACCATATCGGGGGGGGGGGGCACTTGCCCCTTTCCTTAAAGGGGTCTAATGACGTTACGAACACAAATTTTTTTATGATGTCAATTTTTTACCAAACTGATTGAAACTGTTGAGTTTCGGTATCATGGAGCCATGAATTTTATGCATAATTATATATAATTTTGTTCTATGGTGCTATGCTAAGAAAATATAATATTTCGAATAAATTTCGCAATTTTCGCTGGAATTTCAAAACATTCTACCAAATCCTAGATTTCTCGTTAACACAGTCGGAAGAAATGTTTCTTTAAAAATCCGTTAATATTTGTGGCAGCGCTATTGTGTACACAATAAATCGATCACAGACAGACTGGCCGTCATTACTCTAAAAATAGTCAAAACGTGTTCAGGATGTCCTAAAATATATATTAGCATCAAAATTTCGAAATCGAATATTTTTGTTAAAACAATACATTATACTACATTCTACAGCAACTAGAGTTAGATAGCATTAATTGTAAGATTTTCATAGATTAATTCTTTAGGAAAACAAGGATAATTCTTGAACAATTATGGTAGTATACAGATTTCATAGAAAAGCTCTTAAACATCCCAATAACTTTATAATGAAAGGTCTGTTAGTGTACACTTAGGTTTACCTGCAGTAAACTGGCCATTCCCGATCGTATGATAGTGATTGCTGCGCCCCTAGCGGAGAATTAAAGATATTAGAGACAATAACTTGACAATAAAATAAGAGAAGAAAATGTCAATTACAAAGTTGAAGAGTACTGTCTAATAAGTAGGAATCGACATCAGTAACAGCAGAAACATTTATTCGGAAAACAATTAATATCTGTTAAAAAGTCGTATCATCAGAGATTGTAACACAGTGTACACTTAGGTTTACCTGCAGTAAACTGGCCATTCCCGATCGTATGATAGTGATTGCTGCGCCCCTAGCGGAGAATTAAAGATATTAGAGACAATAACTTGACAATAAAATAAGAGAAGAAAAATGTCAATTACAAAGTTGAAGAGTACTGTCTAATAAGTAGGAATCGACATCAGTAACAGCAGAAACATTTATTCGGAAAACAATTAATATCTGTTAAAAAGTCGTATCATCAGAGCCTGTAACACGGCAATGCCTGCAACGCTTGTTAAATTACGCAGTAAAACTTTTTCTCGAATTTAAATGTGCATTGTTACTGCCGGAGGGTATTTCGACTAGATTGTACATTAAGTTCCTGTGCATAAGTGTTGCTTTCTGGCATTCATGAAAAAGAAAAGTTTATCACCAATAAAAAGACTTTATCGCCAATAAAGTGTTTCATAATAAAAATAACACTTTATTGGCGAATGTTAAGACATTTTATCATTAAAACACTTTAATGTAAAATCACTTTGTCGTTAAAATACTTTAATGTCAAAATAATTTATCGTTAAAACACTTTATTGTCAAAACACTTTATCGTTAAAACACTTTAATGATATTACACATTAAAATTTACCGTTAAAATATTTTATGTGAAAATATCGTTGAAACATAATGTATCGTATTGTTAATACACTTTATCAGTACAACACTTTATCTCCAATAAAGTGTTTTAACATTCCTGAAAAAAATAGCTTATCGCCAATAATCCTATTGTATGAAATAAATGCCTCCTAACAGTTTTTGTGTTGATTTTTACTTATTACACTAAAATGCTATACAACTTTATAATTGGTTTTTTCTTCTATATTTCGCTTAGTTGCCGAGTTCGGAATCTTAACATTTTATAAATTATTCACTAGGGGTACCGCAATCACTTTTATTTAACTGGGCACTGTCACTTTATTATAAAAATATTTAATATTTACACCTATAGTCCTTTCCTTACAAAGTTATTCTATGTAATTATATTATCCATATTACTATTTGTGGATACGGAAGGGTAAACACTTATTTTTATTACTCTTTACCCTATTCACTCCTACTATTTATAAATAAGTGTATTTATTTTCAAATATGGGCCTTCCAATTGGAGAGCATACAGAATATGTTACTAATCTAAGGCTTTTAACATAAATAAAAATTACAACAAAACCACTATTTCCCATATCATTACTATCAAACCACTATAATTACGAATAGAGTGTTTTCACGGCATATTGCCTATCCCCGAGGAGTAATGAAATTTATAGGGAACTTTTGTCATTATTTGAATGTCCTTATCAATTTACCTCGCTGACAAATTGATCTAATTATCATCAACTTGACGACATTTTGGAAACTTCTAGAATTTTATAGTTCGGTTGAGAATTTTCCGAGTCATGTTGTTTTTTCCAGAACGTTCCGCAAAAGGTATATAAGCTAATCATCGTTCAGCTGGAATGAGCTGGCGTGATACCGGTAAAAGTGAATTTCGAATACTTTAATGTCTTGAAAATTTAATTTTGTGAATTAGATGAATATTTAAAGGTTTTTAATTGTATCCAACAGTTGATTCTGATCTTGCTAGATATCTAGAAAGAGTTGTTAGCTGTATATTGTTCATTTTTACGTTTATTAGAGATTTAAATGAAGCGTTAATTATAAAAAAAATTGAATTCCTTCTTATATCTTGATAATACTACAACGAATATAGAGACATCGCAGCAACACCAAAAATAATTGAAGGATATTTCGCAATTGGAAAATATTAAGAAGCCGCTCACGTGCAGGGTTGAAGGAAAACAATCTTTCTAGAGCGGGGAAGTTTTAGTATAAATTTTCTTTACCCTGATTCTCAGTAGCGAAAAAAAAATTATAAAGGAGATTTTTTTTTCTGTTTTGAAACTTTGTTTTATGCGCAAATGATACATTAGAGATGACATGATTATGAAAGTAATTGCACTATTTTCAATGCATTTGTCTATATTTTAAGTTATTTTTATAAATTGCATTGAATATTGTATTATATATGTATAATATATATATATATATTTCTACCAACTCTTTTTCTTGATAAAAGAATTAAAAGAATTAGGATAATTATTTCCAAACAAAAAACACATGAAACGAAACAATAGTAAAACAGATTTTACACACACAAACACACACATATATATATATATATATATAAAGCTTAAAAATCTATCTGTCTGTCTGTCTGTGTGTGCTTTTGTCTCATCATCACCGGAGATTAAATTTTTTTTAAATTTATTTATTTATTTATTTAAAGAATGCAAGCTGAAGGACAAAGTCCCAGTAATAGAATGCAAAATAAAATACAATACAAAAAAAATCTGATGTGGACAGTACATGACTTTCCTTATATAATGCAATGAATTTACTACTTTTACATAAAAAAAAGTAGGTTATTCTTATAGTAGGTACTTATATTCGTTCCAAGATATTGAATTTTCGTTAATTAGTCGTTATTTTTATCTATTTGGCGATATTTTCGTTAATTTGGCAGCATTTAAAAAGTCGCCAAGTTGGCGATATTCCGCCAAATTCGTCGCCAAAATCTCGCCAAACGTTATGGAGAAATAAGTTATTCTTATAGCAGATAAATGACTATTGGCGTTCAAATACAATAGTATTACTCAAAGTATCTTTTCTCATGAATGGAACGAGCTAGATCCACGAGAATGATGTCACCCAATTTATCGCATGATATTACATATGAAAAGTGAACATCTTTCTCAACAGTTAATATATTTTTTAATTTATGGGATTTTTTGATAAATTTACTTGAAAAATGTGCAATATCTCGAGAGCGGTTCATGCTAGCGTTCTAAAGTTTATGCCAATCGTTTTCTAAGGAAAAATTACATAAGAAATGTCTATTTGCGTGACTTTATTAAAGGTTTTGATTTTTTGATGATTTTTCAAAATTTCACTCGAAAATTTAGGAGGGTTCTGAACATTCGATTGCATCTAAAAACAATAGGCTTCCCCAGTATCCATGGATTGCGATTTTTGTACCAAATTTCATTCGAATCGCTCCATTCGTTCGTGAGATATCGTCTCCATAGACTCACTGATACACACATACTTCCAGACACACACAGAGACATCCCCTCAAAAATGTTTGATTCGGGATCAGGGATGCTTGAAACGTTCTCTCCCATCGAAAACTCGAATTCGAATTTTCGACCCCGTCACAATACTTTCCTTATACATTATGTATATAAGGGAAGTAATATTTACAACAAATAATTTTTAAAAGCAATTTAAGGCGAATAAAGAACATCAAGATTATTGGGGAAGCTGTTGTAAAGTTTACAGAAATTATTAATCGCACAATAACAACCAATATCTGTACTAAAATTCCTTTCAGAAAATAAACTCATGCTCCTGGTAGAATACTGGAGAACATGAAACCCGATCTCACCCAAGACAGGGGAACAATCAATTCTGTTGTTGAACAGATTCCTAAAGAATGAAATTGAAATGAAATTCCTTCTGTTCTGTAAACGTTTAACATTAAACATATCAAGAAGAAAAGTAGCAGATAAGGTATTATAAAAGTACCAGTTTTCTCATGATAGGGATATCTCAAGTATTTATTTTGAATAATTTCGATTTTGTTTGCATGAACTGCATGGAAAGGCCTCCACACGCATGCCTCCACAGCCTCATGAGCCAACGGCCCTACCGTGCTGAAAACACCGGTTCTCGTTAGATCACCGAAGTCAAACAGCATCGGGCGCGGTTAGTACTTGGGTGGGTGACCACCTGGGAACACTGCGTGCTGTTGGCACATTTTGGGAGCGGTAGTCCGGTGGTTTGCGCGCTGGATTTGCACGCTGCCACAACTGTCGCCGTGTACATGCGGAGTACGATCACGTTAAACATGTGGGTCCGTAAGTCCTTCCGAGAGGTTGGTGGTAGGGTAAGGAGGGTACGGTCCCTGTGGATGCCTCCCCCACTGGGTTCCGGTCTAAATTGGGTGGCACTTCCCGGCCGTCCAAACGGTTACCTTACACCTTTCTGGTAGGTCGGACGGTCTGGGTCTCAACAACAACAAACCACAGACGCATAGTCAAGCCCGGATCTGACCAAGGCATTAAAGAGAGCAATGATGGTACTTTCACTAATATAGCCACTTTCATTGTTCACGGATTAGATACGTTTTGTAAAGGGTTTAGATTATCTAGTAAGTTGTATTGCAATTAATATTATTATTATTAAGAGCGCAAATTCTGCAGACGGACATGTGAAAAACAATACTACAAATAACTTAATGCATCCGGTATATAACTGCATTAACATATAATTTATGTATAGAAGTTTACGGTCTTGCAATTTAAAATGTTACAGTAAAGCGCTTTTACTTCGAAAAGTTCGAAAAGTTATGAACAATGACAGAAAAAAAAAGTACAAGAAGTGACATATTTTCACTTGTTATCAAGCGGAAACTCACGTAGACCCAAGTTTTGATGAGCTTCTCTTAACTTTGAAAGTACATTTTATCTTTTACTAATCTAGTTTCCGGAGTTGTGTTCAGAATCGAATATTTTTTAAAGCAAGGGCAACGAGGCGAGGCGAAATGGATGAAAATCTTTCTTTTTATACTTGTACAAGAATTGGTTATAAAATGTGCTATAAAAATTTTATAAATTGTTTACTTATATATGATATATGGTTGTTCAAAAAATAATGTAGTGGCAAAAATGCTACATTATTGTATTTAGATTTCATACTATCATAATCTTAATGATACAGTGGAATAATGTATTTGATTTTATTATACACTAGCTGTATCCTTTGTTAATTTACAATTTGGTGTAGTCATTTAATATTTAGAGATTTTATTTAGATCATACTATCATAATCTTGATGATAGAGTGGAAGGTTATATTCGACTTTATCATACACTAAGCTGTATTTTCTGTATTAAATATATTATAATACACATAAATTTAATTCACAATTAGCGGTAGACATTTAATATTTGGAGATTTTATTTAGATTTCATACTATCATAATCTTGATGATACAGTGGAAGGCTGTATTCGACTTTATTATACACTATGAAAGTCGAGTGTCGTACAGAACAGAGCACCAGGAGCGAAGCGCCTTTAATCTCCAGTTTCAATATGTGGTTCTTATCGTCAAACTGTGACATTAATTCAGTGACCCTAATTGGAGGTTCGAGGTTTTTATTTACTACTTTTTATTATTTGTCCTAGCTCCTAGTGTGGCAGTTTGTTGCACATTTAGAGTTTAAGCAGTTTGGGGGGTTGATGCAGATCTGAGGGTTACCTAGCATTTTAGCAGCTTAGAGTTGTGAACATTAGTCGCGAGTTTTATTTGATATCAGATGTTTGAGGTTGGATAGTTAAATCCGATTATCGATGTTTAAAACAGCGCGGGGTCTCTTACGCGATTTGGCCTTGCGATGATCATAGTCATGCAGATTGAATAACAGTTCATTTGGAACGGATGGCAAATTTTTGTACAATTCAAGCGATAGCTTTTTAATTTGGGCTCTAACAGTTTTTATTTTGAAGTCATTCTTAATTACCGAGTTCCTTAAATACCTGGGAGCTTTCCTGATAATCCGTAGGATTTTGGTTTGTTTTGTCTCTAGGAGGTCTATTGCAGTTTTACAGGCATATCCCCATACGGGTGCTGCATACAGCATTCCCGGGCGGATGACCGATTTATAAATTAGCAGTTTGTTTTGATGACTGAGATTTCCGTTGCCTATCATTGGGTATAAGGCTTCTGTAGTTATATACGCTTTTCTGATTAAGTTCGTTACGTGCTGTTTCCAGGTTAGGTGGGAATCTATCGTTACACCTAGGTATTTAGTAGATTTTTCCGCGCGTAAGGCATGATTGTTTATATACAGTGGCGGGGGCGGTTTGTTTTTCCTCGAGAAATAGATCCAATGACATTTATTGGGGTTTAATTTTATTCGCCATTTTTCCAGCCATGTTTTGAGTATGTCTAAGTGTTGATGTAGCTGTCTGTGCATTACTGAGACATAGGGGTGTTTTGCAAGTATCGCACTGTCGTCTGCATAGAGTGCCAGCTCTGTGTTTGGAGTCCTAGGGATGTCGTTCAGGTATATGTTAAAGAGTGTGGGGCCCAGGATAGAACCTTGCGGTACACTACTTTTAATGAGCTTGGGTGTTGATAAGTTATCTTCTACTCTGACTTGAAAGTGGCTGTTATTTAAGTATGAGATTAAAAGTTTGACAAGAGCGTCAGGGACTTTTAAAGTGATCAATTTGTACGCTAATTGACAGTGCCATACTTTATCAAAGGCTTTTTGTATGTCCAGAAAGATTTATTATACACTAGCTGTATCTTTGTATTAAATATATAGAAACTTAATTCACAATTAGCGGTAGACATTTAATATTTGGAGATTTTATTTAGATTTCATACTATCATAATCTTGATGATACAGTGGAAGGCTGTATTCGACTTTATTATACACTAGCTATATCTTTGTATATTAAATACATAGAAACTTTATTCACAATTTGAGGTAGACTTTTAATATTTGGAGATTTTATTTAGATTTCTTACTATCATAATCTTGATGATACAGTTGAAGGTCGTATTCGACTTTATTATACACTAGCTGTATCTTTGTATTAAATATACTATAACAGAGGTGGGGAACCTTTTTACCATTAGAGGCCACATGTAAATTAGGTAGTAATAAAGGAGGCCGCATAAGTTGATGTACCTATAAATGCGACTTTTATGAAATTATTATAGTTAGGTATAGTTTTAACAATTTGGTGCATTATATAGAAAAATAACAAAAATACAAAAATAATAAGTCCTTATTTATTTATTATTTGACACAAAAAGTTACAATATAAAATATTTTTGCATTCACATAAGGGTAAAAACTTGTTATAACATTAATCATTAATTATTATTTTTTTTATAAAATTATTAGATTCATAGATACCGCTGTAATTTTTTATATTTCACTGTTGGTATTTTAATTTATGTTAGTACACACACACACACACACACACACATATATATATAAATATTCATCCAGATTTTTAAATTTTAATAAACAACTACATATTTAAATGCCACTTCAAATAAAAATAATAAAGTAAAAGTATTTTTTAAATAATTTTAACATTATAAAGCTCAAATTGAGATGTTATACAAGGACATAGATACAAAACCTCTGTATAAAAAGTTGTATATGCTGTTATGCAGAGTTGCTGCTGTTATGCTGCTGTTATGCAGAGTTGGATATGCTGGTGTCTATAAAGGACACCTCTTTATGGTTGACCAAAGGTAATATTCCGGCAACACGAGGAGCATCTCTATGCTTTCTGCAGGACAGAAATATATTTTTTACTGAAAATAAGAAATGCCCTCACTGTAATCTGGCAACCAAGACAGTGGATCATTTAGCCTCGCGATGTGAGAAGATGTTAGGAATTGACTACACCAGAAGACACAACGAGGTGCTTAAATGTATTCACTTAGCTTTGTAAACTCAAAAACTATATTAGCTGGCAACAATGCTTCGACAATAAATTATATTACATTATAAAGAAATACAATAGAAAAATAATAGTATTAAATTATAAATAACCGACATAACAACAATTCCTAAAATAATTTTAAAATCCGATGGAAAATTTATGTTAGTGGGATATTTGCATTTGTTTCTTGCTTGAAAGTAATTGAATATTTCGATCAAGCTGAGCAACAGCTCTATCCAGAGCGTTTTGCAAAATGGTGGATTTTGCGCACAGATTTTGCTGATGCAAAATAAAGTGAAATAATATCAGTTTTCTCAAGCTTAAGTTCTCCTTTTTTAATAAAGCAACGAATCCTTCGTTTTAATCCCTCATGGAAGGTGCGCCATCGGTGCAGACACTGACTAAATTACTGACATTTAATTGCAATCGATGACATATTTCTTTGAAGTTTTCGAAAATGTCAACTCCACGAGTTCTTCCAGTTGGTGTACCCAGCTCAAGAAGTTCTTCGTAACATTGAAAAATCGTTAGTTACAGCACGAATAAAATATAAAACTTGCGCCGAGTCAGTTTTATCAGTGCTTCCATCTAAAGCAATTGAAAAATAAATATCTTTATTTTGTATAATTGTACGAAGTTGCTCTGTTATATTTTCAGCTAATTCGTGCTGTCGATCTGTTATAGTTCTTCTTGAAAGAGGCAGTTGTTTGTATTTGGCAACTTTTTCTGGATCTAACATACCCACTGCTTCAACAATACATTCTTTAATTATTTCTACGTCACTAAATCGTTTGCCTCTTTTTCCAAGTATATATGCTATTTTGTAAGTAACATCAACTGCAGAGGTATTTTACAAAAGCACTAAAAGACGCTTGTTGATGATGCTTTTCATTTTTCAATTTTTGAAGTGCAGCTTTTCGAGATTCACCTTCTAAATTGAAATATTTATGTTTTTTATGAGTCGAATAGTGTTTATTTGCATTCGCTTTTTTCAAAGTAGTTAAAACTGTATTGCACAACAAACACACCATTTTATCTTTCACAGAAATAAAGAAAAAATCTAACTCCCACTCTACATTAAATGTTCTGTTTTCTCCATTTAATTTTCTTCTCTTACAATTTGACATGCTGGGGAAAAAACGAATATTAAATAATTTCTCTAAGAAAGCGTATAAGTCACACGCGTCTTTTTTAGTACATAATTGTTGTATCTCAATCAACAGAAACTTATAATAAAACACTTTATTAATATTCAAATACACAAACACAATTCGTAAACATCAAGTGAGATAAAATAATGATAAACAGAAAGAAACACCGCTTTTTCTTTTATTAACAATTCTTCCGTTTTTAAAAAAAACAGCATTCCTTTATTTAAATTAAAAACAATACAATTCCAAAAAAACCCGAACTTAAATCTTCCTGTTGCCATTCGTGCAGAAAAAATAATACGTTTTAACGTACAAGGAGTCAGTCACAACAACAATATTAAGAAAATAGTTTTTGTGTAGAGACCATATAACATGTCTGGTAACATGCCGTGTTGACCTAGGTGGCGTTCTAACACTTGAAATGTGCAATTGGCTATTCCCACCAGTAGTCATTGAAACATACAGTGTCGGCCAAAATAAAGTTGACAAAATTAAAATTGGCTCACAGCCGATGATTTGATGTAGCAATTATTCTAAAAATAGATTTTTATAGTTAGTTTTTGTATTAGGCTCAGTTTAAATGTTTATTAACGTATGTTAGTTAGTTTATAGATAGTTTGCAAACATTTTAATGCAATTGATAAAATTAAGTGGATTAAATAAAGTTGACATTTTCTCTAGGTATCAAATTTAAACTTAAAAGAAACCTAAAAACGTATATTTTTAGGAATATATAACAAATTATATTATATAACAGATACCTTTTATGAAGGCCGCACAAGAAGATCACGCAGGCCGCATGCGGCCTCAAGGTCGCGCGTTCCCCACCTCTGTACTATAATATACAGAAACTTAATTCGTAATTTGCGCTAGACTTTTAATATTTGGAGATTTTATTTACATTTTATACTATCATAACCTTGATGTTACAGTAAAAGGCTGTATACGATTTTATTATACATTAGCTGTATACATAGTATAAAATACATAATATAAATAAACTTAATTTAAAATTTGCGGTAATCATTTAATATATGAAGATTTTATTTAATGTTATAATAAATTATAAAAAGGAAAGAAGTGAATTTTGCCGTGGTGAGATAACAGACACACAGAAGCACAACTTACAATTTAATTTATATAGATAATGACAATTTTTGCAGTCAGGCAATGGCTTCTTTGTGAACTATGTTTCTTGTCTTGTTATTAGGGGCAGAAAAAAAGGGAGGCCTTTTATTTATAGCTCTTGAGCAAGCATCATAGAGTTGGCCATTTGAAAAGCAGGCCATATGAAAACAGATTTAAATTAAAATCTTATTATATGACAAAATGAATTTTTTAAATTTAAATTTAAGATTAATTTAAGTTTCAAATTTAAAAGTAAATTGTGTTATTGAGGATTTTCTCTTTATCCCTCCACCTACCAAAATAAATAGCCCATCGACATTCATCTTAAATTGATCAAATGAAGTTTCAATCGATTTATATCGTGTTTTAATCGTGATTTAATCGATTTCTATAGAGATTTAATCGATTTATATCGAGAGATATCGTGCCGATCACAATAATTTCTCTTTACATATGTATTGTAGGGAAAGAAAATAGAAAGGGAAATAATAAAAACATTAATATAGTAAGGTAGTGGAAATAGTAATATAGTAGGATAGTAGAAAACATTAACATAGAAAATGTATTACTAAAAAATGATAAACATGCGTTTAATGCCTTACTGTCATTACAGAAAAACTAAATCAACTTGTTATTAATTTTATTTTTCCTAAAGAGCAAAAAAAAAAAAAAAAAAAAAAAAAAAAAAAAAAAAAAAAAAAAAAACACCTAATGAGAAGCAATTAGTCTCTCATGGCTAATTTTTTCCACAATTATAAAATACTTAAGAAATCTTTTTAGTGTTCGTGAAAAATGTATTTACGTAAAAGCTGTATCTATTCTCTTTCTTAATACCCAAGAAAAGGAAAAAAAAAATGTCTAACATTGCGAAGAAAGAGAAAAGTGAGAAGTTTTCCTAAGCAGTATCATTAATTTATCATTTTTACGCCTAAACTTATCAGCTCAGACAACATTCAGAAAAGAGTATGGTTAAAGAACAATTTAGGCTGAGAAAGGCGAAAAATAAAAATAAAAGAAAAACAAATGAGTTTTTGACAAATAAAATTAATTACTTTGTTTATATCAATAAAATTTAGTTTTATAGAGCTATATAGAAATCAGAGAATTTTTGTGTAAATACATCAAATTCTCAGTTTAAAAATAATTATTGCCTTAATTTGGCGACTAAGCGCATTTTTAATGACGCCATCACCAAACTAAAAAAAAAACGAATTTAAATGAGTTGAAAAGGTTTTAGAAACAGTAACAACAAAAAAATTAATTGCTTTGCTTGTATCAATTAAATTTCGTTTTATAGAACTATATAGAAATCAGAGACTTTTGTTTAAATGCATCAAATTCGCAGTTTAAAAATAATTAGTGCTTTAATTTGGTGACTAGGCACATTTTTAAATGACACCATCACCAAGCTAAATAAAAACCGAAATTTAGATGAGTTGAAAAGGTTTTAGAAACAGTAACAACAAACATGTTTGTTATATACCTTTATTCAACGTCTAAAAACAACTTGCCTAACGACTACAGTATCAGATCCCGTAATTGGTCGTCGCGATAGACTTGATTTAGTGGCCACCTGTCTGAAAGATCACGATGGGGGAAGAAAAAATATTTTTGAAAATAGAATTTTTAGGAGAAATGGGTGCTCTTCATCGCTGCATCAGAAAAATTCTAATACCGCTTCTATTAGAGTTTGATGAAACATTTTGAAAAATGTCGTGGTATTAGAATAATTTCGGCGAAGTTAAGAGGGGAAATGATTCGGGGTTTCTTGATCCGTGATCATTAGGTGTAGGCGAGTTACGTCGCGATGTCCGAATGCCAAGGATACGATTGCACTCAAGGTTGAAGAAAAATAACAAACTAGTAGAAATGGGGTAGTACACAGATGCTATAGGTCTTGGGTACTGCGTCCACGTTGGCACGTAAGTACGAGTCCTTGGGTCTCCTACTTAGGAGTACCCTTGGCCGCTTGGAGTACTTAGGAAGCCTTGGGTCATAGACCGTCAGGCTAGATTCTTGGGACGTGACAGCCCAGTGGTTAGCGCGCAGGAGTTGTACTCGGTAGGCCCGGGTTCGATTACCGCCACTGCCCAAACTGCCGTCGTGTTCAAGCGGAGTACGATCACGTTAAACATGTGGGTCCGTAAGTCCTTCCGAGAGGTTGGTGGTAGGGGAAGGAGGGTACGGTCCCTGTGGATGCCTCCCCTACTGGATTCCGATCTAAATTAGGTAGCACTTCCCGGCCGTCAAAACAGATACCTTAAACCTTTCTGGTAGGTCGGACGGTCTGGGTCGAAGAAGACGAAGGCTAGATTCCTGGCCCCACACTGTCTCTGTGTTCACGCGGAGTACGGGCACGTTTAATATGTGGAGTACGGGCACGTTTAATATGTAATAAGTCCTTCCGAGAGGTTGGTGGCAGGGGAAGGATGGTACTGTCCTAACTACCGCCGCTGGGTTCCGGTCTAAATTGGGTGGCATTTCCCTGCCATCCAAACATATACCTTTCACCTTCGGGTAGGTTGGACGGTCTGGGTCGAAGAAGGCTGCTAGATTCCTAAAATTTATAATCCAAATTCAAATTTTGTTTTGAATATGTTATTAATGTATTTGACTTTTTTTTATGTACGTTTGAAAGGCAAATCGATTACTATGGAAACAATATAATCATACTTACAACCGATATTTACAGCTGTTTTAATTTTATGTAACTTTCTTCTCTGTATTCAATTTTTTTCTCTGTACATAATACTACAGTGAAGGAATGTAAATTAATTTGAAAAACGTGTAATATCTCAACGGTTCATGTTGTGAAATAAGTGCTACTCATTTTCTAATGACATATTACGAATTAGTTTTTCTTTTAACATTATTGAATTCTCAGATTTTTATATGATATTTATTTTATATTTGCTACATTATAGTCACATTGGCGACATTTTCAAACACAAAATCATCAAGTTAGAAATACTGTGTTAAAGCCGTATTGGTTTGGAAAGTGAATTTATTTCACGATACTTATTTTAATTAAATTTAATTATTTTAGCAATAATTAATAATCTGTAATTTAATTTTTTTAGCAAATTTGTTTGAAAAGCATGCAATACCTCGCGAATGATTAATACCAGAGTTCTAAAACTTGCATCATTTGTTTCCTAATGAAAAATTTTGCATAAAATCAATATTTATTTAACTTTACCGAAAATACTGATGAATCAAGTTATTGGCTATTTGTAAATAAATAAATATTGAATGAACTGATTATTTTATCATTTTTCCAAAAATTCATTCGAGAATGTAGGGGAAGTCTTTCGAACTTTTGACTGCGCTTAAAATCAAAAGGTTTGCAGTATTTATTGATTGTATTAATCGTACCGAATTTCATTCGAAACGCTCCTGAGATATCGTGTCTACAGCTTTCTCCCTCTTTCCTTCTCTCTCTCTCTCACACATACACATAAGCCTCAGAAGCGTTCGATTCGAGTTCAGGAATGCTTGAAAATTCGTCAAAAATCCGCATTTGTTATTTTCGATCTCATCATAATACTTTCTCTGTACATTATAAATAATATATGTAAGGAAAGTAAAATCGCAGCTCATCATTAATCTTTATGTATGAACAACAACAAAAAAATCTAATGAGTTGCAATTAGGCTTTCAAGGACAATATTTTTTAAAAATTATAAAAAATTTAGTGTACCTTCTTGTTTACGGTGAAAGCAAAAATAATAATGTCGAAAGAAATTTCATCAGTGTCTTAATGGACAAAGTAAAAAAAAAATGTGTTAAGAAGAAAAGAAAATGATGTAGAAATTTCCAAGCTTAATAATTAATCTTTCATTTCTGCGCCCAAACTTCGTTGCGACAACATCGGAAAAAACAGTTGGTTTAAAATGTCAATTAGGCAGCCAAATAATAATAAATTAATCGGCGGTGGATCCAGTCCGGTGGAGCCGAAATGGTTTTGCATGAATAGAATTTTGTAAAATAAAACGCCAGTTAAATTCAATACGTTTTTATGATGCATTTAATCATTTGTTTCATTTACAGGAGTTCCAAAAGAAAGACACTGAAAACTGTATTTGTGGTGAAATAGGATCTCTGAAACATTTCGTATTTGATTGCGAACTTACAAAGATCGTATCACCTTAAAAGGCCCAGTAGACAACATATGTCAATATTTGCTAAAAACCTTCTGGGTAATAGCTGGGCTAAACATAGAATAAAATCTATAATTCAATTCCTAGAGGAAAACGAACATATCCTGTGAATTATTACTGGTAACCCCAAACATTAGCTCACTGTTTTTTGCATATTTATTTGTAGTACTTGTAAATTTTGTTATAAATACTGCAATCAAAATAATTTTAAATTCAGATTTGTTTTAATCATTGCAAATATCATTGTATGTATCAATATAGTATTGAAAGTCATGGGAACCTGTGAGAGGTGTATGTATATGTTGTATATATAGTTTTGTATGTATGTTTGCATAAGTAGTTTTGTATATTCGTATATATTTTGTATATATATATATATATATATATATATATATATAATGTATCTTTGAGAACTATTTGTGGCATTTTGTATATGTAATAACCAATTTTAGAAATATTTTTATATACATAGTCGCTCCCATTTGAAACAGTTCTGCACATAACTCTTTATGGATGTGAAATATTTGTGAAATACTATCTGTATCTAGTATAGACAAACATATTATATATAATTGTTTATCATTTTTATCTTGGCATTAAGTTTTGATTTCTGGTTTTGGCAGATATTCCTCCACTATAGGCTGTAATTACTGTAAACCTTCGGGTCGGTGCCTATAGGTGGTTAATCTGTTAATCTGTTCATAACTAGCTAACAGTTTTTGTTTTCGTCCCGATTTCATCTGGATAGTCCGACCAATAGACTTTATACCAAAATATCAAATTATTTTACTAACTTGCTTTGCGGTATATACAATAAATTTATGCAATATATCTGATGCGATTTTGGATTCAAAATAATCATAAATTTTCCTAAATAAATACGTACCTGAATACCTATATTTCCAACTATTCTGTTCAAACCTTATCAATCATTAAACATTTTTAGAATCCCAAAGTTCATTCAACTTCCTATTTTTTTAAAACAACATAAAATATCTCGTGCTTGTGCTAACTCTCAATAAGTTTTTGGCCCGATTTCATCTGGATACTCCAACCATAGACTTCAAGTTAAAATATCAAATTACTTTACTAACTTGCTTGGCGGTATTAAACCTATATAATATATCTGACGAGATTTTAGATTCGGGTTAATTTATAAATTTCCCGTGCAGCTCATAAATATGTATTTGAATACGTATATTTCTATCTATTCTATTTGAGTCTCACTAATCATTAAACAGATTTAGAAACGCTAAGTTCATTTAACTATTTAATTTTTTAAACAAACCAAAATATCTTGTAATTATGCACCGATACTTCTCCAAGGAGTATGTAATCAAATTGAGCTGCAGCAATAGTGACTTTTAAAATATTATAGCTTTCCCACCCATTGGAAAACTCAGGTTAAAATACTAAAACATCGAAATTATCACCACTATACTTCGAAATTTAAGAGCTCGATCCAGAATCCAATTATATACACTTTTAGGAAGCTACAAATTCTTGTTATAAAGGGCTACACATTCTTGCTATAAAGAGCTACAAATTCTTGTTTATTGTTCAGCTCTAGAACTTTTAGTTTTTGAGGCACAAGCAGTACAAACTTGAGAAAAAAGAAATTTTTAATCTTCTTCAAATGTACCCTGTCAATGTGCGCATAATAGCCATATGAAGACAAAATTGAGTAATTTTCCGGTATATTCATAGTACTTTTACTATACAGTGAGTATGTTTTTTCCATTCTTCATGTTTTCCATTTTAAATTAAAAAAAATCTGATGTGGGCAGCACATGACTTTCCTTATATAATGCAATGAATTTACTACTTTTACAGTTAAAAAAAATAGGTTATTATTATAGTAGATACTTATATTCTTTCCATGAAATTGAATTTCCGTCAATTAATCGTCATTTTCATTGATTCAGCGTCATTTTTATCCATTTGGTGTAATTTTCGTTAATTTGGCAACATTTAAAAAGTCTAGTTGGCGACATTCCGCCAAATTCTCCGTCGAAATCTCGCCAAGCATTATGGACAGAAAAATAAGTTATTCTTATAGCAGATAAATGACTATTGGCGTTCAAATACAAAAGTATTACTCTCAGAGTATCTTTTCTCATGAATAGAACCATCTAGATCCACGAGAATAATGTCACTAAATTTACTGTATGATATTATATACAAAAAATGAACATGTTTCTCAACAGTTATTATTTTTATATAATTTATGGGATTTTTTAATAAATTTATTTGCAAAATGTGCAATAACCCGAGAACGGTTCATGCCAGAGTTCTAAAGTTTATGTCAATCGTTTTCTAAAGAAAAATTACATCAGAAATGTCTATTTGCGTAACTTTATTAAAGGTTATGATTTTTTGATGATTTTTTTCAGAATTTCACTCGAAAATTTAGGAGGGTTCTGAACATTCGATTGTATTTAAAAATAATAGGCTTTCAGTATTCACGGATTGTAATTTTTGTACCAAATTTCATTCGATCGCTCCATTCGTTCGTGAGATATCGTCTCCATAGAGTCACTGACACACACACACACACACACACAGAGATCACCTCAAAAATGTTCGATTCGTGATCAGGAATGCTTGAAACGTACTCTCCCGTCGAAAACTCGAATTCAAATTTTCGATCCCGTAACAATACTTTCTTCATACATTATACTATGCATATAAGGAAAGTAATAAGCAATATCTAATAAATGCGCATGTTGTCATTTTGTAACCTATGCTATTTGCTTTTGAATAAAAATAGCATATAAAAGGAAAACAGAAAACGGTATTGCCCGACGTTAGTAGTTAAATAGACCTAATTCTTTAGCATAGGAGTCTGGAAAGTGATTTAAACAAAGGAAGAAAACGTCTGCCAGCAGAAATTTGCTCATATGACTCAGAAAGACAATCTCCACATTAAAATGTTAGTTGAAAATGAAAGAATCAACTTATTTCGATATCAACGGTACGGCTAGGCAATACGAAAAGATTATGCAAACGTTTCCAGTACGTAGAGTGTCGTACAGAACAGAGCAGCAAGCGCGAAGCGCCTTTAATCTCCAGTTTCAATATGTGGTTCTTATCGTCAAACTGTGACATTAATTCTGTGACCATAATTGGAGGTTCGAGGTTTTTATTTACTACTTTTTACTTTCCCTGCAATACATTGCAATGTATAGGGAAGGTATTGGAATCATGCCGAAAATCGCCACTCGAGTTTTCGACGGATCTACGCGTTTCGAGACCTAGAATACGAAAAAACTATTTTTAGCGTGACGTCTGTGTGTCTGTCTGTGCAGAATGTGTATCCACTCTAACTAAAAAAGTAATTGACCGAATTTCATAAAATTTGGTAGGTAAGTCACTTGTGGGCGAATCTGGTGCTGATTAGTTTTGGGTACGATTCCAGATAAAAGAACCCGCCTTTTTTTTGCGAAAAGGTCCGCAAAAGTTTGTATCCACTCTAGCTGAAAAACTAATGGGCCGAATTCCAAAAAATTCGGTAGGTGAGTCACTTGTGGGACACTCTGGTGCTGATTAGATTTTGGTACGATTTAGAAAAAATAACCTGCCTTTTTTTGCAAAATGGCCCGCAAAAATCGCCAAAATCCAAAATAAAAAACTACGTTTGCTCAAATGTATCCATAAAATGCTTGTTCAATACGTAATTTTTAACGAAGAAAATAATAAGACCAACCCCATTACACTAAGACTAGCCGTTCTCGAGATATTTTAGTTTTTTCGTATTTTCTCTACGCCACCTTTGAAAAGAAGTCCAGTTCTCAAATGAGAACGAAAATTGAATTAAAAGTGAATTAAATGTAATGAAAATAAAGAGAACGTGATTATAAGTCTGCAGGGAAAGTCATGTGCTGCCCACATCAGATTTTTACTTTTCCAGCAATACATGGTAATGTATAGGGAAAGTATTGGAATCATGTCGAAAATCGCAACTCGAGTTTTCGACGGATCTACACGTTTCAAGACCTCCAGAATACGAAAAAACCATTTTTAGCTTGACGTCTGTGTGTGTGTCTGTGTGTCTGGGTGTCTGTCTGTCTGTGAGTCTGTCTGTCTGTGCAGATTTTGTATCCACTCTAACTAAAATACTAATGGACCGAATTTCACAAAATTTGGTAGGTAAGTCACTTGTGAGCGAGTCTGGTGCTGATTAGTTTTGGGTACGATTTGGAATAAAAGAACCCGCCTTTTTTTGCGAAATGTCTCGCAAAAGCTTGTATCCACTCTAACTGAAAAACTACTAGACCGAATTTCAAAAAATTCGGTAGATGAGTCATTTGTGGGTTAACCTGGTGCTGATTAGATTTTGGTACGATTCGGAAAAAATAACCTGCCATTTTTTTGCAAAATGACCCTCAAAAATCGTCAAAATCTAAACTAAAGAACTAGGTAAACTGAAATATATCCACTAAATGCTCGTTTAATACGTAATTTTTAACGACGAAAATAATAAGATCAACCCCATTACACTAGGACTAGCCGTTCTCGAGATATTTTAGTTTTCCGTATTTTCTCTACGGCACCTTTGAAAATAAGTTCGGTTACCGAATGAGAACGAAAATTGAATTAAAAGTGAAATAAATGTAATTAAAATATAGAGAACGTGAATATAAGTCTGCAGGGAAAATCATGTGCTGCCCACATCAGATTTTTATTATTTGTCCTAGCTCGCAGTGTGGCAGTTTGTTGCACATTTAGAGTTTAAGCAGTTTGGGTGGTTGATGCAGATCTAAGGGTTACCTCGCATTTTGGCAGTTTAAAGTTTAGAACATTTTTTTATAAAACATTAGTCGCGAGTTTTATTTAATATCAGATGTTTGAAGTGGGATTTTTTCAATTCCGATTATCGATGTTTAGAACAGCGCGGGATCTCTTCCGAGATTTGGCCTTGCGATGATCATAGTCATGCAGATTGAATAACAGTTCATTTGGAACGGTTGGCAATTTTTTGTAAAATTTAAGCGCTAGCTTTTTAATTTGGGCTCCAACAGTTTTTATTTTGAAGTCATTCCTAATTACCGAGTTTCTTAAGTACCTGGGAGCTTTCCTGATAATCCGTAGGATTTTGTTTTGTTTTGTCTCTGGGAGGTCTATTGTAGTTTTACAGGCATATCCCCATACGGGTGCTGCATACAGCATTCCCGGGCGGATGACCGATTTATAAATTAGCAGTTTGTTTTGATGACTGAGATTTCCTATCATTGGGTATAAGGCTCCTGTAATTATATACGCTTTTTTGATTAAGTTCGTTACGTGCTGTTTCCAGGTTAGGTGGAAATCTATCGTTACACCTAGGTATTTAGTAGATTTTTCCGCGCGTAGGCCAACGATACCATCGATACGAACAACGATACCAACGATACTAACCATGGCCAACGATACCAACCATGCCATCGATAATCGGCATGGTTGTTTATGTACAGTGGCGGCGGAGGTTTATGTTTCCTCGAGAAATAAATCCAATGACATTTATTGGGGTTTAATTTTATTCGCCATTTTTCCAGCCAAGTTTGGAGTATGTCTAAGAGTTGTTGTGGCTGTCTGTGCATTACTGAGACATAGGGGTGTTTTGTAAGTATCGTACTGTCGTCTGCATAGAGTGCCAGCTCTGTGTTTGGAGTCCTGGGGATGTATGTTAGAGAGTGTCGGGCCCAGGATAAAACCTTGCGGTACACTACTTTTAATGAGCTTGGGTGTAGATAAGTTTTATTTATTTATTTATTTATTTATTCGATTAACGTGGCAACTACAGATGAAATCCAGTTACAGTAGCCACACAAGAAATTAAAAAGTACAGAACATAGGATACAAGAATACTAATTAGTAAACATATCAAGCGCATTGAAAGAGGCTTTTTTAAAACAGGCAGGGGTCAAGTTAAATATATCAATATCAGCACAATAAGTATTATATAGATCAACAAATTTATAGATGGAATAGCATTTAATGTAGTTGTGTTTAACAGTAGTATTGTGAAAAGAGTTTTTTTCCTGGTGTTATTGACAGGTATGTGGAATTCCAGGCAAAAAAGTAAAATAGGGCAATCAATAGTATTATTTAAAACCTTATAATAAAACAAAAGGCAGGACCAGTTTCTTCCTTTTTTAAGAGACATTAAACTATATTTCCGTCTGAGTTCCCTTGTATGCATATCAGAAGGATAATAGCCAGTCAATCTGTAATCAATAGTACGTAAAAGTTTATTTTGCACGATTTCTATCCGTTGAGAATGTAGATTGTAAACAGGGTCCCAAATCATTGCACAATATTCCAAGATTGGTTTAACAAGAGTATTATAAATACAAATAATCGTATCAGAACTGGCAAAAACACGAGATCGTCTTAAGGTGAAACCAAGTCTTTGGTAGGCTCTTTTAATAATATTATCGATATGTCTCTGAAAGTTAAAAGTATCATCGAAAGTGACACCTAAATCAATAATATGAGTACATCGAGATAGAGATGAGTTACCTCCTACTTTGATTTGAAATTGTTATTTGAGTATGAGATTAAAAGTTTGACAAGTGTTTTTAGTAATATACATATGTTTGTTTTCACTCAAATCTTATTTTTAATTTTCCGGTAGACAAGATCGATTTACATCGAATACAATTTTTGAATTGGACTTCATGAAAAGTTTCTCAATCAAACTCACAAAGGATCATTATCTTTCTCTATAATTTTTACATACCGGTCTGTTTCCTTTATTTTATTCGGTTGTTTGCGTTCATTTTTCCAGAATTTAGTTATTTTCCGGCTATTCTATTTGACAAAATTAGCTCCCCGGAAAACAGTTGGTTGTTTCATATTTGATTCTCATTATTACCTGTTTGTTCTAATTGTTCTGTCATTTCTTTCAGTTATTTTCCACTTATTTTTCTTTCTTGTGATTTTTACAGCTGAAGAAAACGTCTCATGCTTTTGCATTACCGTTTTAGTATAGGTTTACTTATTATTTAATTTTTTTTATCCGCTTTGCTATGTTTTTTTACCGCCTTGTTTTTTTCTGATCTTTTTTCAGTTATGCTGTCTTACCTCCGTGGGTTTTACCATTTATGCGTGGTATCTTGCCTCTTATTTTCACACCTCATTGGTTTTTCCTCTTTTCGTTTTCCCCCGGCGATGGCAACATTTCTCCTACTTTCAGTATTACCACATTAACTCTGACGTTGAGGTGGAAATGCTTTCAGTTACGTGAGCTATTCTTCCGCAGTTTCTGAACTTATTTGATCAAGTGAAGTTCAGCTTCTTGTTTGCCCTGAGGAAGAAAGCTGTTTTTTGCCTTCGAAACCGGTTGGATCCTATACACTTGCATGTATGCTGTACTTTATACTTTCTCATACATAGTATTGAGAAAATATCGTTTTCCTGAAAATTTTCGATTGAGATTTTGGTGCCAATATATGTTATAAGACATCCTGAACACGTTTTGACTATTTTTGGAGTGCTGTCTGTTGTCTGTGGTCGATTTTTTGTGTACACGATAGCAGTCATAAATATTAATAGATTTTCCCTAAACTTTATATTCGGCTTTGTTATCAAAAGCTTAGAACTAGAAATAAGTTTTTTTTAAATTCGACCAAAAACTTTGAATTTCATTCGAAATTTTAATTGTTTTTAACATGGCAGCATAGGATAAAATTTGACATAATCATATATAAAAGGGTTTATTTATGGCTCTATGATCAGAAGACATAATAGTTTCAATCCTTGTTGTTAAAAAAAAAAACCGCGATACAATTTTTACTTTCCTTATATACATAATGTACAAGGAAAGTGGTGTGACGGGGTCGAAAATTCGAATTCGAGTTTTCGACGGGAGAGCACGTTTCAAGCATCCCTGATCACGAATCGAACATTTTTGAAGTGCTGTGTGTGTGTGTGAAAGTATGTGTGTGTGTGTGTCAGTGAGTCTGTGGAGCCGATATCTCATGAACGAATGGAGCGATTCAAATGAAATTTGGTACAAAAATACCATTCCATGAATACGGGAAGTCTATTGTTTTAAAACACAATCGAATGTTCAGAACCCCCTACCCCTAAATTTTCGAGTGAAATTTTGAAAAAAATATCAAAAAATCACAACCTCTAATAAAGTTACGCAAATAGACATTTCTTATATAATTTTTCCTTACAAAACGATTGACAAATTTTAGAACGCTACCATGGACCGTTCTCGAGATATTGCACATTTTTCAAAAAAATCATCAAAAAATTATTTAAAATAAAAAAAAATATTTCCTAATAAGAAACATGTTCACTTTCTATATGTACTATCATGCGATAAATTGGGTAACACCATTCTCGTGGATCTAGCTCGTTCCATTCACGAGAAAAGGTACTTTGAGTAATACTTTTGTATTTGAACGCCAATAGTCATTTATCCGCTGTAAGAATAACTTATTTCTCCGTTAATAACGCTTGGCGAGATTTTGGCGACGAATTTAACGGAATATCGCCAACTTGGCAACATTTTAAAATGTTGCCAAATTAACGAAAATCTCGCCAAATGGATAAAAATGACGCTAAATCAATGAAATTGAATCAAGACTAATTAAAGAAAATTCAATATCTTGGAAAGAATATAATTATATACTATAAGAATAACATTGTTTCTAACTGTAGAAGTAGTAAATTCATTGCATTATATAAGGAAAGTCATGTGCTGCTCACATCAGATTATTTCTGTTCGTAACGTCACCCTTGGGGGGGGGGGGGAGAGGGGCAAGTTACCCACCCCCGGAGACATTATCAAGTAGGGTATCATTCGAAATATTTTTTCATGTCCTTTAAAGTGAAAGGCAGCACGCTATAGCTGTAATCATTTGGACTCACGATACCGATTTTTCAAAATTTTCTTGTAAAATTTGAAAAAAAAAATTCTGGTATGAGAAAGTCGAGTGGAGCTATACTCCAATAACTTGAAGTTTTTATATTTTTTTGTATAACAGCAGTTATTGAGCTTTCTTCAATGCACAAGCACGCTGCAGAAATCATCAGTATTTTGTACCAAATGGAAAGATATGGTGTACATTTCAGAAACCGTATTACAACGCCATACATTCGGAGAAGCTTGAATTTTACGACAAGCATTAAATTTTTATGGAATGGCTTTGAAAGCTGTTTAGAGAATATACCGATGGCCGAAACTATGAAACCATAATTCAGCCGAGATTTCCACCGGGATTTATTTTATGACGGTCAATAATGCTGTGGATTTCCGAAACATGGGATTTGAGAGCTTGGGATTTATACTAGGTACTAAAAGGGATGGTGCATCTTTATATACTCTGCTTAAACACGAAATCAATAACTACAGTATATTGGCGACATTTTGAGGGATGTTGTTATTTTGAGTGATACATTTAAATAAAATATGACGTTCAGTGAGCATTTGTTAGATATGATCTTACTTTCCCTGGGCATAAACTATCCACGGTTCTTGCCCAATTTGTTATCAACAATAATTTTCATCCTATGTTTGACAAGACTTTTCTTTTAATTAGCTGCAATAACCTCTGTAGTATTTTACTTTACGAATCCCTTTTCATTTAACTTTACCGTGATTCTATTTGCAATCCTGATCCCGTTTAGATTCTCTCAGTTATGTTTGGCGTCTCGTCCTCGACTCACTGCGTGTTAAACCATTGTATGATTTTCTGGATATTTAGTAGCTGTTTTGTTTTGCTTTTGACGACATGTCTATTGGTTACCCTGTAATGTATAAACTTTTTAATTACTTTCCCTGCAATACATGGTAATGTATAGGAAATGTCTTGGAATCATGCCGAAAATCCCAACTCGAGATTTCGACGGATCTACACGTTTCGAGACCTCTAGAATACGAAAACACTATTTTTAGCGTGACGTCTGTGTATGTGTCTGTCTGTCTGTGCAGATTTTGTATCCACACTAACTAAAAAACTAATGGACCGAATTTCATAAAATTTGGTAGGTAAGTCACTTGTGGACGAATCTGGTGCTGATTAGTTTTGGGTACGATTCGGGATAAAAGAACCCGCCTTTTTTTGCGAAATGGTCCGCAAAAGTTTGTATCCACTCTAGCTGGAAAACTAATAGACCGAATTTCACAAAATTCTGTAGATAAGTCAATTGTGGGTCACCCTGGTGCTAATTAGATTTTGGTACGATTCGAAAAAAATTAACCTGCTTTTTTTTGCAAAATGGTCCGCAAAAAATTGACAAAATTTAAAATGAAAAACTACATATGCTCAAATATATCCATTAAATACTTGTTTAATACGTAATTTTTAACGAAGAAAAGAATAAGACCAACCCCATTACACTAGCCGTTCTCGAGATATATAAGTTTTTTCGTATTTTCTCTACGCCACCTTTGAAAATAAGTCCAGTTAGCAAATGAGAACGAACATTGAATTAAAAGTAAATTAAATTTAATTAAAATAAAGAGAACGTGAATATAAGTCTGCAGAGAAAGTCATGTGCTGCCAACATCAGATTTTTTTCAATTTTTGTGTCTTATAATTAAATGATGTTTTTTAAATGCATCGTATGTAATATGTAAAATGATTAATATGCAAATTTTATCTCGCGGTTGTGGCACGTGTATTTAAGCTCATGTTTATCATCTATTTTCACTTTCTAACTGATGAAGAGCATAATAATGCCTGGAAGCGCTTTGGTTGTGAATTTTTGTATGTCGTGGATGGTGATTTTAATTAAAGACTTTTAAAATAGTTAATTTTGGGTTGTTTTTATTGCTTTCCTTATATACAATAATGTATAAGGAAAGTATTGTGACGGGTTCGAAAATTTGAATACGAGTTTTCGACCGGAGAGCACGTTGCAAGCATCCCTGATCACGAATCGAACGTTTTTGAAGTGATGTCTGTGTGTGTGTGTGTAGGTGTGTGCCAGTGAGACTGTGGAGACGATAACTGACGAATGAATGGACCGATTCGAACAAAATTTGATACAAAAATTACAATCCGTAAATACTGGAAGCCTATTGTTTTTATACGCAATCGAATGTTCAGAACCCCCCCCCCCCCCCTAAATTTTCGAGTGAAATTTTTAAAAAATCATCAAAAAATCAAAACCTCCAATAAAGTTACGCAAATAGACATTTCTTATGTAATTTTTCATTAGAAAACGATTAACATAAACTTTAGAACGCTAGCACGAACCGTTCTCGAGATATTGCACATTAAAAAAAATATTTCTTATTGAGAAACATGTTCACTTTTCATATGTAATATTATGCGATAAATTGGGTGACATCATTCTTGTGGATCTAGCTCGTTCCATTCATGAAAAAATATACTTTGAGTAATACTTTTGTATTTGAACGCAAATAGTCATTTATTTGCTATAAGAATAAATTATTTCTCCGTCCATAACGCTTGGCGATATTTTGGCGACGAATTTGGCGGAATGTCGCCAACTTGGCTATTTTTTTTTAAATATTTCCAAATCAAAGAAAATCTCGCCAAATGGATAAAAATGACGCTAAATCAATGAAAATAAAGACCATTTGACGAAAATTCAATATCTTGGAAAAAATATAAGTATCTACTATAAGAATAACCTATTTTGTTTTTACTGTAAAAGTAGTAACTACATTGCATTATATAAGGAAAGTCATGTGCTCTCCACATCAGATTTTTTTAAAAGTGTTGATGATTTGACGCGTTTTCCCATACAATTTTATTTTATGATATTAAACAAGTTGGAAAAGCAAATGATTCTAGCTTATAACAATAGTGGCAATTCAGCAAGATCGATTGCTAAGGAAATAGATGAATCTCCCATTTCTTTCTTCTTTTTATTATCATTTTCTAACATAATTGAAAGGTGTTTGTGACTCAGGTGTTTGTGTCATTCTCTCTGTCCATTCTCAGGAAAACTTCCGTGAAAATGACTTTATCGAAATGGCATTTTAGTATGTTTTTGAGACGGTTTGTGGGATGTTTGGTAATGAAAGCGGATGATATCACCTAAATAGTTTCGGTTCTAAAAATTAAATACATTCAATCCCATGGGATTTAATCTTTGAAACATATTTTAAACGGAGTTAAAATTCACAAATTGCTTCGAAAATTTTAGGACATATTCAAATTGTCACAGAAAATATATAAAATAAAATTTTTGCAAAATATGTTGTGTAGTTTTTAAAAAAAATAAAAATTGAAATAATAATTGAACTCATATTGTATGCAGAGATTATATGATCTCATTACAAATAAAAAAATCTGATGTGGGCAGCACATGATTTTCCCTGCAGACTTTTATTCACGTTCTCTTTATTTTAATTAAATTCAATTCACTTTTAATTTAGTTTTAGTTCTCATTTGATAACTGGACTTATTTTCAAAGGTGGCATACAGAAAATACAAAAAAAAAAAAAAAAAACTAAAATATCTCGAGAACGGCTAGTCCTAGTGTAATGGGGTTGGTCTTATTCTTTTCTTCGTTAAAAATTACGTATTAAACAAGCATTTAATGGATATATTTGAGCATACGTAGTTCTTTATTTTGATTAGGATTTTGGCAATTTTTGAGGAAAATTTTGCAAATAAAGGCAGGTTATTTTTTTCCGAATCGTACCGAAATCAAATCAGCACCAGGATGTCTCACATGTGACTTATCTACTGAATTTTGTAAAATTCGGTCCATTAGTTTTTGAGCTAGAGGGGATACAAGCTTTTGCGGACCATTTCGCAAAAAAGGCGGGTTCTTTTATTCCGAATCGTACCCAAAACTAATCAGCACCAGATTCATCCACAAGTGACTTACCTACCAAATTTTATGAAATTCGGCCTATTAATTTTTTAGTTAGAGTGGATACAAAATCTGCACAGACAGACAGACACACAGACACACAGAAACACACACAGACGTCACGCTAAAAACAGTTTTTTCGTATTCTAGAGGTCTCGAAACGTGTAGAGCCGTCGATAACTCGAGTTGCGATTTTCGGTATGATTCCAATACTTTCCTTATACATTACCATGTATTGCAAGGAAAGTAATATGGCTTCATTTTTTCCGCTGTGTGGTAGATGTTCAAAGATCGTTTAAATTTAACGTTGCATCCGTTATTAAACCATTTTTTGGGGGTATTATTTGTGTATTTAAATTTCGTGCTAACGCAATTATAATATTTTTTATTTTAAATGATCACCAACCTTCCTTTATTCCCGAAGCCTAATTTTAACACTAAACTATAGTAGTATATAGAATGCAAACAAATCAAGCGATTGTAAGGTGATTTGTATAAAAATTGCTGAATTTTTTTTTCATAACAAATTATTTAGCTCTGGGTGATATAGTCATTGATTTTACATAGAGATGCAACGATTTATAAAATGATATGGTTTATTACAGTTACAACAATTTCGAAGAACTAATATAACTAAGATATAAGCAAACAATGTAGTTTCTATAGTAATGAAATATTATAATTGCGACGCAATATTAATTGCAGAAGCATCCTAAACACTTCATAAATGATGACGTCATTGACGATGATCATTTCGATGACGTCATTTAAATAAATTTCATTTTGTGTAACTAGCATTGTGTTTTTCGATGAAGATTAATTTTGTCGATGAAAAATTTTGAAGCAGCTAAAAATGTAAATGAAATCGCATTTCAGTTGGAAAGTATTTCACAATCAATGCTGTATGCATTATTGATCGTTTTTGCTTTAAAATTTCCTTAGATTGGAAGACGATTATCGCCGTAATAACTCTTCATGTCTTCCACGGAACAGTCTCCATAGCAGAAAAAAACTGTTGCAAAAATATTAAGTACCGGAGAAATATCACTGGGACAACTGACGAAAGATCCACAGCTATCCGTGTCTAAATCGATACACTGCCCTAACAGCATTTTTTTTTCACAGTGACGTAAGATTTACGTCACACTGTGACTTTGGGACGTCGCAGTACGTCTCGGCAATGTCATATTGAGGTCACAGCGAAGTCATTTTTGTTATTTTCATGGTCGTTTGTGACGTTCCATATTAACTAGTTTGTGACGTCGCATTGTAATTGTCATTGTAATGTCGTCACATTGTTAGGTGATAATTAAATTGCGGAAACGCCACAGAATATAGTCACAATGAAGTTACAAAGTTACTAATACGTAACGTCGCATGGAAGTCACAAATATGATGTCACATTGTGACCCAGGTGTCACGTGACTACAACGTCCCTGTCACACATGTGGCGATCGTTGCTTTGAGGGTGTCAAGGTTTGCCAGAAACAGTGAAAGGTTGGTGTATGTGAAGCAGAAATTACAACTTCGTATGAAACAGCGAAATGGATTGAACAGGTCAAATTACCATGTCTAGGAAATCAAAAGAGTAATCTTATCCGATGAAAGAAACATCGAATGTAGACAGTCCAGATGGACGGGGTTACGACTAGCATAACTTTCGCAAAAACAACGATATTTTGGGAGGGAATCCCTCAAGGTTTGGTCTGGCTTCGGATATCACAATAAAATTAACACTGTGTTTGCAACTTGTAGAGTCCTAACAGGAGACAGTTAGCTGCTTTTTGATGAACGAATTGGTGAACTCATGGAGGTAAAAGTAAGGAGTTAAAACTTCCTATTAAGAAAACGCCAACATCGTTTGAGACAATAATTCAGGTGGCGCTGGGATAAGATAAGTAATCATGCATTGCATGCATTTCTATGGCGAACGGTCTAAAATACTTATGTAAATTGTCCATTTTGTAAAAATAAATTATTAGCTCATTGTAAAGTAGAACTGAAACAATAAAGAATATTTCTGCGTATTCAAAATTATGTTACATTTCAATTTATTTTCAACTCCCTATATTCTGCCCTTTATTTACAAATAATCGAAAATATATATACTAAATACTACGCCTTTTTGTTATGTCAACTAACTATAGCTTCTACTTTACCAACTCTAGCTACGCCTAGCTATAATTCTCAAATCATTATGTCATTTTCAAGCATTCCATCCATAGGAGTTTTATTTCCTTATTTCTAGCCCCATGGGTGAACCTTTTTCGAGCTTTCTGTAGGATAATGGCATCAATTAATGCAGCAAATTAGAATTTTTTTTAGATATTGGAGTGCATGTAATGGAACGGCTGCTGTTTCGACCGATTAAAGCTCTATGGAAAATGCTTAGAACTTGTTTGTTTAAGCTGTGTATGAAAACGGAAACGAATTATAATATTAATAGCGGCCATAATATTCGAATGGGAAAAATAGATCAACTAGTGTTGTAGAATAGTTAGTTTAGAATAGTGTTACAGAATAGTTAGTTTAGAATAGTGTTACAGAATAGTTAGTTTAGAATAGTGTTACAGAATAGATAGTTTAGAATAGTGTTACAGAATAGATAGTTTAGAATAGTGTTAAAGAATAGTTAGTTTAGAATAGTGTTACTAGTAGATCCTATGCCTTCCCGTGTTTTAACATTAATTCAAAAATCTGGTGTATATACTGGCCATTAAGTCACATGTTTAAATGATTTTACCACATTATATTTTTGAGAAAACTATAATGTTTACTATATTGTTGTTTTAACATTAATTCAAAAGTCTGGTGCATATACTGGCTATTAAGTCACATGTTCAAATGATTTTACCACAATATGTTTTAGAGAAAACTATAATGTTTACTATATTGTTGTTTTAACATCAATTCAAATGTCTGGTGTATATACTGGCTATTAAGTCACATGTTCAAATAATTTTACCATAATATGTTTTTTTGAAAACTATAATGTTTACTATATTGTTGTTTTAACATTAATTCAAAAGTCTGGTGTATATACTGGCTATTAAGTCACATGTTCAAATGATTTTACCACAATATGTTTTAGAGAAAACTATAATGTTTACTATATTGTTGTTTTAACATCAATTCAAATGTCTGGTGTATATACTGGCTATTCAGTCGTATGTTCATATGATTTTACCACAACATGTTTGAAAGAAAACTAGAATGTTTATTATATTCGAATACATGTTTTTATTTTGTTGATGAATATTATCGATAAATAATGTATTTTGCTAGAACTAGGTGCGTTATATATGTTTTATTATAATTTTTTACATATAATGCTATCGCGAATAACTGGTTGTTTATATCATTTTGAAAAGCACTGTATAACTAAAGTTAGAGAAGTTTTTTCAACATATATCAAAAATACTTGCAAATTTTTTTGGATTTACACCATTTCTTGTAGTATATATATATATATATATATATATATATATATATATATATATATATATATATATATATATATATATACTCGTACTTGGTAGAAATATATAAAGTAGCATGATGCCAAACGGAAGTGCTACAGTATACCTTTCAGATAGATATCGGATATATCTTACTGCAACACACATTTGAGAATTCGAATTTTACGACGGGCATTAACATTTTATGGAATGACTTTAAAAGCTCTCTATACAGAATACAGGTCATACCGAATTGAAACTATAATTCAGACGAGGATTCCATAATGATTTATCTGAGGATGGACAAATAATGTAATAGAATTCCGAAATTTACGATTTGAGAGGTAATACAGTAGAAATATAATGAACATATATATATAGTACTTAATTATGAAATTAATAACTGCAATAAAATGGTATTATTTCGAGGACTAATAATTTAAATGTAATTGCCGTAAAACAGAATTGTCTAAATTGCTGTAAAAGTAACTGTAAAAAATCTGATGTTATCAGTGCATGACTTTCTTTGACTATACAGCGACTATACTTTCAATGACTTCTACTTTGACTATACTTTCAATGACTTCTACTTTGACAATACTTTCAATGACTTCTACTTTGACTATACTTTCAATGACTTCTACTTTGACTATATTTTCAATGACTTCTACTTTGACTATACTTTCAATGACTATACAGCGAAATAAAGGTTAAGCCGATCTACAGAACAATGATTTTAACTAGCGATGTGGGTCAGAAAATGTTCCACAAAAAATTTTCCGGAAATGAGAAAATTTTTAGAAAATTTTCCGTTATGTTTTTCCGGAAAATTGTCCCCTCTTTTCTTTCTTTTTAATTAATTTGAAAATAGAATGTAACACTCTTTTTATTTCTGAAAAGCAAGTAGCTTTACAAGAAGTTTTTGATCATTGAGATTTTTAATTTTGGAAAGAAAATTGAAGGAGGATGGGAGAAATGTGTTGTGTATGTGTGCTTTATTTTATAGAAAAATAATGGGTGACAAGCAAAAGGGTACAAGTGACATTTTACTCATTCTAAAAAAAAAACAAATAAGGTTCAAAAACTCTCTTCTTTCAGTATTAAGTCCTTCAAAATGTATAAAAGTATTTAAAAAATGAAATTGTTTAGTAATTTCTGCAATTTGTTTTTGATTTGAGTCGGAAGTTTAAAAATTGGAAGTCAAGATGAAAAACCGAGCTCAAGTCGAATAATTAACTTTTTAAATTATCCACTAGGAGTGCTGCAATCCATTCGATGATTCACGGTCATTTACTACAGACAGACCTAACGTGTACACCCATGCAACTTTCCTTATAAAATTATTGAGACGCTCTATATTCAGCATTCTGTTTTCTATTGGTTGTTTAAAAAATTCCATAATTTGATTTCATTTTCAAGTATTCCAGTGTTTCTTCCATGACTTTTTGCCCGGGGCGGGGGTGAAATTTTAGGGGAGGGGGCAAGTTTTCTATTTGCCCTATATAAATATATCTAAATGCCGTGCCGCATAAATAGAAACTAGGTTAACATAAAATGCCCTGATAACATAAAATTCCTGACAGAAACACGGTTCCAGACATCCACCGGACTTTATTAAATCACGAGGGAATTCTGTTTTTGATCTTTACCAGGAATAACAGAAATCCCGGTCATTTCAAACCAGGATCGGAATTTAAAGGTCAGAACTCAATTTGTTTTTGATTTGAGTAAGTCTGACAAAAGTATAAATAAAAATTGGAAGTCAAAATGAGAAACTGAATTGAAGTCGAATAGAAATGGTAAGTACAATGCATGCTGTAAAAGAGGTTATCAGGTGTTTTAAAGTAAGCAAATATGCAGGCTTGGTTAGCGGGATTTTATAAAGCTGTGTTTTCAAGTCTGTGTTATTAGACTTGAAATATGACATTTTTTACGATATCAATTCGAAATTGGAGATATTTTTTTCTAGATTGTTTTGAGAATATGGTTTTGGGTTTTCTGAAAATAATTGCATTTAAATATAAAATTTCATAATGATTATAATTAATAATTTTATAGTGATTACATTTTATAATTATTAATTAATTTTATATATTTATTTATATATTTATTTATTTTATATATTTATATATTTTTAAAATTTTTATATATTTATTTTTATTTTATATATTTATTTATTAATATTATAATGATTACATTTGAATATAATTTTAAAACTAGCAAACTCTCATCCGATAGTTTTAACGCGTTTCCCTTCTAAACAGAAGCGTCATCAGAAAAAACTTGAGGAAGGAATACTTTCTTCTTCTTCGACCCAGACCGTCCGACCTACCCGAAGGTATAAAGTATCTGTATGGATGGCCGGGAAGTGCCACCCAATTTAGACCGTAGTAATGGGGGTAGCACCCACAGGGACCGTACCCTCCTTCCCCAACCACCATCCCCTCGAAAGGACTTACGGACTCACATATTTAATTAGTGGACGTAGCACACACAGGGACCGTACCCTCCTTCCCCAACCACCAACCTCTCGAAAGGACTTACGGATCCTTATATTTAACATGTCCGTACTCCGCGTGAACACGGGGACAGTTTGGGCAGTGCCGGGAATCGAATGTAATCCCTCCGCACTCACCACTAGGCGGCTGTACCCACCCTCTTGGGGGGGGGGGGTTGTTGTTGTTGTAACCCAGACCATCCGACCTACCAGAAAGTGGGGGGGGAGGTAACAAAATATCTTGTTTCCAATTTTTAAAAATATTTCTATGAATATCAATCGGTTTTAATGGGTTTCTGAGTGAGGGGGACCCTTGCAAACGCTAACTTCTTCAGGTAGAAAAAAATCAACAGAAATAATATTCAAAAGTAAATGCCTATTACAAATAATTACGCCATTTTTGGAGCTTTTTAGGTATTGTGATATGTAGTGTGCAAAGTTTTTCAAAAATATAATCTAAACAAAAGTAGTAAATTATTGGATTATTTATTTAGATGAGGCGGAATTCTGAAAGCCGTTTTTGTGCTAGCCATCAATAAACCTCTGTGATACATATACTAAAAAACTAATTGACCAAATTTCATAAAATTTGGTAGGTAAGTCACTTGTGGGCGAAACTAGTGCTGATTAGTTTTGGGTACGATTTGGGATGAAAGAACCCACCTTTTTTTGCGAAATGGCCCGTGAAAGTCTGTATCCACTCTAGCTGAAAAATTAATGGACTGAATTTTACAAAATTCGGTAGATAAGTCGCTTGTGGGTCACTCTGGTGCGGATTAGATTTTAGTAGGATTCGGAAAAAAATAACTTGCCTTTTTTTGCAAAATGACCCACAAAACTTGTTAAAATCTGAAACAAAAAACTACGTATGCTTAAATATATTCATTAAATGCTTGTTTTATACGTAATTTTTAACGAAGAAGAGAATAAGACCAACCCCATTACACCAGGGCTAGCCGTTTTCGAGATATTTTAGGTTTTTCGTATTTTCTCTACCCCACCTTTGAAAATAAGTCCGGTTACAGAATGAGAAAGGAAATTGAATTAAAAGTGAAATAAATTTAATTAAAATAAAGAGAATGTGGATATAAATCTTCAGGGAAAGTCATGTGCTGCCTACATCAGATTTTTTATTTCAAATTATATAAGAAAATTTTTGAAAAATCGCTATCATGGGCAAATGATTACAATTATAGCCTGTCACCCTTCACTTTAAAGGGCTTGGAAAAAACATTTCGATTGATACCATACTTTAAAATGTCCCCCTCGGAGGGTGGGGGTAACTTGCACCCCCAGAGTGTTAATGACGTCACGAACAACTATATTGTATCGCGACAATTTTTCACAATAATGATTGAAACACGATTTCGTTATCACTGACTCATAAATAAACCCTTTCATGTAGGATTATATCAAATTTTGTCCTATGCTGCCACGTTGAAAAAAAATATAAATTTTCGAATAAATTTTGAAGTTTTCGTCCGAATTAAAAAAAAAATTCTACCTAGTTCAATATATTTTGACAATAAAGCCGGAAATGAAGTTTTATGAAAAACCTTTAATATTCGCGAAAGCTGTCGTGCCTACAAGAAATCGATAACAGACAGACACCACTCTAAAAATAGTGAAAACGTATTCAGGACGCCTTAAAACATATATTGGCATTAAAATCTCGAATTCGAAAATTTTCGTGACAACAATACTTTCTCTTTACCATATAGTATAAGAAAGTAAAAATTCTTCGACTGTTTAATTTTTAAACACTATATTAGTGACTTACTAAATTTCAAAAAATTTCCACACACACATTCATTTTCCTCCATTGCTATCTTTTCCAAGGAAAGTAAAAATATGCGAAAAAATTTTAAGAATAAATTTAGAGAACAAGTTTCTATTCTCTAAGATAACAAATTTATTCCAGAATCATAAATTTCTACCCGCGTTAAATATTGACAAAAGCGTATTGACTTGGTTTAGTGTCTGCTGTCTCACAAAGTTTTTGTCAAACTTTGCGATATTTCGCGCGTTTATTATGACACTATAATTTATGACTCGCTTAAAACTTTCTAGTTGCAGAGTTGCCGTCATCTCACATTTCACGGACAAGAAATCGATGAATGCAAAATAAATATAATTTTAATGGATTTTCATGGGTTGGGAATTTAAATTTCGGGTAATTTCCCAATACAGCTTTGCAACGAATAATTGCATCACACCTGTCTAATGCAAAAAATCTGATGTGGACAGCTTATGACTTTCCTTATATAATGCAATGAATTTACTCCTTTTACTCTAAAAAGATAATGCATGAGATCCACGGTACTGTGTTTTAACTCTGAATTGTATATTTGGCGATTTTCCGAATGACAACATGTAATACTACTTCAAAGTACCCAATTAATTTATATTTCCCATAACTCTAAATTAACAATTAACAATATTGATAGCATCCTCAATAAGCGATAGAGTCCATATATTGAAATATTTTAATAATTAATTCATCAATAAGTCGTCATTTTCATTAATTTAACGTCATTTTTGCAATTTTGACGAAAATTTCGTCAATCTGGGCGAAATATCGCTAAGTTGGTGATACGCTGCTGCCAAGTTTGCCAAATACATCACCAAGTGTTACAGACAAACGGAGAGAAGATCATTTCTCATATACTACAATGTATGTCCGTCATATGACGAAAATCAGAATGTTCGAAACATTACTTTTCATTTGGCATCATTTTCATCAATTTCGCGATATTTTTGTCACTTTAGCAACATTTAAAATAGTCGCCAAGTTGGCGACGTCCCACTGGCGATATATCTCGCCAAGCGTTGCAGACTGAGAAATGAGTTATTCTTATAGTCTATTCTTATGTTCTTTCCAAGATATTGAACTTTTATCAATTAGTCGTCATTTCACTGATTTAGCGACTGTTTCATCAATTTGGAAAATTTTTATCAATTGGGTCGAAAACCCAGGCCGTCCGACTAATCCGAAGACATAGAGCAGCAAAAATGGGCGGCCGGGAAACATTTACCCATTGGGTGACATTTTCGTCAATTTGGCAACACCTAAAAAGTCACCAAGTTGGAGATATTCTGAAACATTTGTCGCCAAAATTTTATCCTAGCGTTACGGACGGAAAAATAGGCTATTCTTATAGTACTCATAGATTCTTAAATTCTTTCCCAAGATATTGAGTGTTCGTCAATCAGTCGTCATTTTCATTAATTTAGCGTCATTTTTATCAATTTGGCCATATTGTCGTTATTTGGCAATATTTAAAAAGTTGCCAAGTTGCGACATTCCACCAAATTCGTCGCCAAAATCTCGCCAAGCGTTATGGATGGAGAATTAAGTTATTCATATAGTCGATAAATGACTATTGGTGTCCAACTACAAAAGTGTCAAAGAATCTTTTCCCATGAATGGAACGAGCTAGATCTACGAGAATGGCATTACTAAATTTATCGCATGATATTACATATGAAAAGTGAACATATTTCACAATAATTATTAATTTTCTGTTATGTGATTTTTTGATAAATTTATTTGAAAAATGTACAATATCTTGCGAACGGTTCATAATAGAGTTCTAAAATTTATGTCAATCGTTTTCTAATGAAAAATTACACAAGAAATGTTTATTTGCGTAACTTTATTAGAGGTTTTGATTTTTTGATGTTTTTTTCAAAATTTTACTAGAAAATTTAGTGGGATTCTGAACATTCGATTGTGTTTAAAAACAATAAGCTTACAAATTCGTTCGAATCGCTCCATTCGTTCGTCAGATACCGTCTCCACAGACTCACACATCAACACACACATACATTGAAACGTGCTCTCCCGTCGAAAATTCGAATTCGAATTTTCAGACGGGAGAGCACGTTTTTGATATAATATTTCGATAAAATAGTAAGTATATTTAATCTATGAATTTTTATACTTTCCTTTTCGAATCTTCTTCAACGAATCCAGTAATTTCCATTTACGTATTTTTACCTCCAACAAAACTTTTATTAATTTTCAGCCAACTGGAGTTGTAAGGACTGTGTCATTCATTTTCAACAACCAAACTTTGTTAAGTTATAGAGACATTTATGTCTTCAACAATTCAATCATATTTGTTTAAGAAGTAGTTGGTCTTGTTTTACTGCCAATTCAGGAGGCTAAAAATTCACGCAGATTATCCTTTTAAAGGCTTCCCAACATGCATCCTAAAGGCTTCTTCGGCTTCTACGGTTGAGTTAACCAGTGTTTACATGTTTCGAAGGTAAGACGAGACACTATTGCTCCAAAAAAGAGTAAATAGTTCCGTAAAATAGTGCATGTAGGATGTGTATTTCTGACACATATCGGGTCTTAGTTTCTTTGCTATAAAATATTTAAAAAAATCTGATGTGGGCAGCACATGACTTTCCTTATGTAATGCAATGAATTTACTACTTTTACAGCAAAAAATAGGTTATTCTTATAATAGATACTTATATTCTTTCCAAGGTATTAAATTTTCGTCAATTAGTCGTCATTTTCATTGATTTAGAGTCATTTTTATCCATTTGGCGAGATTTTCGTTAATGTAGCAACATTTAAGGAAAGTCGCCAAGTTGGCGACATTCCACCAAATTCGTCTCCAAAATCTCGCCAAGCGTTATGGACGGAGAAATACGTTATTCTTATACCAGATAAATGATTATTGGCGTTCAAATACAAAAGTATTAATCAAAGTACCTTTTTTCATGAATGGAACGAGTTAGATCCACGAGAATGATGTCACCCAATTTATCGCATAGTATTACATATGAAAAGTGAACATGTTTCTCAATAGGAAATATTTTTGTTTATTTTATATGACCGAGATTTTCGTTAATTTGGCAACATTTAAAAAGTCGCCAAGTTGGCGACATTTCGCTAAACTCGTCGCCAAAATCTCGCCAAGTGTTATGAACGGAGAAATAAGTTATTCTTATAGTAGATAAATGAATATTGGCGTTCAAATATAAAAGTATTACTCAAAGTACTTTTCTCATGAATGGAATGAGCTAGATCCACGAGAATGATGTCACCAAATTCATCGCATGGTATTACATATGAAAAGTGAACATGTTTCTCAACAGTTAATATATATATTTTTTAATTTATGGGATTTTATGATAAATTTATTTGGAAAATGTGCAATATCTCGAGAACGGTTCATGCTAGCGTTTTAAAGTTTATGTCAATCGTTTTCTAAGGAAAAAGTACATAAGAAATGTCTGTTTGCGTAATTTTATTAAAGGTTTTGATTTTTTGATGATTTTTTCAAAATTTCACTCGAAAATTAAGAGGGTTTTGAATATTCGATTGCGTTTAAAAACAATAGACTTCCAGTATTAACGGACTGTGGTTTTTGTACCAAATTTCATTCGAATCGCTTCATTCGTTCGTGAGATATCGTCTCCACAGACTCACTGATACACACACACACACACACACACACACACACACACACACACACACACACACACACACATACACACACACGCACACACAGACATCACTTCAAAAATGTTTGATTCGTGATCAGGGATACTTGAAACATGCTCTCCCGTCGAAAACTCGAATTCGAATTTACGAACCCTTCACAATACTTTCCTTATACATTATGTATATAAGGAAAGTAATTATAAGAGCAGAATATAACATTGTTTATAGATTGAAATTTGTTTCTTTATATTCGTTTAAAGTTAATATATGAATTATATTCGAATGAAATTACACCAAACTGCTGCTTAAAATGATCTAAAACTAAAATACTTAGTTAGTAACTGTATAAACAGTTGATTAAATACATCAACTGATTTCTAAAGCAAAAAATCTGATGTGGGCAGCACATGACTTTCCATACAGATTCAAATTCATTTAAATGTAAATAAATAAATAAATGTGGAGGAATATTCTTACGGATTCGGTTTAAAAATCGTTAAAAAGAACATTCTTTGATTCTTCCGATGATGTCAAAATAGAAATTTTGTGATAATATTTCCGATAGCAAAATAATCGAGTTGTGTGAAAATAGCTTAAAATCGTGTTTCAACCTAAAATAACTAAATGACTAATTCCTATTTAAAACTAAAATTTATCCGAATTGCATCATTCAGGGACCTGAAGTACCTCTGTACCAAATTTAAACGCCGCCTGACGGGTTGATTTTCCTCAACAGACGATGTATACAGAAACGGAGACAGAAGCAAATGTCTTATTTTATTATGCAAGATTTCATCCATTTATATGCTGGATTCAGCACAACAAACATATGTATTACTTTCCTTATATACAATAAGGTATAAGGAAAGAATTGTGACGGGGTCGAAAATTCGAATTCGAGTTTTCGACGGGAGAGCACGTTTCAAGCATCCCTGATCGCGAATCAAACATTTTTGAAGTGATGTCTGTGTGTGCGTGTGTGTGTGAAAGTATGTGTGTGTGTGTCAGTGAGACTGTGGAGACGATAACTGACGAACGAATTGACCGATTCGAACGAAATTTGGTACAAAAATCTCAATCCGTAAACACTTGAAGCCTATTGTTTTTATACCTAATCGAATGTTCAGAACCTCCCTAAATTTTCAAATGAAATTTTAAAAAAATCGTCAAAAAATCAAAACCTACAGTAAAGTTACGCAAATAGACATTTCTTATGTAATTTTTCATTAGAAAACGATTAACATAAATTTTACAACGCTAACATGAACCGTTCTCGAGATAATGTACAATTTAAAAAAAATATGAAAACATCATATAAAATAAAAAAAAATACTTCCTATTGAGAAACATGTTCAATTTTCATATGTAATACCATACGATAAATTGGGTGACATCATTCTCGTGGATCTAGCGCGCTCCATTCGTGAAAAAAGATACTTTGAGTAATACTTTTGTATTTGAACGCCAATAGTCATTTATCTGCTGTAAGAATAACTTATTTCTTCGTCCATAACGCTTGGCGAGATTTTGGCGACAAATTTGGTGGAATGTCGCCAACTTGTTTATTTTTTTAAATGCTGCTAAATTAACGAAAAATTCGCCAAATGGATAAAAATGACACTAAATATATGGCAACTCATTGATGATGACGACATGGAAAATGACGACACATTAACGCAAATTCAATATCTTGGAAAGAATATAAAAAATCTGATGCGGGCAACACATGACTTTCCTTATATAATGCAATGAATTTATATATTCTTTCTTATATTCTTTCCAAGATATTAAATTTTCGACAATTAGTCGTCATTTTCATTGATTTAGCGTCATTTTAACCCATATGGCGAGATTTTCGTTAATTTGACAACATTTCAAAAAGTCGCCAAGTTGACGACATTCCGCCAAATTCGTCTCCAAAATCTCGCCAAGCTTTACTGACGGAGAAATAAATTATTCTTATAGCAGATCAATGGCGGTTGATCAATGACTATTGGCGGTCAAATACAAAAGTATTACTCGAAGAATATTTTCTCATGAATGGAACGAGCTAGATCCTCGAGAATGATGTGACTCAATTTATCGCATGGTTATTACATATGAAAAGTGAACATGTCAGTAGGAAATATATCTCAATAGGAAATATATATTTTTTTTATTTTATATGACTTTTTGATAATTTTTTTGAAAAATGTGCAATATCTCGAGAACGGTTCATGTTAGCGTTCTAAAATTTATGTCAATTGTTTTCTAAAGAAAAATGACATAAGAAATGTCTATTTGCGCAACTTTATTAGCGGTTTTGATTTTTTGTCGATTTTTTCAAAATTTCATTCGAAAATTTAGGGAGGTTCTGAACATTCGATTGCGTATAAAAACAATAGGCTTCCAGTGTTTATGGATTGTGATTTTTGTAATAAATTTCGTTCGAATCGGTCCATTCGTTCGTCAGTTATCGTCTCCAAACACACACACACACACAGACATCACTTCAAAAATGTTTGATTCGTGATTAGGGATGCTTGAAACGTGCTCTCCCGTCGAAAACTCGAATTCGAATTTTCGACCCCGTCACAATACTTTCCTTATACAGTATGTATATGAGGAAAGTAAAAATGAAATATGTATTGACGCTTCAATAATATCGAGATATAAATATATTAGAATCTGGCAATTTTTTCATGTTATAAAAGTATATTTTGCTTCGCGAATTACAATTCATCTTCTACATATAATTATATTAGCATTATATGTAAATGTGATACATTGCCCACTTATAAATGCAATACTAGAGGACTCAGCACCCTCTCTCGCCATTCCCTGAAACTTGCTTCCCCCGAATTTTCTGCGCTCGCTGAGACCCACGTATAGTAAAGATTGCATATACAAATAGGAGCCCTTTTTGTAGTCACTAATGTCTCATATAAACTCTTGCTAATTCCATCAACTAAAGTACGATTAGACAGACCTAGGCTCAACTGGTGCACATGCCAACTAGTGGCTTCCATGAAGGAAACCGTGACTCTTCCCATGGGCCCTCTGAATATTATGTAATATAATATTCATGGAATTTGTTGGCGTGGACGCTATCTAATTCTGGAACAGTGGCTGAGCCCGACAAGTAATTTTTATACAAGCATTTGCTTCTACAATCCAAGCTCAATATATATTAAACAATCTTATTATATATAAACTTGTTGCTGAATTTATAAAAATTATTGGTAAACATTAGCCAAAAATCTTTTATTTTCTAAATCACTTATGCGTTATATTCAGAAAAAACCTGATGTGGGCAACACATGACTTTCCTTATATAATGTAATGAATTTACTACTTTTACAGTAAAAAAAATAGATTTTTCTTATAGTAAATACTAATATTCTTTCCATGATATTGAATTTTCGACAATTAGTCGTCATTTTCATTGATTTAGCGCCTTTTTTTTTCAATTTGGCGAGATTTTCGTTAATTTGGCAACATTTCACAAAGTCGCCAAGTTGGCGACATTCCGCCAAATTCGTCGCCAAAATCTCGCCAAGCGTTATGGACGAAGAAATAAGTTATTCTTAGAGCAGAAGAATGACTATTGGCGTTCAAATACAAAAGTATTACTTAAAGTATCTTTTTTCATGACTGGAACGAGCTAGATCCACGAGAATAGTGTCACCCAATTTATCGCATGGTATTACATATGAAAAGTGAACATGTTTCTCAATAGGAAATATTTTTTTTTTATTTTATATGACTTTTTGATAATTTTTTTGAAAAATGTACAATATCTCGGGAACGGTTCATGTTAGCGTTCTAAAATTTATGTCAATCGTTTTGTAATGAAAAATTACATACGAAATATCTATTTGTGTAACTTTATTAACAGTTTTTATTTTTTGACGATTTTTTCAAAATTTCATTCGAAAATTTAGGGAGGTTCTGAACATTCGATTACATTTAAAAACAATAGGCTTCCAGCGTTTACGGATTGTGATTTTTGTAGCAAATTTTGTTCGAATCGGTCGATTCGTTCGTCAGTTATCATCTCCACAGGCTCACTGACACCCCCCCCCCACACACACAGACATCACTTCAAAAATGTTTGATTCGTGATCAGGGATGCTTGAAACGTGCTCTCCCGTCGAAAACTGGAATTCGAATTTTCGACCCCGTCACAATACTTTCCTTATACATTATGTATATAAGGAAAGTAATAACTACTGTAAAATTAATCTATTTTTTTTACTATAAAAGTAGTAAATTCATTGCATGATATAAGGAAAGTCATGTGCTGCTCACATCAGATTTTTTTTTAATGTACAATTACTATATATTTGTTAATCTATAACACACACACATATATATATATATATATATTCGATTCTCAAAGCCTATGACTTATCGTTCAGCACAACTTCACTTAAGAAATATAAAATTTAGAATCAATTTCGAAGTTTTCGCTCGAATAAAAAAAAATGCTATTTAATTCTGGATTTTTTTGATAAAGAAGTCGAATATAAAGTTTCATAAAAATCCGTTAATATGTCTGGCAGCTATTATGTACACAGAAAGTAGACCGCAAACATACGGACGGATATCGCTCCAAAAATAGTCAAAACGTGTTCAGGAGGCCCTAAAACATATATTCGCATAAAAATATCGAATTTAAAAATTTTCGCACACATAGTACGAGAAAGTAAAATTTGCGCATTATATATGCATTGCCCCAAATGTGTATCCAAACTACAAAACTGAAGAAAATTAAATTAACAAAAAGGAGCTTTACAAAGTAGTAATATACAAATTGATAGTTGCAACTGCATTGAACAATAGTAATTTGCATAAAAATAATAGTAATAACAATATAATAAGAGAACAATAGTAATTTGCTTAGTTAAATTGTAAAATATGGTAATAGCGATGTTATAATAGAAAATGTGGTTCATAAATATTTAATATTCAGAAAGTTATTTTCTTGAAAACGATGTAACGACTTGCAGACCCCCATTATGGGGTTAGTGGTATACTCTTTTATTCAATTATAGGGTGCCACCAGTTTATAATAGTAATTTTTTTTTTCGTTCATGATTCCTGCGCATTATATTCATCCTATCATAATGGGGTTGTTTATCTCCACTTACTCCCTGCCTCCACTTAATCCCTGGCTCCACTTACTCCCTGGGTTGAGTTTCAGTGGAAGTCTCGTCATCTCTTACTCTCCCCTCTAGTATTCATAATATACTTTGTATCACACTTCCTCTTGGTGACAACTTAAATCTATTTTAATGTAACAATTTATCTTCTAAATCATTTTACAATTTTAATCCTCTGTGTTTGCTTGTAGACTGGGCTTATGGCATTTATAGTAACAAACTATTACTACCATAATCCAAAACAAGCATTTGTCTTGGTTACTTTAGACTAGAATGCAAAAAGATGTATAAATTTATATATATATAAGATATATATATAAAAGATATATGAATATATATATATATATATATATATATATATATATATATATATATTTATATATATATATATATATATATATATATATATATATATATATATATATATATATATGTATATATATGTATATATATGTATATATATGTATATATATATATATATATGTATATATATATATATATATATATATATATATATATGTATATACATATATATGTATATATATATATATATACACACATATATATATGTATATACATATGTATGTATATATATATATATATATTCATATATATATATGTATATATATATATATATATATAATATGCATATATATATATATGTATATATATATATATATATATAATATATATATATATATATATATGTATATATATATATATATTTATATATATATAATATATATATATATATATATTTATATATATATATATATATATATATATATATACATCAAATTTTTTTTTACAAATTACAATACAGATTTTTAATAAAAAATCCTAAAACCATCTATTTCATTTTAAAACAACCCCCCTCTGCCAATTTTTGGTACTTTTCTTTTTCTTATTTCTTGTATTACTTTTGATTTTCAGTTTTGGAAATTTCCTTTTGGATATATATATATATATAAATATATATATATATATATATATATATATATATATATATATATGAATATATATATATATACATATATGTACATATATATATATATATATATATATATATATGAATATATATATATACATATATATATATATATATATATATATATATATATATATATATTTGCCGAGTTTGCCGAGGCACTCAAAGCATGCTTTTAACCGGGGAGTGGGGGTCACAACCCCCCCACAACCACTTCTTGGTACCACAACCACTTCTTGATAAAATTTTATTCTTCTCACTTATGATATTACACTCTCTGCAGTAAGTGTATAGGGTATTGCAGGGAATGTAATATCATAGCCGAAACAGTTTTTAACACTTTACAACAAAGTTGAAAAGTGTTTATGACTTTGTTCATTCTGTCTGTCTGTCTGTCCGTTAGCACGATAACTGCCGTAAAAATGACTTTATCAAAATGAAATTTTATTATGTTTTTCAGACGGTCTGTGGGACCTACAGGAATATAAATAAGTAATATCACCCAATTAGTTTTTTATTGAGCCCGGGTTGAAAAAATGAAATACATTGAACCCTATGGGACCTAATTCTTCAAACATTTTTTAAGTAAACTTAAAATTCACGAATTGCTTTGAAATTTTTAGGAAATATTCACATTATCCCATAGAATATATAAAAAAAAATTCAGTAAAATATGTTAAGTAGTTTTTTAATTAAAAATTATTTAATACAGGGAAAAAAACAAATTCAATTAAATTCTGACTTTGGGATATCTTCCAGAAAGAAAAGAGAGATATATTATATAATAAATATCTGTCCAAGTGTTTAATCATTTTGCATATGAGAAAGGCTTCACATTTTAAAATAAATTTGGTAGATAACAATTTTTCATTTTTTTAAAATTTTATATAACTCTTTATGATATATTTATTTGATGGCATTTTTAATGCACTTTCCTACGTCCTAGAGAGTTAAAATTTGGTACACAGCTTAAATTTGTTGAACATTTTATTCGACAAAAATTTGATGGATCTTTAAATATAGATCATACATTTTTTTCGAAATGGCCTGAAAATAATTCCCGTTCACTTCTATAAATCATTGTTGTAATATTGTTAAAAATTCTGATGTGGACAGCACATGTCTTTCCCTGCAGACTCATATTCGTTCTCTTTATTTCTGCAATAATAATTTGAGTTTATCTGCACAAAATAACAACCACAAGTATTTTAAATGACATTGAATTTACACGTTAAACTTAAATTTGTTTCTCATTTGATAGCTGGACTTATTGTCAAAGGTGGCGTAGCGAAAACGCAAAAAAAAACTAGAATATCTCAAGAACGGCTAGTCCTAGAGTAATGGGGATAGTCTTATTCTTTTTGTTGTCAAAAATCACGTATAAAATAGGAATTTAATTGATATAATTCACACGTAGTCTTTACTTCCTGGTGGGTCGGACGGTCTGGGTTGCAACAACAACACGTAGTCTTTAATTTTTATATATAACGATTTTTGCGGGCCATTTCGCAAAAATAGCCCGTTCCCTTTTCCCGAATCGTACTAGAATAACCTACAAATGATTTATATCCAAAATTTTGTTAAATTTGGTATATAAATCACTTGTAGGTTATTGAAATATTATACACCAAATTTTGTTAAATTTGTTCCATTAGTTTTTAGCTAAAGTGGATAAAGGCAATTTCTGCGGCCATTTCGCAAAGAAGGCAGATTCTTTTATTACGAATCGTACTATAACCTAATGAACATCAGGATTTCCCACAAAAAACATACCTACCAAATTGTATGAAATTCGGTCCATTAGTTTTTTAATTAGAGTGGATGCAATATTCACACAGACACACAGAAACATACACAGATACACCCTTACACACACAGACGTCTTCCTAAAAATAGTTTTTTCGTGTTCTAGAAGTCCCAAAGCGTGTAGATCCTTTGAAAATTCGAGTTCCGATCTTCGGCACGATTCCTGTACTTTGAGTACATACTCATGCACACATATATTATCTGTGCATCTGTGTATTATCTGTGTATCTAAATTCCGTGCCTATGCAATTACAATAGTCGTGATTTTAAATGATCCCTAAACTTTTATTATTTCTTCAACGAAACCTAATTTTAACATATGCAGAATGCAAATAACTCAAGCGATTGTAAGATGAATTACATAAGAAATGCTGAATTTTTTTCGCTGAAAATTATTTAGCTCTGGAGTCTGGAATACAAGTTATATGAATGAAATATTCATTGATTTTGCATAGAAAATCAGATGATTTATATTTCGATACAGTTTTAAATATTTAAGTATAATAAATTACTGTAGTACTGTGATAATGTAAAAGGTATCATCACTGAATGTATCACATTTTAGAAATTTTTAATTCAAATTACATTTCAGTTGGAAAGTGCTTCATAATCAATGCTTATACATGATTGATCTTTCTTGTTAAATTGGATAAAAATTTCTGCTTTAAATTGGATAAAATATTGGAATCGTGTCGAAAATCGCAATTCGAATTATCAAGGGATCTACACGTTTTAGGACCTCTAGAACACGATTTTTTTTTATCATGATGTCCATATGTGTGCAATGTCTGTATGCACATTGACCAAATTTCAAGAAATGTTTACATTTTCCATTACATTTTCCATTTGTTATTTACATTTTCCATCATAGTTGTAAAGTGTTTATGACTTTGTTCATTCTGTCTGTCTCTCCGATAACTGCCGTAAAAATGACTTTATCAAAAGGAAATTTTAATATATTGTTGAGACGTATTTTGGAACATATGGGAATTTAAATGAATAATATCACTTAATTAGTTTTGTATTGAGCCTGAGTTGAACAAGTGAAATACATTGAACCCTATGGGACACAATTTTTCAAACATTTTTTAAGCGAAGTTAAAATTCACAAATTGCGTCGAAATTTTTGGAAAATATTTAAATTATCCCATAAAATATATAAACAAAATTTGAGCAAAATATGTTTGGTATTTTTTTTAAAATAAATATTAAAATAAAACAATTACACCCATATTATATGAAGAGATCACGTGATCCACTTCAAAATAAAATATGGCAGCCATCTTCTTTCCCAAGAGTAAAAATAGTGATTTTTAAAGTTCTTTTAAATTTATATTTACTGTTGAAGCCTTGAAACTGCTTTATTTTTGCGTATTTTCTATGCATCTAAATTATGTGTCAACGCAATCACAATATTTTTGAGTTTAAATGATCATCAAACTTTGATTATTTTTCCAACGAAGCCGAATTTTAATGGATGAAGAATGTAAATAAGTGATTGTAAGATGAGTTGTATAAGAATTGCTGAATCTTTTATCGCCAAATTATTTAACTCTGTAGTCTGGAATAAAGTTTATTTTTTTTCTCTGGAGTTTTAAGTTTACAAATGTAATAAATTATTGTAGTACTGTGAAAATTTAAAATATATCAGCGCTGAATGTATCGCATTGTAGAGATGTTTAAATAAAATTGCATTTCAGTTGGAAAGTGTTTCATAATCAATGTTTTATGCATGATTTATCTTTCTTGTTTTTTCGTGTTTTCTTTTTTTTGCAAATTTTGCAAAAATATATTGAAAAGTCGTTATCGTGGGTCTGAATGACTATAGTTATAAAGTGTTACCCTTCACTTTAAAGGTTTTGAAAAACTTTTCGATTTATATTACACTTGACGATGTCCCCCCCGGGGGGGGGAATTGTCCTCAATGGGGGCTAATGATGTCACGAACAAAAAAAATTTATCTCGTCTATTTTTCCAACAATGATTAAAACTATTAAGCCTCGTGATTATTGAGCCATAACTAAACTTTTTTATGCATGATTACGCAAAGTTTTGTGCTATGCTGCCATGTCACAAAATATAAAATTTCGAACAAATTGCGAAGTTTTCGCTCGAATTAAAAAATATTCTATCTAGTTCTAGACTTCTTGATAATAAAGTCGAATATACAGTTTCGCTTTATTATGCGAACTTTTTTATGCATGATTACGCAAAGTTTTGTGCTATGCTGCCATGTCACAAAATATAAAATTTCGAACAAATTGCGAAGTTTTCGCTCGAATTAAAAAATATTCTATCTAGTTCTAGACTTCTTGATAATAAAGTCGAATATTAAGTTTCGCGAATATCCATAAATATTTGCGAATGCATTGCGGAGTATCAGGAAATGAAAAAGCTGACTGTTTGGCCAAAAATGGTGCTATGGTAGAGCAGAGACTCTCAAGTCCTCTGACTTATTATTCTGCACAATTTTACTTAAAAATACTGCACAAGAGATAAATTGAGGCAGAATCTCTGGAAGCATCTCAAGGAAATGGGGCCTCCTTAGCAGGAACATTTACGTCATTCCAGAGGCTCCTCGACGTGAAGTAGCTGCCAGGGTCAGACTTCTGACTGGTCATGACTTCTGACTGGTCATTCCAGAGGCTCCTCGACGAGAAGTAGCTGCCAGGGTCAGACTTCTGACTGGTCATGACTTCTGACTGGTCATTCCAGAGGCTCCTCGACGAGAAGTAGCTGCCAGGGTCAGACTTCTGACTGGTCATGACTTCTGACTGGTCATTCCAGAGGCTCCTCGACGAGAAGTAGCTGCCAGGGTCAGACTTCTGACTGGTCATGACTTCTGACTGGTCATGACTTCTGACTGGTCATTCCAGAGGCTCCTCGACGAGAAGTAGCTGCCAGGATCAGACTTCTGACTGGTCATGACTTCTGACTGGTCATTCCAGAGGCTCCTCGACGAGAAGTAGCTGCCAGGGTCAGACTTCTGACTGGTCATGGCTTCTGACTGGTCATTCCAGAGGCTCCTCGACGAGAAGTAACTGCCAGGGTCAGACTTCTGACTGGTCATGACTTCTGACTGGTCATTCCAGAGGCTAATCGACGAGAAGTAGCTGCCAGGGTCAGACTTCTGACTGGTCATGACTTCTGACTGGTCATTCCAGAGGCTCCTCGACGAGAAGTAGCTGCCAGGGTCAGACTTCTGACTGGTCATGACTGTCTCAGGGCTCATCTCCATCGAATCGGACTTCCTGCTTCCCCGGATTGTATTTTATGTGACCTAGGACAACCTATGTCTGGAAAACATCTGGACGAGTGTCCTGCACTAGTGACTTTTAATTCATCAATTGAGAAATACTGGAGAGCTCGTTGTCTAATGGCCTAGCAGCTAAACGACCGGTATTTGTCAACAACATATTTATGGCTGCTATTGTGTACACAAGAAATCGACCACAGACATGAGACAAACAGACGGGCATCACTCCAAAGATAGTCAAAACCGGTTCAGGAGGTCTTAAAATATATTGGTGTCACAATATCGAAATCGAAAATTTTAGTGAAAACAATACTTTCTTAATATTACATATGACAAACTAAAATTTGACTATCTGCGAAACATTCGTTAAAAGTTATTGAAATATTCGAAAATTTGAAAGCCTTCCCTTCATTCGAACTCTCTTAAAATCTATAGGCTTCTGACATTTATTCTTTGAAATGATATAATTAAATATCCTCCAATTTGTTCAATTCTGGAGCTATGCAGAGTTCACTTCGATGACAAGAAATTCCCATTCCGTCCCAGAATAACGACTGGCCAGTAAGAAGATCCGTGGTTCGATTTCCGGCTGGGAACGTTCTTTACAATAACGACCGAATAAATAAACTCTGTAGGTTAGTGCAAAGATGTTGGAAGTCTGAAAGTCACCCTAGTATGACTAGCAAGGATTAAGTAGACTCTGGTATATTGAGCTCCGATTTCAAATCGGAAGAACAACGATCACGCAGGCAGCTAACCTGAATGATAAAAACAGCATCAAGAAACTTGCAATTCCGTCTCCGTAACAGTAACAGTAAAATGTCGCCTGGTTAGTATGAAGATCTTTGGTTCGATTCCCGGTTGAGGAAGCAAGGTTCTTTGCAGCTATTGGAGCTCGATGTGAAAAGAAAAATGTCTAATATCTTGCGAATGGCTCGTGATAACTCCTAAACAAATTCATTCATATAATTTTAGTTATAAATACAGAAAACTTCATTTAATCCGGTATCTAATGGTTTAACACCCCATCACGCCTTTCGGCGTATTTAACAGTCACGCCTTTCGGTATTCGGGTCCATACGACTGTACTGAGGTATATTTCCTGTAATAGACGAGATAATTTTATATGTAGATTTCTGTTTATTGAATTTTACTTTATAATTTAAAGTTAAATTTTTTTTTATAAGTTAAATGTTTTTTTCGCATATTGTACAGTGTAATGTAGTTTGTGTACACGGTTTAAGCAAATACATATCACATTTATTATTGTCCATTATTTTGTTTCAAATTAGTTTCTACAATATTTTTTAACCCATTTTAGTTTATTCGATAATCCGGAAAATTTGGTATTCCGGCGCAGTTGAAATCCCGAATGTACCGGATTATCGGAAGTTTACTGTACATATATAGCTTTTTATACATGTGATAATATATTTATGTGATAATATATATATTTATTTTTCTTGGGATCTATTTTCCGTTCTAAAACAAAGCTGCGTAATATCAGACCGGTATAAGTTCACGTTAGCTATAAATCATGTATTTTGCTTTTAAATAGAAAAAAATACATATTAAATGATTATTTTAGCACTTTTTTTCGTTTTTGTACATTTTTATTATTTTTTTTCGATTTTTGAAAAAAAAAAAAGTTCGAAACATTCTAGATTGTTCATTCAATCAGAACAGCCCTAAATTCAACAGACCTATGGCAATTACAGACTGGAATAATCATGTCAAATTTCATTCATGTCAAATTTCAATCATGTCAATATAATCTCAATTTGTTCGGGAGAAATCGTCTCTCAGATACACACACTCGAGAGAGTGTGAGAGAGATAGAGAGAGAGAGAGGGAGTGGAGAGAGTGGGGGTGAGTGAGAGTGAAGGAGAGAGTGAGGGAAAGAGAGAGTGGGGGAAAGAGAGATTGAGGTAAAGCGGGAGTGAGAGAAAGAGAGATTGGGAGAAAGAGAGATTGAGAGAAAGAGAGAGTGAGAGAAAGAGAGAGTGAGAGAAAGAGAGAGTGAGAGGAAGAGAGAGTGAGAGAAAGAGAGAGTGAGAGAGATATATCATTGAATATATGTTTGATATGTATTCAGGTATATTCAAAACGTGTAGATCCATCAAAATATATCAATCGAATTTTAGCCTCATCATAATCCTTTCCCTTTCCATGTACTTTGCATTGTAAAGAAAATAATTCGCATCCATATAAGTCGTTTCAGACTTGAATGGAAATTTCATTGGTACATATAAGTGTTGTAATCCCTAACAAATTACTCAGTGATTTTGTCACTTTATTTCTGAACAAATCACACAAATGCGTTCCAACATCGCGCTCCAAAATCAAGAAACATAGCCAACAGCCGCACCATTTGTCAGATATTTATTCCGACAATTTGGCAAGAGAGGTCTCCGATGACAACGACCTATAAATAGATAAGTAATTACTAGGAAGCGGCCCCTTTTCGTAACTCAGGCTCTTCCGATTCAAGAGGAGGGGTTCGCCATCTCGCATCTCTGCGAGAGTCAGATTCGCGCTGGAATGGAACAATTTATTGACTACCTGGCGAGATTTCATCGCAAAAAAGATGCCAAGTTTGGCAGAAAATCGCTTACTGGATGGGGTGAATCATTCTTTTTTTTTTTCGAGTTTCAAGATGAATTTTTTCAATATGGGAGTTTTATTGCCTTTAACCAGTTTATGGGAATAAGAAAATAAAGGTGGAACAAATTATAAAAAAATTGTGGAGGATGAAGTTCAACTGAATTTTCTTATATATTTATATTCACGGATGTATCGATATAGTATATCGATTTTTATCATAATCTGTCTTGGAATTCAAAAATTGTATCTTTATACAAGCTTTCGTTTAAAACACTTTCCCTACATACATAGTATAATGTACAGTGAAAGTAGATTAGTGTATGTTTGTTAGTGTGTGTGTGTGTGTGTATTTGTGTGTGTGTCCGTGAGATTGTGAACGCAACATCTCATGAACAACAGAATGAACAACATCTCATCAACATCTCATGAACAAATGAAGCGCTTCGAAAACAATTCGGTACGGTTATTGCACTCAGTAAAAACTGGTATTGTATTGATTTCAAACGCAATCGAATGTTCGTAAATTCCCCAATTTTCGAAGGGATCTTTAATGAAATCATCGAAAAATCAGGACTTTCAATAATGATAAATAAATAATTACTTCATACGTAATTTCTCATTACAAAACGAATGACATAAGTTTCAGAATGCTTGCATGAACCGTTCTCGAGATACTGCATTATTTTCGCATGAATTTTTGAAAAAAAATCAGCTAGGAAAAACCAAAACTTTCAATACTGTTAAAAAATAATCATTTCAGGGGTAATTTTTGCTTTAAAAATTGAATAACATTAACTTGAGAACACTAGCATAAACCGCTCCCGAGATATTGCAAGTTTTACAAATAAGTTTATCGAAAAAAATTAAACAAAATTCAAAACGTAACAAGGATCTTCCAATGTGTCAACTTTCCACATACAATATCGTGCAAAAAATTTATTAATATCATTCCGATGGATCTAGTTGGCTCCACTCATGAGAGAAGATTATTTTTGTAAAAGTTTTGTATGTTGAAACCAAACAATTTGCTAATAGTTATTTATTTCACTAAATATTAATTAAATGTTAAATGCATTTTTATGATGATTTTGCAAGTGAGTATGATGATTAGTAAGCGAATTAGTAAGCGAAGTTAAAATTCATAAATTGCTTCGAATATTTTAGGAAATATTCAAATTATCACATAAAGTGGATAAAAAAAATTCAGCAAAATATATTCGGTATTTTTTCTTTAAATAAAAATTTAAATAATAATTACACCTATGATATATTATAACTCATTGCAAAATAAAATATGGCATCCATTTTTTTTCCGCCGTGTCAAAACCGTGATTTTTATAGATCATGCAAATTTATATTTAGTGTTGAATCCGCCATAAAACTGCTTTATTTTTACGTATTATCTGTGTATATAAATTCTGTGCCAACGCAATTACTATATTTTTGTTTTCAAATGATCATTAAACTTTGATTATTTCTACAACGAAGTATAGTTTCTTAACGTATTCAGAATATGAACAAACTAATTAATTGTAAAGTGAGTTGTATAATAATTGCTGAATTCTTTTCACGTAAATTCTTTAGCTCTGGAGTCTGGAATGTAAGTGATATGAATGAAATATTCATTGATTTTACAGAGGCAGACGATTTTTATTTCGATCACGCCATTTGAATAACCTTCATTTTGTGTAATTAGACTTCAAGTTTTCAAGTAGTAGTACTGTGATAATTTAAAAAATATTAGCTATGAATGTATCGCATTTTGGAAATGTTTAAATAAAAGTGCGTTTCAGTTGGAAAGTGTTTCATAATCAATGCTTTCTGCATGAATGATTATTCTTTTTTATTATGTAACGTGGTATTAACAGAGCGTATGCTTCGTTTCAAAGTGATTCAACCACTGTTGCCATTTCTAAATCAATAATATTTGAACAAGTTACATTCTACTCTGATATGGGCATTTTACTTTAACTTTTTCCTACGAGTACGAAAAGAAAATCTTGAAGCAGAAAAGTCGAAAATAGAAATTGTTATACTTACAACATGGGCTTCTTATTCTTTAGGATTCAGAGATAATATCTATATAAATAAAAATGAAAATCTGTCTGTCTGTCTGTCTGTCTGTCTGTCTGTCTGTCTGTCTGTCTGTTTGTCACACCATCACGGGAGAACGGCTGAACCGAATTTGATGAAATTTTGTGGGTAACCCAGAAATAGCCCCACTTAAAATTATATCCGTGTTTTGAGTTTTTACGACCAGTGGTTCTCGAGATATCAGTAAAAAACGAAATTTTCGTTTGTCTCATCATCACGAAAAAACGGCTGAACCGAATTTAATGAAATTTGGTGAATAGCCTTGAAATATCCCCCCATAAATTTTGTCCAAGTTTCGAGTTTCTAAGACCTGGGGTTGTCGAGATATTAATGAAAAACGGAACTTTTTCCTAGGAGTTCTACTCCCTAACTCCGTGGTTTATACAAACGAAAAGCTTGAAAATCGTTTGAAAGTGAATTAAAATTTAATCTCTGAGTTTGATGGGAGATTGTTTGCGTTAATTAGTCACTTTCTGAAAACATGTATTGTTTGAAGCATGATTTAAAGGGGAAATCTATCTCCATGGTTCATGGTTTATTTAAAACAAGCTTTTACGGAACAATGAGAAGTATAGAGAAATCAAAATCGTTATTTAATTTCGCAGTTTATGTTATAAGACATGACATATTTAACATGTTATAAGATTCTATCTTATATCATGTTACTCAGAAACGCAATTAAATTAAATCTGTCTGTTAATTTTAATAATTATTTTTTCGATTTGAATAATAAATAAATGGATATAAAAATATATTTTAGAAAAGAACAATTTGATTTTTCTTATAGCATTTTTGACTGGATAATATCAATTACGGTCTTCAGGTTTAAAAATTATTATTATTTATATTTTCGGGGATTATTGATTCAAGGATTACTGATATTTTCAAGTTATTATGCAATTATTTTATTATGACAAAAATTGTTTAAACTCATATATTGTATGTTGTACGAATCTTCTACAAATACACGTGTATATATTTTAATCTACGAGAATATAAGTAGTACAGGTATATTAACATATGTTTTGATATATATTGGCATATATTGGAATCAATTACGACCTTCTGGTATAAAGAGTACGGATATTATTGATGTTTTCAATTTATTACATCATCTCTTTTATTTTGGCAAATATTTTTGAGACGCATATTGTAATACGGGTAATCTTCTACTAACACATTGGCATATTTTCTGATCTGCGACAATATAATTAGTACGGGGTTGCATATATTCATTCAATTCCTATTTTTTCTTCTGTAAATTTGCTTACAAAAGGGGGCAGGATGTTTTATTCTTCAGATCTGATCGTGAAGATAATTTTGCATAGCGAGAACAGATATTCTTAAACTTCTCTTTAGGAGCAATAAATTTAATATTTTAACAGAATTTGCACATGATTGCGAACTATAAGTTTCTTTAAATTATACACTCCGTACGAATAACGGATTAAATTAAATGTGTTTGTTAATGTTTTTATTATTTTTTTTCGATTTAAATAATAAATAAATGGATAAATGGATATAAAAGTATATCTTATGAATGGACGGTTTGATTTTTCTTTTAATTATATTAATTGCTGACTGCGTACATCAATTTCATTTATTTTGGCAAAGAGTTTTCAAGCTTATATCGTATTTAGCTACTAAACTCATATATTGTGTTTAGCCAATAAATTCATATAGCCGATTGTTGAAACAGAAAAAGAGTAGAGCGGGTATATCTTCTAATACAATTGTAGTGTTTTCATTTAGTATATTGAAACGGGATAAGAATGTTTCATTCAGATCTGCAAATTCAAAGCTACGAATTTGGAGGGATATCGCTAATTTGACAACTTTTCTTAAACTTTGCCAAATTGACGGAAATGTCGCCAAATTGATATAAACGACACACAAACAGCTGCCATAAACCTTCGGGTTGGTCGTGTGGCTTGGGGCTTCTACATATCAATGAAATTTTTTTTTGTTTTGTTAGAAGAAAGTACTGAAATGATGTTTGGTTAGCATTTATCTGTCAGACCAACCATCCTACTTAGTAATACATTTAGGGAATTTTTAAAATGTCACCACATTGATAAAAATGTTTTCAAATCTATAAAAATATCTTGAAATTGATAAAATGGCGCTACATAAATGATATTAATTGTTTTTTGTTAGGGGATAGTATTATGATGATATTTCGTCAATTTGTCGCAAAGTGGAACTGTCAATTCTACATTCCCACTTGGCGATAAATTTGGCGATTTTTTAAAATGTCGCTAATTTGACGAAACTGTCGACAAATGTTCCATAGAAATATAACTATTTAGACGATATTTTTTCTACCAATTTATTTGAAGCAAATGATATCATGTCGCTTAGCAACGGATTTAAATCCAATGTGTTTATGCGGCAGACGATTTTTATTAAATCCTTTCCGATTTGAATAATGAAGATATGTATATAAAATAAATTTCATTGCCATTTCATTTTGGACTGGATAATATCAATTATACTCTTCAGGTTTAAACATTATTATTATTGATATTTTCCGGAATTATTGATTCAGTGATTATTGATATTTTTAAGTTATTACGCCATTGTTTTATTGCGGCAAAAATTGCTGACACACGCATATTGTACGTTGTACGAGTAATCTTCTAGGAATGCACGGGTATATCTTCTAACCTACGAGAATATAAGTAGTACAGGTATATTGGCATATATTTTGACATATATTGGCATATATATTGGAATCAAGTACAGTCTTCTGGTATGAAGATTAAGGGGATTAATTATATATTCAATTTATTACGTCGTCTGTTGTATTTTACCAAAAAATATTTGAGACTCATATTGCAAAACGGGTAATCTTCTACTAATAATCGGACATTATAAGTAGTACGTGTATATCTCCCCATATAATTTTAGCACTTTAATTTTGACATATATTGGAATAAATGACTGTCTTCAGATTTAAAGATTACGGGTTTATTGGTATTTTCAATTTATACATGTAATCTACTAATACAGGTTATATTTTCTAATATTCGCGTATATAATTAGTACGGGTCCCATACAATTTTAACGCTTTTATTTTGCATATATTGATTCAATTCCATATTTTTTTTTTATATTTGCTTACATAAGGGGTCCAAGATGTTTTATTCTTCAGATATGTCCATGAATATAATTTTATATAGCGAGAACAGAGATTCTTAAACTTCTTTTTAGGAGCATTATATTAAATATTTTAACAGAATATTTTGATTAAACATGTCATTTAGTATACTATAAGAATTTGCGCATGATTATGAATTTCAAGTTTCTTTATATTATATACTCCGTACGAAGAACGGGTATGCTGCTAGTATATAAATAAAATTGAAAATCTGTCTGTCTGTTTGTCCCGTCATCACGGGAGAACCGCTGAACCGAATTTGATGAAATTTTGTGGGTAGCCTAGAAATAGTCCCACTTAAAATTTAGTCCATGTTTGGAGTTTCCACAACCAGTGGTTCTCGAGATATTAGTGAAAAACGAATATTTCGTTTGTCTCATCATCACGACAGAACGGCTGAATCGAATTTAATGAAATTTTGTGAGTAGCCTTGAAGTAGCCCTCCATAAATTTTGCCCAAGTTTCGAGTTTCTAATACCAGGGGTTGTCGAGATATTAATGAAAAACGGAACTTTATCCTAGGAGTTCTACTCTCTAACTCCGTGGTTTATTCAAACGGAAAGGATGAAAATCGTTTGTTTAAAACGTCAACGTCAATTAAAACTTCATTTCTGAGCTTAGTGCAGGATTTTTGCATTAATTAATCACTAACTGAAAGCATGAATTGTTTGAAACACGAATTTAAATGGAAAATCGAACTCCATGGTTTATGCTTCACAAACATTTACTAAACAATGGAAAGTATAAAGAAATCAAAATGGTTATTATTTTTGCATTTTATGGGGAAGAGATCAAAAAGGTTATTTAATTTCGCAGTTTATGAGGAAGATTCTTTCTTATATTATGTTGCTCAGCAACGGAATTAAATTAAATGTGTTTGTTAATATTTGTTATTATTTTTTCTATTTGAATAATAAATAAATAGATGTAAAAATATATTTTGTAAATGAACGGTTTGATTTTTCTTTTAATTATATTAATTACGGACTGTGTACATCACTTTTCTTTATTTTGGCAAAGAGTTTTCAAGCTTATATATTGTGTTGAGCGAATAAACTCATATATTTGGTTTAGCCAATAAATTTATTTAGCTGATTGTTGAACAGAAAAAGAGTAGAACGGGTATATTTTCTAATGCAATTTTAGTGTTTTCATTTAGTATATGCAAAAGGGATCGGATGTTTTGTTCTTCAGATCTGCAAATTCAGAGCTATGAATTTCGAGGAATATCGCTAACTTGGCAACTTTTCTTAAACGTTGCCAAATTGACGGAAATGTCGACAAATTGATAAAAACGACGAAATCAATTAAATTGAATTTGTTTTCTTAGAAGAGAGTACCAAAATGATGTTTAGGTAGCATTTGTCGGCCAGTCCATCCATCCTACACATTTAGCGAATTTTTAAAATGTCACCAAATTGATAAAATGTTTGCAAATCCATAAAAATATAATAAAATTGATAAAATTGCGCTTAATAAATGCAATTAATTGTGTTTTGTTAGGGCATAGTATTGTGATGATTATTCGTCAATTTGTCACAAAATGGGACTGTCAGTTCTACAGTCCCACTTGCTGATAAATTTGGGGATGTTTTAAATTGTCGCTAAATTAACGAAAATGTCGCCAAACCTTCCATGGAGATAGAATTATTCAAACGATAAGATTCCCATCAATTCATTTGAAACAAATGATGTCATGTCGTTTAGCAACGGATGTAAATCCAATGTGTTTATGCGGCATACGATTTTTATTAAATCGTTTCCGATTTGAATAACAAAGATGTGTATATAAATTAAATTTCATTGACATTGCATTGTTGACTGGATAATATCAATTACGGTCTTCAGGTTTAAACATTATTATTATTGGTATTTTCGTGGACTGTTGATTCAGGGATTATTGATATTTTCATATTAATTCTATGCCATTGTTTTATTATGACAAAAATTGTTGAAACTCACATATTGTACGTTGTGCGAGTAATCTTCTATAAATGCACGGGTTATCTTCTATCTACGAGAATATAAGAAGTACAGGTATATAGGCATATATTTTGATATATATTGGCATATATTGGAATCAATTACGACCTTCTGGTATAAAGATTACGGGGATAATTGAAATTTTCAATTTATTATGTCATCTGTTTTATTTCGGCAAAGATTTTTTAGACTCATATTGTAATAAGGGTAATTTTCAACTAACATACAGGCATATTTTCTAATCTGCGACAATATAAGTAGTACGGGGATATATATATATATATATATTCCCATAGAATTTTAGTGCTTTCATTCTGGCATATATTGGAATCAATTACGGGTTTATTGATATTTTCAAATTATACATATAATCTACTAATACAGGTTATATCTTCTAATATTCGAGTATATAAATACTATACAATTTTAGCACTGTTATTTTGAATATATTGATTTAATTTCATATTTTTTGTATATTTGCTTTCGAAAGGGGCCAGGATGTTTTATTCTTCAGATCTGCCCGTGAAGATAATTTTGCATGATGAGAACAGATATTCATAAACTTCTCTTTAGGATAAATTTAATATTTTAACATAATTTGCATGATTCTGAATTATAAGTTTCTTTATATTATATACTCCGTACGAAGAACGGGTATGCTGCTAGTCTATCTATATAAATAAAAATGAAAATCTGTCTGTCTGTCTGTCTGTCTGTCTGTTTGTCCCATCATCACGGGAGAACGTCTGAACCGAATTTGATTAAATTTTGTGGGTAGCCTGGAAATAGTCCCACTTAAAATTTAGTCCATATATGGAGTTTCTACAATCAGTGGTTCTCGAGATATTAGTAAAAAACGATATTTTCGTTTGTCTCATCATCACGGGAGAACGGCTGAATCGAATTTGATGAAATTTTGTGGATAGCCTTTAAATAGCCTCCCATAAATTTAGCCCAAGTTTCGAGCATCTAAGACCAGGGGTTGTCGAGATATTAATGAAAAACGAAACTTTTTCTTAGGAGTTCTCCTCTCTAACTCCGTGGTTTATCCAAGCGAAAAGCTTGAAAATCGTTTGAAAGTGAATTAAAACTGTATCTCAGAGTTTGGGAGGAGATTTTTTGCACTAATTAGTCACTTTCTGAAAACATCAATTGTTTGAAACATGATTTAAATGGGAAATCTATCTCCTTGGTTTATATTATACAAGCTTTTACTGAAAAATGAAAAGTATAAAGAAATAAAAATGGCTATTAAATTTTGCATTTTATGAGGAAGATTCTATCTTATATCATGTTGCTTGGCAACGGAATGAAATTAAATGTGTTGTTAATATTTATTATTATTTTTTCTATTTGAATAATAAATAAATGAATGTAAAAATATATTTTTAAATGAACGGTTTGATTGTTCTTTTAATTATATTAATTGCCGACCGCGTACATGACTTTCATTTACTTTAGCAAAGTGGTTTCCAGCTCATATATTGTGTTTACCCAATAAATTCATTTAGCCGATTGTTGAAGCAGAAAAAGATTAGAAGGGATGTATCTTATAATACAATTTTTGTGCTTTCATTTAGTATAAACAAACGGGATCCGGGTATTTTATTCTTCAGATCTGCAAATTCAGAGCTACGAATTTAGCGGAATATCTCTAAATAACTTGGTAACTTCTCTTAAACTTTACAAAATTAGCGGAAATGTTTCCAAATTTATAAAATTGGCGCAAATCAATGATTTGCTTTTTAGAATAGAGTACTGAAATGATGTTTCGGTAGCATTTGTCGATCAATCCATCCATCCTACTTAGTAACACATTTAACGAATTTTTTTAATATCACGAAATTGATAAAAGTATTTGTGAGTCTATAAAAATATCCTGGAATTGATAAAATCGCGCTTAATAAATGAAAATATTTGTATTTTGTTAGGGGATAGTATTGTGATGATGTTTCGTCAATTTGTCGCAAAATGGGTCTATCTGTTTTTCAGTCCCACTTGGCGATAAATTTGGCGATTTTTTAAGTTATCGCTAAATTGACTAAAATGTCGCCAAACCTTCCATGGAGATCGCATTATTCAGACGATATGATTTCCATCAATTTATTTGAAGCAAATGATATCATGTCGCTTAGCAACGGATCCAATGTGTTATGCGGTATATGATTTTATATTAAATCTTTTATGATTTGAATAATAAAGATATGTATATAAAATAAATGTCATTAACATTGCATTTTTGACTGGATAATATCAATTACGGCCTTCAGGTTTAAACATTATTATAATTGATATTTTCGGGGACTGTTGATTCAGGGATTATTGATATTTTCAAGTTATTATGCCATTGTTTTATTATGCCGAAAATTGTTGAAACTCATATATAGTACTTTGTACGAGTAATCTTCTACAAATGCATTATATCTTCTAATCTATGAGAATATAAGTAGTACAGGTATATTGGAATATATTTTGTTATATATTGGCATATATTGGAATCAATTTAGCCTTCTGGTATAAAGATTACGGGGATTATTGATATTTTCAATTTATTACGTCATCTCTTTTATTTTGGCAAATATTTTTGAGACTCATATTGTAATACGGGGAATCTTCTACTAGCACACTGGCATATTTTCAAATCTGCGACAATATAAGTAGTACGGGGTTGCATATATTGATACAATTCCTTTTTTTTGTAAATTTGCTTACAAAAGGGGCCAGGATGTTTTATTCTTCAGATCTGCCCATGAAGACAATTTTGCATAGTGAGAACAGATATTCTTAAACTTCTCTTTAGGAGCAATAAATTTAATATCTTAACAGAATTTGCACATGATTGCGAATTATAAGTTTCTTTATATTATATATTCCGTACGAAGAACGGGTATGCTGCTAGTATAATCTATATAAATGAAATTGAAAATCTGTCTGTGTGTCTGTTTGTCCTGTCATCACGGGAGAACGGCTGAACCGAATTTCATGAAATTTTTTGACTAGCCTGAAAATAGTCCCACTTAAAATTTAGTCCATGTTTGTAGCTTTTACAATCAGTGGTTCTTGAGATATTAGTTAAAAACGAAATTTTCGTCTGTCTTATCATCACGGGAGAATGGCTGAACCGAATTTGATAAAATTTTGTGGATAGCCTTGAAATAGCCCCCCATAAATTTAGCCCAAGTTTCGAGTATCTAAGATTAAGGGTTGTCGAGATATTAATGAAAAACGAAATTTTTTCCTAAGAGTTCTACTCTCTAACTCCGTGGTTTATTCAAACGGAAAGCTTGAAAATCGTTTGAAAGTGAATTAAAACTTTATCTTTGAGTTTGGTGGGAGATTTTTTTGCGCTAATTAGTCACGTTCTGAAAACATGAATTGTTTGAAATATGATTTAAATGGGAAATCTATCTCCATGGTTTATGTTTCACAAGCTTTTACTGAACAAAAGTATAAAGAAATCAAAACAGTTATTTAATTTTGCAGTTTATGAGGAAGATCCTATCTTATATCATGTTGCTCAGAAACGCAATTAAATTAAATCTGTCTGTTAATTTTAATTATTATTTTTTCGATTTGAATAATAAATAAATGAATATAAAAATATATTTTAGAAAAGAGCGATTTGATTTTTCTTATAGCATTTTTGACTGGATAATATCAATTACGGTCTTCAGGTTTAAACGTTATTATTATTGATATTTTCGGGGATTATTGATTCAGGGATTATTTATATTTTCAAGTTATTATGCCATTGTTTTATTATGACAAAAATTGTTTGAACTCATATATTGTACGTTGTACGAGTAATCTTCTACAAATACACGGGTATATCTTCTAATCTAGGAGGATATAAGTAGTACAGGTATATTGGCAAATGTTTTGATATATATTGGCATATATTGGAATCAATTACGATCTTCTGGTATAAAGATTACGGGGATTATTGATATTTTCAATTTATTACGTCATCTCTTAAGATTTTTGAGACTCATATTGTAATACGGGTAATCGTCTAATGTACTAATACAGGTTATATCTTCTAATATTCGCGTATATAAGTAGTACGGGCCCTATACAATTTTAATGCTTTCATTTTGCATATATTGGTTCATTTCCCTTTTTTTTTTTTTGTAAATTTGATTACAAAAGGGGCCAGGATGTTTTATTCTTCAGATCTGCCCGTGGAGATAAGGTTTCATAGTGAGAACAGATATTCTTAAACTTGTGTTTAGGAGCAATAAATTTAATATTTTAACAGAATTTGCAGATGATTGCGAATTATAAGTTTATTTATATTATATACTCCGTACGAAGAACGGGTATGCTGCTAGTCTATATAAATAAAATCCGAAATCTGTGTGTGTGTGTTTGTCTCATCATCACTGGAGAACGACTGCACCGAATTTCATGAAATTTTGTGGGTGTAGTGAAATAGCCCCACCTAAAATTTTGTCCAAATTTTGAGGTTCTAAGACCAGGGGTTATCGAGATATTAATAACACATCAGCAATCTGAACCTTGCGCAGAGATAACGTTATGCAGACGATATTTTTATGCCAATTTATTTGAAAAAAATTATATCATGCTGCTAAGCAACAGATTTAAATTCAATGTCTTCATGTCGTAGACCATTTTTATGAAATCTTTTGCGATTTAAATAATAAAGAAATTCATATAAAATAAATTTAATCGAAATTGCATTTTTGACTCTATTATATCCATTATGGCTTTCGGGTTTAAATATTACTGGGATTATTGATATTTTCAATTTATCACGTCATCTGTTTTATTTTGACGAATAATTTTGAAACTCATATATTGTAGTACGGGTAATCTACTAACACACGGGTATATCTTCCAATCTATGAGAATAGAAGTAATACGGGTCCCATAGATTTTTAAGGTTTTCATTTTGGCATATATTGATTTAATTTCATATTTTCTGTAAATTAGTTTACAAACGGGACTAGGATGTATTATTCTTCAAATTTGCCTGTGAAGATAATTTTGTATAGCGAGAAAAAATATATTTTAACTTCTTTTAAAGAGCATTAATTTAAATATTTTAATAGAATGTTTTGAATAACAATGTCATTTAAAATACCATAGGAATGTGCTCAAGATTGTGAACATTCCTTTGATATTCTAATGTACACTCCGAACTATTATTTATAATGTATATTCCGTATGAAAAATGGGTATACTGTTAGTAAAATATATAAAATATGATTTAAATATTATGTAAATATTTATAGATATAGAATCGTCGGTTTTGTTCAGAAATATTTTGTAGAGAATGAGATTTATTTTTCTTAATTCATATATCATACAGCTGAATGAACCAGAAACAAACAAACACGTATATGTAAGGCAATAATGCCAGTCCTGCTTAATCAGATGCTAGATACACAGCAACGCCACAATACTGCTAAACGTTGCCGAACGATTTATTAGAGTAAGCAAATAATGCCATTGATGTAATATGCAAATGTTAAATAAACGGCCGCAAGTGCAGAACGGTATATGCAAATAGACGTGCTTGTCACGATTTCTGGTGGTAACCCACTATGTCGATCCCTTATGGGGTAGGCCGTCTCTTGAAATCGTATGGGTGCTAGCTCTGTAGCCCCCTGACCCTCCTCCTCTAAGGGGGACTACAAATCTGTGGATTGTTCCCGGAAGTTCCTACTCGGGATCATGAAGCAGACTCTTCCAGGTTACTGGGAGGGATTGGCTTCTATGACCATGTTTCCAGATCCGTAGGCGACTGGAACCCAGACCCTTCGGGACCAATTTCCTGCTCCCGTACGGTAAATGATTCCGCTGACTTCGTTCCCCGTGTTGCGGTCTCGCTTGTTGGCCTATTAAAATCTCTTTGGTCCTTCACCCTTAGGCGGCAAAAACCTTGCTGGTTGCCCGGAGGTTTGACTGAATCTATTACCTACCATGTTACTCATCCAATCGGTTAATATGACATGTATTGTTTAACACGTCGATTCTCACTCATTAGACAATGCTCCACAACTTTGTGATTAGCTTTTATAGCTGATCTGTCCTTGCTGTCGAATTTGTAATTCAAAAGAATAACCGACCCGCCTGAAGGTATACGGCAGATAAAGAGTTGCTACGACAGAGATCTCGCTCCGAAGACACCACCCCAGGAGCACGACCGGGGGAAGGGGGGGTGCCGAAATTGCAATCCTAACTTGTTAAGTTATCCGCTAGAGGCGCTGATATCACTTTTATTTGATCGGATTTGGTCAGTTTACTACATATAGACCAAGCGCGTGCAATCATGGACATTCCTTACAAAGTTATTGGGATGCTTAAGAAATTTATTAGGAATTCTGTATATTCTACATTTTAAATTTTTAAATAAATATGGTGATTGTGGAAACTTCTACGTAGTAAAATCACGAAAATCAATAAACATGTTATTGTGCCTTACCTCCTAAAGAATACAGTCAAATGGAAGGAACTTACCTGGGAAAAGAAGAAACATAATATTAGTTAAAACAGGCACTATAATATATTCATTTTATATATTTAAAAAAATTTGATATGGGCAGCACATGACTTTCCTTATATAATGCAATGAATGTACTACTTTTACAGTTAAAAAAATGTTATTCTTATAGTAGATATTTATATTCTTTCCAAGCTATTGATTTTTTTTCAAAATGTCGTCATTTTCATTGATGTAGCGCCATTTTTACCCACTTGACGAGATTTTCTTTAATTTGGCAACATTTAAAAAAGTCACCAAGTCGGCGACATTCCGCCAAATTCTTCGCCAAAATCTCGCCAAGCGTTATGGACGGAGAAATAAGTTATTCTTATAGCAGATAAATGACAATGGCGTTCAAATACAAAAGTATGACTCAAAGTATCTTTTCTCATGAATGGAACGAGCTAGATCCACGAGAATGATGTCACCAAATTTATCGCACAATATTACATATGTAAAGTGAACATGTTTTTTAACAGTTAATATATTTTTTTAATTTATGGGATTTTTTGATAAATTTATTTGAAAAATGTGCAATATCTCTAGAACGGTTCATGCTAGCGTTCTAAAGTTTATGTCAATCGTTTTCTAAGGAAAAATTACATAAGAAATGTCTATTTGCGTAACTATATTAAAGGTTTTGATTTTTTGATGATTTTTTCAAAATTTCACTCGAAAATAGTATTCGATTGCGTTTAAAAACAATAGGCTTCCAGTATTCACGGATTGTGATTTTTGTACCAAATTTCATTCGAATCGGTCCAGTCGTTCGTGAGACATCGTCTCCAGAGACTCACTGACACAGACACACAAACACACGCACACACAGACATCATCTCAAAAATGTTCGATTCGTGATCAGGGGTGCTTGAAACGTGCTCTCCCGTCGAAAACTCGAATTCGAATTTTCGACCCCGTCACAATACTTTCCTTATACGGAAGGAAAGTAATAATGATTTTTAATGATTTCTTACAGTAGCGAAACAGTAATTATACATTAGAATTTTTATATTTCGAAATATAATTTTGAATATTTCAATACTTTTAAAGTTGTAATTTTTTTATATAAAAGTAGACTTGAAAAGAAAATACTTCTTTATTGCTGAATTTATATGTGCTTGATGTGAAATGTGTAGGAAATAATCAATACAGGAAGAATTCTATTCAAGAAAGCGTAAATATTTATTTCCAAATTTCATGTGCAGCTTTGCGAGGTTTATACTATTGCAAGAAATATAGTTTTGCAGGATTCATTACGTATTGATTTGCCAAAATTCATTTAATGAAAAATTATATTATTGGTTAAATGAATCGTATTGATCATATTATTGATAATTGCATATTGATCATATTATTGATCATAAATGAAAAATTTCAATTTTGGGGTAAAAGCTTTTTTTCAAAATTTACCATGAGCAGAGTCACGTGTTACCATTTTTCTTTGATATAAGGACGATTTTATCAATTATCTTATAATAATAGGAATTTTATGGATCATTTCGGAAAAAAAATGCCGTTTATTACTTTCCTTATATACATAATGTATAAGGAAAGTATTATGATGGGGTCGAAAATTCGAATTCGAGTTTTCGACGGGAGACCACGTTTCAAGCATCCCTGATCACGAATCAAACGTTTTTGAAGTGATGTCTGTGTGTGTGTGTGTGTGTGTGTGTGTGTGAAAGTATGTGTGTGTGTGTGTATGTGTGTGTGTGTATGTATGCGTGTGTGTTGTGTGTGCGTTTGTGTGTGTGTGTCAGTGAGTCTGTGTAGACGATAACTGACGAACGAATCGACTGATTCGAACGAAATTTGGTACAAAAATCACAATCCGTAAACACTGGAAGCCTATTGTTTTTATACGCAATCGAATGTTCAGAACCCCCTAAATTTTCGAGTGAAATTTTGAAAAAATCGTCAAAAAATTAAAACCGCTAATAAAGTTACGCAATTAGACATTTCTTGTGTAATTTTTCATTAGAAAACGATTAACATAAATTTTAGAACTCTAACCTGAACCATTCTCGAGATATTGCACATTTTTAAAAAAAATTATCAAAATATCATATAAAATAAAAAAATATATATTTCCTATTTAGAAACATGTTCACTTTTCATATGTAATACCATGCGATAAATTGGGGGACATCATTCTCGTGGATCTAGCTCGTTCCATTCATGAGTAAAGATACTTCGAGTAATACTTTTGTATTTGAACGCCAATATTCATTTATCTGCCATAAGAATAACTTATTTCTATTTCAGTAAAACTTGGCGAGATTTTGGCGGAATGTCGCCAATTTGGCGACTTTTCAAAATGTTGTCAAATTAACGAAAATCTCGCAAATGGATTAAAATGACGCTAAATCAATGAAAATGACGACTAATTGTCGAAAATTCAATATCTTGGAAAGAATATAAGTATCTACTATAAGAAAAACCTATTTTTTTCCTGTAAAAGTAGTAAATTCATTGCATTATATAAGGAAAGTCATGTGTTGCCCGCATCAGATTTTTTTTCGAGAATTCGCCAAATTTTAGGAGAATAAAACAAATATATACCATTAGTGGTAGCACGTCAAACTTCAAATCACTGAATCAGCTAATTAAATGACAAATCTTAGAGACCAGATTTAAACGCCACTTTACTAAAAACCATCCTACAGAAGTTCAACAAATAATTTTAAGCCAGAACCCTTTCTAACACCTTCATGCTCTTCCTCAGTGACGAAAGAACACAGCTTAGTCTGATAGAATAAAATGTTCTATCAGGCTAAGCTGTGTACCACATTTCTGCTCTCTCGTACGTAGGAGGAAAAGTATGTTAACACTAAACGTACCATGGCCGGTCAAATTCTCGGTTGTAAACATTTGATTAGAAAATTTGCATATGATGTTATCGCCTTTTCTCACTTGACTTCACGGCTTTTTCTATTAAATGTATACAATCAATTTTTCAATATTTAATTTTCTTCTTGTCTTTATATGATAAAGATACAAAGTTTACCATTATCTACCATGACCGGTCATTTGACCGTGAGAAAAATTTACTGCCTTATAAGGCTATCGGGTCAGAAAATATGATGTACATGCACATTCCACATATTTTCATCGGTTTCCTGCACATTTCTGCAAGGGCTATTACATAGTAAGTTCAATTTAAAATAATTGTGTATTAAAATTTCAATAAAGTGCGTAAAACTTCAAGTTGCAAGAGAAGCTGAAAAAAAACTAAAAAGTATTACTAGTTAGTTTATATTTTGTTTTTACAGCGTCACTTCATTCCTAATTTTCACCCTGAAAAAATGTCGAAACATTCAAAACACACCAAGTTCTTAGAGGAAATAAATAACATAGGGGAAGAACTTTCGGAAATTGATGAATGTGAACCTTCTGAAAGTGAAGATATATTATTTGAACTACACATTTTGACGGGGAACTTAAAGCCATTTTTGTGGCACTTCAACAACTAACACTGCACCAGAATTCTTTTGAGAGGGATGTTGTCCTCTCAGATTCGATTTCTGTACTCCAGGCCATCTCCTCTAGGCAAGAGTGCACGAGCCTCTGTGTCCAGCAGTGTTGAAGACCCAGACTGTCCGACTCGTCCTGAGGACTTGAGCATCTATTTGGACGGCCGGGACGTCCAGCAGTGTAGAGATGTTATTAGGGAGATATCCCGTAGGGTTTCCTTCCATTGGTCCCCTCTCACTGTGGAATTCACGGGAATGAAATGGCAGATCAGCTTGCCAAAAAGGGGGCAGCGGTCCTACAAAAACCTACAATGAACAGGAGTTATCATTCAATAAAACTTCTGACCTCTCTCTTATATCGACAATTTTTCAGAGACTTTGCCTCTCATGCAAGTACTGGAAAGTCATGGAGTGTACTCTCTCTGTGGATCCTTCTGTTGTACCAGACCTCCCGCGGTATATTGCTGTTGCTTCTTTTCGGCTTTTGACGGGGCATGATTGTCTACAGGATCATTTACACCGTATTGGACTTGTTGATTCACCATCATGTACTTTATGTGACTCTGGATAACCAATGACGGCAAATCATCTAGACGTGTGCGCTGCACTGTCTAATTTTTTTTTGTAGATTCGAAAGATACTGGCAAGCAAGAAGTTTGATGGCCTAGCGGCCAATGTAACTGCATTTGATAAATAAAAATATATTATTTGAAAATGATAATGATCTATTAATGTGAGCCTACAGATACCGACGATGAAGAGGAGAATATTGTGAATATAATACGTAGAGGACGTAAAAGAATGAAATTGATCTCAAGTTTTGAAGATGCGAATGAAAAAATGAGCAGTATATTTCGATTGATGGCACTGTTTTGGTAAGAAATGCAAATAGGTGCTACATCTGGGAGAGCAGGTCCAATGGGGTATGCAAAATATAATATTATAAAGGGTAAAGTGAACACTGCATTTTCGTTGATAATTGACCACCCTATTATGAAACATGTAAGAACATGCACAATAGAAGAAGAAAATCGAGTTTTAGGAACTGAACGGAGTCTATTACCTTAAAGTTTGTTTAATATTTCCTTACTAAAATCAATATTACCAGCATTCAATCAGAAAAAATAAAGTTTGTATCTAAAACAAGATCATTTGACCGGTTACGATACTAATAGATATATATTGAGTGTCGGTTCGTTTAGTGCTAAAATTCAATCAACCACACACACATCAATCAACCAACTACAACCAGCCCACACATCGGTCATAATGAGTTAAATAAAAACATTTAAAAGCATATTGTATTATTGTCAGTAATATATATTCAAATTGTAAAACATATTATTGATTATAATTTAATTGTTTGCACAGCACTTATACTCGTATAATCTTTTTAGATTAGACGCGTTTGGAGCTGTGGTAGTATTGCTTTATAAAAACTTGAAATATTGATCAAAAATATGATGTGGGCAGCATGACTTCCCCCACAGCTCAAATTCATTTGATCTTGCTTTCCTTTGTAATCTCTCTATATAAAAAAAAAATTAAAAATTTGCTGCTGCCGTTGACGCGGCCGCCGCCGCCGCCGCCGCCGCCGCCGCCGCAGCTGTTTGACAAATTTCTCGTTTCTCGAAATTCTTTGCTTCGTACCCCAAAAACAATTACATATAAAAATATGAAATTTGGTACACTTATAGAAGAAGCTTTGAGGACGCTGAAATAAATCGTTTTTTGATATATATTGTAGTTTGAAAAATACTTAATGTCAAAATCAAAGGCAAAATATTTGAACTGCGAGCCCGCGTCCTGGATAGACTAATAATAGCAAGACCACGGATTTTTGCAGGCAGGTACCTACATGGGTGAAGTTTTGCAGGACGGGGCCCCTTTCTTCAATTTCGATGTAGTTTTTGAGATATTTTACTTTTTATGCACTTCTGAAGTGGACTTTTTTTTTCGTATCAGCTCGTCTAGCGATTTCTCTGTCTCGTACCGTAAAAACTATAGAATACAAAAATATGAAATTTGGTACATTTATAGAGAATTAATCGGGTAATACGATGAAATAAACCGTTTATCGATTTAAACTTTAGCTTGGCAGGAAATAGCTCGCGAAGTGAGCTCATGATCAAGGACTTCAGTTTTTGGATTTCCTTTGAAAAATCCCTGCTTTTTCCTCCTGCGGAAAATAGGCAGGGATAATAAAGAGATTTTTGAAAGTAGAATTTTTAGGAAAGATAGATATGAAGCGAGCTCTAGTAGGAGGCAAAGCCTCCCGAAGGGGATTACGCGAGCAGGGGGCCCTAGTTCATAAAATTGAGTTTAATTGCACAAAATAACAGGGATAAATATTTTAGTACACTGAATTTGTCGTTTTATTTCAATTTTTGCTTTCATTTTGCGACTGGATGCATTTTCAAAGCCAACGTGGCAAAAATACGAAAAAACAAAAAAAAACTCGAGAGAACGATTAGTCCTGGATTTGTGGGGTTGGTCTTATTTTTTTTGTCGTCACAAAATTTTATATAAAACAAGCATTTAATTGATACATTTGAGCACACGTATATTTTATTTTAGATTTTGGCTATTTTTGCAGGCCATTTCGCATAAAAATGGCATGTTTTATTGTTTCCTAATCGTATCAAAATGTAATCGCAGCACCCGAGAATCCTATAGGTGGTTTATCTATCGGTCAATTAGTTTTCCATATGGAGTAGATTGCACCAACCCTCCATCCCCCACACACGCCATTCTTCGTGTGGTCTGGGTTTTCTACACACGCCATTCTAAATATAGTTTTTTCGTGTTCTAGGGTGCTCGAAACGTAGATTTGCGAAAAACTTGAGTTGCGATTTTCGATATGATTCCAATACTTTCCCTATACATTACCATGATTTGCAGGGAAAGAAAAAACAGCTTACTTCGTCAGGATAAAAAACAGAGTACACACAAATAAATGCAAGAAGGGGATTACTTTTACGATAACTTGCCAAATTTGTTACTTTAGAGAGAAAAACGACGCATCAAGTAAAACCATCCAATGTCAAGCGAAAAAAAATGTAAATCCTCCCAAGTAAGCAAGACAAAAATATTTCTCTTTCAAGAAAAAAATGTATTCTGGAATTATAATTGATATATGTGTAGTGTAATTTATAATAGATGTAAATAAATTGTGATCGGTCTTAAAAGTGAATATATGACATAAACTGAAGCATATACATAAAGATGTGAAGCACTCACATGGCTTCAGAAGAAAACGTTTCTAAATGTACACATTAAGGTTCGCTATAGTGAAATAAATATGCCTCATTGAATAAAATAAATTGCATTACCCTCAGCGGAGAATTAGTGAAATTAGGAACAGAGACTCTGTATAAAGATAAAACTCTCGATAAAACGAGATAGAAGAAAAATATTAATTACAAAGTTGTGTAGTATTGTCTAATCAATAGGAATCGGCATTAATAATGTACAAAATGCGTATATGGCAGGCACTAAATATTCGTCATATTGCATTGTGTTAAAAAAATGTCTTATGTAATAGTTTTAAGGGCGATTTTTACTTATATACATTGCACAATAACTTTGTAATTGGCTTTTTCATGCTTAGATATTGAATTTGTTAACCTAACTTTCAAATTTTCCACTAGTAGTGCTGTAATCTCTTTTCTTCGATCGGACATGGGCACTTTAATATCGATATACCTAATGTATTCACACATGCACATTTCCTTACAAAGTTATTGGGATGATTAAAGCTTTTCCTTGGAAGCC